>CM026387.1:95923408-96016495 GCA_014843695.1 Archivesica marissinica | reverse complement strand
GTAGTAGGGGAGGACCATGTACACAGTAGTAGGTGGGGACCATGTACACAGTAGTAGGTGGGGACCATGTACACAGTAGTAGAGTAGTAGGGGAGGACCATGTACACAGTAGTAGAGGGGAACCATGTACACAGTAGTAGAGGGGGACCATGTACACAGTAGTAGGGGGGGGACGATGTCAGCAGTTTACTTTACACAAATTTATATTGGCTTGATTTCGAAACATGTTAGAATCCATGGCAATGAGGGAGAGAGAAGAGGCAATGTGGACACACAGCAATGGCACAATCGTAATGGCTACAGCTGGGCAAGAATGAACTCCAAGCCTTTTGTGTATGAATCAAAAGCTATCAAGACTTCATCACAGTACACGGTAGTACAAAGCAAAGGAAGGAAGGCATGTAACATAGTACAGAGGGTCCAGCCAGGAAGGCATGTCTGTAACATAGTAAAGTGGGTCCAGTCAGGAAGGCATGTGTGTAACATAGTACAGAGGGTCCAGCCAGGAAGGCATGTCTGTAACATAGTACAGAGGGTCCAGTCAGGAAGGCATGTCTGTAACATAGTACAGAGGGTCCAGTCAGGAAGGCATGTAACATAGTACAGAGGGTCCAGCCAGGAAGGCATGTAACATAGTACAGAGTGTCCAGCCAGGAAGGCATGTAACATAGTACAGAGGGTCCAGCCAGGAAGGCATGTAACATAGTACAGAGGGTCCAGCCAGGAAGGCATGTAACATAGTACAGAGGGTCCAGTCAGGAAGGCATGTCTGTAACATAGTACAGAGGGTCCAGTCAGGAAGGCATGTCTGTAACATAGTACAGCGGGTCCAGTCAGGAAGGCATGTAACATAGTACAGAGGGTCCAGCCAGGAAGGCATGTAACATAGTACAGAGGGTCCAGTCAGGAAGGCATGTAACATAGTACAGAGGGTCCAGTCAGGAAGGCATGTAACATAGTACAGAGGGTCCAGCCAGGAAGGCATGTAACATAGTACAGAGGGTCCAGCCAGGAAGGCATGTAACATAGTACAGTGGGTCCAGCCAGGAAGGCATGTCTGTAACATAGTACAGAGGGTCCAGCCAGGAAGGCATGTCTGTAACATAGTACAGAGGGTCCAGTCAGGAAGGCATGTCTGTAACATAGTACAGTGGGTCCAGTCAGGAAGGCATGTCTGTAACATAGTACAGAGGGTCCAGTCAGGAAGGCATGTCTGTAACATAGTACAGAGGGTCCAGTCAGGAAGGCATGTCTGTAACATAGTACAGAGGGTCCAGTCAGGAAGGCATGTCTGTAACATAGTACAGAGGGTCCAGCCAGGAAGGCATGTCTGTAACATAGTAAAGTGGGTCCAGTCAGGAAGGCATGTCAGTAACATAGTACAGAGGGTCCAGTCAGGAAGGCATGTCTGTAACATAGTACAGAGGGTCCAGTCAGGAAGGCATGTCTGTAACATAGTAAAGTGGGTCCAGTCAGGAAGTCATGTCTGTAACATAGTAAAGTGGGTCCAGTCAGGAAGGCATGTCTGTAACATAGTAAAGTGGGTCCAGTCAGGAAGGCATGTCTGTAACATAGTACAGAGGGTCCAGTCAGGAAGGCATGTCTGTAACATAGTACAGAGGGTCCAGTCAGGAAGGCATGTCTGTAACATAGTACAGAGGGTCCAGTCAGGAAGGCATGTCTGTAACATAGTACAGAGGGTCCAGTCAGGAAGGCATGTCTGTAACATAGTACAGAGGGTCCAGTCAGGAAGGCATGTGAGTTTGTGACCTAGTTAATGATAGATTATTGAATTTATTATACTTGATGTGGGGGATGAGAACTAAGTGAATCGTACCTCACTCCTGTGTTCAACCAGTGTCTTGAAGCAATGTTGTGTATCAAGGTCCCAGAACTTCACAAATGTGTCCTTAGAACTGAAACAAAATGTGTATATTGTGTATATGTTTAAAGCTGTGTATCTGTGTGTACATGTGTGTACATGTGTGTATCTGTGTGTATATGTGTGTATCTGTGTGTACATGTGTGTATCTGTGTGTACATGTGTGTATCTGTGTGTACATGTGTGTATCTGTGTGTACATGTGTGTATCTGTGTGTACATGTGTGTATCTGTGTGTACATGTGTGTATCTGTGTGTACATGTGTGTACATGTGTGTATCTGTGTGTACATGTGTGTATCTGTGTGTACATGTGTGTATCTGTGTGTACATGTGTGTATATGTGTGTACATGTGTGTATCTGTGTGTACATGTGTGTATCTGTGTGTACATGTGTGTATCTGTGTGTACATGTGTGTATCTGTGTGCATATGTATGTACATGTGTGTATCTGTGTGTACATGTGTGTATCTGTGTGTACATGTGTGTATCTGTGTGTACATGTGTGTATCTGTGTGTACATGTGTGTATCTGTGTGTACATGTGTGTATCTGTGTGTACATGTGTGTACATGTGTGTATCTGTGTGTACATGTGTGTACATGTGTGTATCTGTGTGTACATGTGTGTATCTGTGTGTACATGTGTGTACATGTGTGTATCTGTGTGTATCTGTGTGTACATGTGTGTATCTGTGTATCTGTGTGTACATGTGTGTATCTGTGTGTACATGTGTGTATCTGTGTGTACATGTGGTATCTGTGTACATGTGTGTATCTGTGTGTATCTGTGTGTATCTGTGTGTACATGTGTGTACATGTGTGTATATGTGTGTACATGTGTGTACATGTGTGTACATGTGTGTATATGTGTGTACTGTGTGTACATGTGTGTACATGTGTGTACATGTGTGTATATGTGTGTACATGTGTGTATCTGTGTGTACATGTGTGTACATGTGTGTACATGTGTGTATCTGTGTGTACATGTGTGTATCTGTGTGTACATGTGTGTACATGTGGTATCTGTGTGTATCTGTGTGTACATGTGTGTACATGTGTGTATATGTGTGTACATGTGTGTATCTGTGTGTACATGTGTGTATCTGTGTGTACATGTGTGTATCTGTGTGTACATGTGTGTACATGTGTGTACATGTGTGTATCTGTGTGTACATGTGTGTATCTGGGTGTACATGTGTGTACATGTGTGTATATGTGTGTATCTGTGTGTACATGTGTGTACATGTGTGTATCTGTGTGTACATGTGTGTATCTGTGTGTACATGTGTGTATCTGTGTGTACATGTGTGTATCTGTGTGTACATGTGTGTATCTGTGTGTACATGTGCGTATCTGTATGTACATGTGTGTATCTGTGTGTACATGTGTGTACATGTGTGTATCTGTGTGTACATGTGTGTATCTGTGTGTACATGTGTGTATCTGTGTGTATATGTATGTACATGTGTGTATCTGTGTGTACATGTGTGTATCTGTGTGTACATGTGTGTATCTGTGTGTACATGTGTGTATCTGTGTGTACATGTGTGTATCTGTGTGTACATGTGTGTATCTGTGTGTACATGTGTGTATCTGTGTGTACATGTGTGTATATGTGTGTACATGTGTGTACATGTGTGTATATGTGTGTACATGTGTGTACATGTGTGTATCTGTGTGTACATGTGTGTACATGTGTGTATCTGTGTGTACATGTGTGTACATGTGTGTATATGTGTGTACATGTGTGTAATGTGTGTATATGTGTGTACATGTGTGTATCTGTGTGTACATGTGTGTATCTATGTGTATCTGTGTGTACATGTGTGTATATGTGTACATGTGTGTACATGTGTGTACATGTGTGTATCTGTGTGTACATGTGTGTATCTGTGTGTACATGTGTGTATCTGTGTGTACATGTGTGTATCTGTGTGTACATGTGTGTATCTGTGTGTACATGTGTGTACATGTGTGTACATGTGTGTATATGTATGTACATGTTGTACATGTGTGTACATGTGTGTATCTGTGTGTACATGTGTGTACATGTGTGTATCTGTGTGTACATGTGTGTATCTGTGTGTACATGTGTGTACATGTGTGTACATGTGTGTACATGTGTGTACATGTGTGTATCTGTGTGTACATGTGTGTATATGTGTGTATCTGTGTGTACATGTGTGTACATGTGTGTATCTGTGTGTACATGTGTGTATCTGTGTGTACATGTGTGTATCTGTGTGTACATATGTGTACATGTGTGTATCTGTGTGTACATGTGTGTACATGTGTGTACATGTGTGTATATGTGTGTACATGTGTGTATCTGTGTGTACATGTGTGTATCTGTGTGTACATGTGTGTATCTGTGAGTACATGTGTGTACATGTGTGTACATATGTGTATCTGTGTGTATCTGTGTGTACATGTGTGTACATGTGTGTACATGTGTGTATTTGTGTGTACATGTGTGTATCTGTGTGTACATGTGTGTATCTGTGAGTACATGTGTGTGCATGTGTGTATCTGTGTGCACATGTGTGTACATGTGTGTATCTGTGTGTACATGTATGTATCTGTGTGTACATGTGTGTACATGTGTGTATCTGTGTGTACATGTGTGTACATGTGTGTATCTGTGTGTATCTGTGTGTACCTGTGTGTACATGTGTGTACATGTTGCACAAACAGGTATGGTTATACTGCAATTATCTCTTAGAGTTGCACACACAGGTATGGTTATACAGCAATTATCTCTTAGAGTTGCACAAACAGGTATGGTTATACAGCAATTATCTATTGGAGTTGCATGAACAGGTATGGTTATCCAGCAATTATCTATTGGAGTTGCACACACAGGTATGGTTATACAGCAATTATCTCTTAGAGTTGCACAAACAGGTATGGTTATACAGCAATTATCTATTGGAGTTGCACACACAGGTATGGTTATACAGCAATTATCTATTGGAGTTGCACACACAGGTATGGTTATACAGCAATTATCTATTGGAGTTGCATGAACATGTATGGTTATACAGCAATTATCTCTTAGAGTTGCACAAACAGGTATGGTTATACAGCAATTATCTATTGGAGTTGCATGAACATGTATGATTATACAGCAATTATCTCTTAGAGTTGCACAAACAGGTATGGTTATACTGCAATTATCTCTTAGAGTTGCACAAACAGGTATGGTTATACAGCAATTATCTATTGGAGTTGCACAAACAGGTATGGTTATACAGCAATTATCTATTGGAGTTGCACACACAGGTATGGTTATCCAGCAATTATCTATTGGAGTTGCATGAACATGTATGTTTATACGGCAATTATCTCTTAGAGTTGCACAAACAGGTATGGTTATACAGCAATTATCTATTGGAGTTGCATGAACATGTATGGTTATACAGCAATTATCTCTTAGAGTTGCACAAACAGGTATGGTTATACTGCAATTATCTCTTAGAGTTGCACAAACAGGTATGGTTATACAGCAATTATCTATTGGAGTTGCACAAACAGGTATGGTTATACAGCAATTATCTATTGGAGTTGCACACACAGGTATGGTTATCCAGCAATTATCTATTGGAGTTGCATGAACATGTATGTTTATACGGCAATTATCTCTTAGAGTTGCACAAACAGGTATGGTTATACAGAAATTATCTATTGGAGTTGCATGAACATGTATGGTTATACAGCAATTATCTCTTAGAGTTGCACAAACAGGTACGGTTATACAGCAATTATCTATTGGAGTTGCATGAACATGTATGATTATACAGCAATTATCTCTTAGAGTTGCACAAACAGGTATGGTTATACTGCAATTATCTCTTAGAGTTGCACAAACAGGTATGGTTATCCAGCAATTATCTATTGGAGTTGCACAAACAGGTATGGTTATACAGCAATTATCTATTGGAGTTGCACACACAGGTATGGTTATCCAGCAATTATCTATTGGAGTTGCACAAACAGGTATGGTTATCCAGCAATTATCTATTGGAGTTGCATGAACATGTATGTTTATACGGCAATTATCTCTTAGAGTTGCACAAACAGGTATGGTTATACAGCAATTATCTATTGGAGTTGCATGAACATGTATGGTTATACAGCAATTATCTCTTAGAGTTGCACACACAGGTATGGTTATACAGCAATTATCTCTTAGAGTTGCACAAACAGGTATGGTTATACAGCAATTATCTCTTAGAGTTGCACAAACAGGTATGGTTATACAGCAATTATCCATCTTTAAATTATGGAGCAAGATCGTAGCAAACTTGCAACTTCACTAAAACATAACCGATTGTCATCAGTATGGTTGCATGTATGTACAGTTAAACCTGTGTTAGTGGTCACCTCAATTTAGCAGCCAACCTGTATTAAGCAACCAATTTCCAGATTCCCAATCTGTTGTTTTATTATACATTCAACATCTATTAGACAGCCACCTGTGCTAAGCAGCCACTTTTTGTGCTTCCCTTGGCTGGTTGCTAGACAGGTTTCACTGTATGTTCTTACCTTGTAACGAGAATATTTCTATCTTTGAGAAACACTGCCTGTGTGACAGCCCCTTTATGACCCTTCAATCTGTATAAACCACACTCGTTGATAATATCCCACACAATCACGTCTGTGTCCTACAAAGTGTCAAAACAACAACAAATTTACAAATGGTGTAGCTATATAATATATTGTGGACAGGTGTTAGGTACAATGATGTAGGTATATAATATATTGTGGACAGGTGTTAGGTACAATGATGTAGCTATATAATATATTGTGGACAGGTGTTAGGTGCAATGATGTAGGTATATAATATATTGTGGACAGGTGTTAGGTGCAATGATGTAGGTAAATAATATATTGTGGACAGGTGTTAGGTACAATGATGTAGGTATATAATATATTGTGGACAGGTGTTAGGTGCAATGATGTAGGTATATAATATATTGTGGACAGGTGTTAGGTACAATGATGTAGGTATATAATATATTGTGGACCGGTGTTAGGTGCAATGATGTAGCTATATAAAATATTAGTATACTGTAAATCCATCCATAAACAATGAATAGTCAGCTAATCTATCCCACCTCCATAGAGACATAGGTTTACATACTACTGAATCTCCATCCATAGGATGGGTGTACTGTGTAGGAAACACAGCAAGGGGCTGTACCATGTAGGAAACACAGCAAGGAAACACAGCAAGGGGCTGTACAGTATAGGAAACACAGCAAGGGACTGTACAGTGTAGGAAACACAGCAAGGGACTGTACCGTGTAGGAAACACAGCAAGGGACTGTACTGTGTAGGAAACACAGCAAGGGGCTGTACCATGTAGGAAACACAGCAAGGGACTGTACTGTGTAGGTAACACAGCAAGGGACTGTACCTTGTAGGAAACACAGCAAGGGACTGTACAGTGTAGGAAACACAGCAAGGGAATGTACCGTGTAGGAAACACAGCAAGGGACTGTACCGTGTAGGAAACACAGGAAGGGGCTGTACAGTGTAGGAAACACAGCAAGGGACTGTACCGTGTAGGAAACACAGCAAGGGGCTGTACAGTGTAGGAAACACAGCAAGGGACTGTACAGTGTAGGAAACACAGCAAGGGACTGTACAGTGTAGGAAACACAGCAAGGGACTGCACTGTGTAGGAAACACAGCAAGGGGCGGTACAGTGTAGGAAACACAGCAAGGGACTGTACAGTGTAGGAAACACAGCAAGGGACTTTACCATGTAGGAAACACAGAAAGGAAACACAGCAAGGGACTGTACCATGTAGGAAACACAGCAAGGGGCTGTACAGTGTAGGAAACACAGAAAGGAAACACTGCAAGGGACTGTACCATGTAGGAAACACAGCAAGGGACTGTACAGTGTAGGAAACACAGCAAGGGACTGTACCATGTAGGAAACACAGCAAGGGGCTGTACAGTGTAGGAAACACAGAAAGGAAACACAGCAAGGGACTGTACTGTGTAGGAAACACAGCAAGGGACTGTACCATGTAGGAAACACAGCAAGGGACTGTACAGTGTAGGAAACACAGAAAGGAAACACAGCAAGGGACTGTACAGTGTAGGAAACACAGCAAGGGGCTGTACAGTGTAGGAAACACAGCAAGGGACTGTACCGTGTAGGAAACACAGCAAGGGGCTGTACCGTGTAGGAAACACAGCAAGGGACTGTACAGTGTAGGAAACACAGCAAGGGACTGTACCATGTAGAAAATAGAGCAAGGGGCTGTACCGTGTAGGAAACACAGCAAGGGACTATACCGTGTAGGAAACACAGCAAGGGATTGTACCGTGTAGGAAACACAGCAAGGGGCTGTACAGTGTAGGAAACACAGAAAGGAAACACAGCAAGGGACTGTACAGTGTAGGAAACACAGCAAGGGACTGTACAGTGTAGGAAACACAGCATGGGGCTGTACAGTGTAGGAAACACAGCAAGGGACTGTACAGTGTAGGAAACACAGCAAGGGGCTGTACCGTGTAGGAAACACAGCAAGGGACTGTACAGTGTAGGAAACACAGCAAGGGACTGTACTGTGTAGGAAACACAGCAAGGGGCTGTACAGTGTAGGAAACACAGCAAGGGACTGTACAGTGTAGGAAACACAGCAAGGGACTGTACCATGTAGGAAACACAGAAAGGAAACACAGCAAGGGACTGTACCGTGTAGGAAACACAGCAAGGGGCTGTACAGTGTAGGAAACACAGAAAGGAAACACTGCAAGGGACTGTACCATGTAGGAAACACAGCAAGGGACTGTACAGTGTAGGAAACACAGCAAGGGACTGTACCGTGTAGGAAACACAGCAAGGGGCTGTACAGTGTAGGAAACACAGAAAGGAAACACAGCAAGGGACTGTACTGTGTAGGAAACACAGCAAGGGACTGTACCATGTAGGAAACACAGCAAGGGACTGTACAGTGTAGGAAACACAGCAAGGGACTGTACGGTGTAGGAAACACAGCAAGGGGCTGTACAGTGTAGGAAACACAGAAAGGAAACACAGCAAGGGACTGTACCGTGTAGGAAACACAGCAAGGGGCTGTACCGTGTAGGAAACACAGCAAGGGACTGTACCGTGTAGGAAACACAGCAAGGGACTATACCGTGTAGGAAACACAGCAAGGGGCTGTACCGTGTAGGAAACACAGCAAGGGACTATACCGTGTAGGAAACACAGCAAGGGATTGTACCGTGTAGGAAACACAGCAAGGGGCTGTACAGTGTAGGAAACACAGAAAGGAAACACAGCAAGGGACTGTACAGTGTAGGAAACACAGCAATGGACTGTACAGTGTAGGAAACACAGCATGGGGCTGTACAGTGTAGGAAACACAGCAAGGGACTGTACAGTGTAGGAAACACAGCAAGGGGCTGTACAGTGTAGGAAACACAGCAAGGGAGTGTACAGTGTAGGAAACACAGCAAGGGACTGTACAGTGTAGGAAACACAGCAAGGGGCTGTACAGTGTAGGAAACACAGCAAGGGGCTGTACAGTGTAGGAAACACAGCAAGGGACTATACCATGTAGGAAACACAGCAAGGGGCTGTACAGTGTAGGAAACACAGCAAGGGGCTGTACAGTGTAGGAAACACAGCAAGGGGTTGTACAGTGTAGGAAACACAGCAAGGGGCTGTACAGTGTAGGAAACACAGCAAGGGGCTGTACAGTGTAGGAAACACAACAAGGGGCTGTACAGTGTAGGAAACACAGCAAGGGGCTGTATAGTGTAGGAAACACAGCAAGGGACTGTACCGTGTAGGAAACACAGCAAGGGGCTGTACAGTGTAGAAAACACAGCAAGGGACTGTACCGTGTAGGAAACACAGCAAGGGGCTGTACAGTGTAGGAAACACAGAAAGGAAACACAGCAAGGGGCTGTACAGTGTAGGAAACACAGCAAGGGGCTGTACCATGTAGGAAACACAGCAAGGGACTGTACTGTGTAGGAAACACAGCAAGGGGCTGTACAGTGTAGGAAACACAGCAAGGGGCTGTACCGTGTAGGAAACACAGCAAGGGACTGTACTGTGTAGGAAACACAGCAAGGGGCTGTACATGTAGGAAACACAGCTCTTTATCTTTCTCTGACTGTTTCTTCTCATTCCAGCCTACTACAGCAAGACTTACACCAGCTTGAACAATGGGAATCCAAATGGGAAATGAAATTCAATCCATCAAAGTGCCAGGTTATTCAGATCACCAAACGCAAACTAGTCATATCCACGAAATATCGTCTGCATAATACCTTCTTAGAAACTGTTTCTTCAGCAAAATACCTGGGAGTAACAATATCAAGTGATTTAAACTTTAACAAACACATAGACAACATCAGCAAAAAAGTCAAACATTGGGTTTTCTAAGACGAAACATCAAAGTACACTCAGAAAGGTTAAAATCAACAGCATACAAGACACTGGTAAGGCCCCAGCTTGAGTATAGCTCCACGATTTGGTCACCGTATACGGCAGTTCTCATAGACCAGCTTGAGTCTGTACAGCGCAGAGCTGCCCGCTGGGCCAAACAAGATTACGGCCGAACGTCCAGTGTCACAGAAATGTTGAACTCCCTAAATTGGAGACGCCTTGACCTTCGTCGCATCGACCAAAGATTGGTTATGTTCCACAACATCCTCCATAACCAAGTTGCCATTCAAGCTGAAAACTACCTTACCCCAAATACAAGATCTTCCAGAACATCCCATTCCCAAGCATTCCGACAGATCCAAACAGTGACTGACTACCATAAATATTCCTTCTTTCCAAGAACCATTGTCCACTGGAATGCTTTGCCCCCAGATATTGTCACCTTGTCTGGCCCACAGTTCAGTCTGGCTGCAAGTCGGATTGAACATGTTTCTCCCTAAATAAACCTGCCCTGTTCTTAACCTGTTTTTAACCAACCTAACATCATTCTTTTTATCATCTTTTATTTCATCTCTTACTAACATTCTTGTCAGTTGACGCGCGTCAAAGTCTAAGGTCCCCATCAGGGGTTTGACTAATAGGAAGATAGATAGATAACACAGCAAGGGGCTGTACCATGTAGAAAACACAGCAAGGGGCTGTACAGTGTAGGAAACACAGCAAGGGACTGTACAGTGTAGGAAACACAGCAAGGGACTGTACTGTGTAGGAAACACAGCAAGGGGCTGTACAGTGTAGGAAACACAGCAAGGGACTGTACAGTGTAGGAAACACAGCAAGGGACTGTACCATGTAGGAAACACAGAAAGGAAACACAGCAAGGGACTGTACCGTGTAGGAAACACAGCAAGGGGCTGTACAGTGTAGGAAACACAGAAAGGAAACACTGCAAGGGACTGTACCATGTAGGAAACACAGCAAGGGACTGTACAGTGTAGGAAACACAGCAAGGGACTGTACCGTGTAGGAAACACAGCAAGGGGCTGTACAGTGTAGGAAACACAGAAAGGAAACACAGCAAGGGACTGTACTGTGTAGGAAACACAGCAAGGGACTGTACCATGTAGGAAACACAGCAAGGGACTGTACAGTTTAGGAAACACAGCAAGGGACTGTACGGTGTAGGAAACACAGCAAGGGGCTGTACAGTGTAGGAAACACAGAAAGGAAACACAGCAAGGGACTGTACCGTGTAGGAAACACAGCAAGGGGCTGTACCGTGTAGGAAACACAGCAAGGGACTGTACCGTGTAGGAAACACAGCAAGGGACTATACCGTGTAGGAAACACAGCAAGGGGCTGTACCGTGTAGGAAACACAGCAAGGGACTATACCGTGTAGGAAACACAGCAAGGGGCTGTACAGTGTAGGAAACACAGAAAGGAAACACAGCAAGGGACTGTACAGTGTAGGAAACACAGCAAGGGACTGTACAGTGTAGGAAACACAGCATGGGGCTGTACAGTGTAGGAAACACAGCAAGGGACTGTACAGTGTAGGAAACACAGCAAGGGGCTGTACAGTGTAGGAAACACAGCAAGGGACTGTACAGTGTAGGAAACACAGCAAGGGACTGTACCGTGTAGGAAACACAGCAAGGGGCTGTACAGTGTAGGAAACACAGCAAGGGGCTGTACAGTGTAGGAAACACAGCAAGGGACTATACCATGTAGGAAACACAGCAAGGGGCTGTACAGTGTAGGAAACACAGCAAGGGGCTGTACAGTGTAGGAAACACAGCAAGGGGTTGTACAGTGTAGGAAACACAGCAAAGGGCTGTACAGTGTAGGAAACACAGCAAGGGGCTGTACAGTGTAGGAAACACAACAAGGGGCTGTACAGTGTAGGAAACACAGCAAGGGACTGTACCGTGTAGGAAACACAGCAAGGGGCTGTACAGTGTAGAAAACACAGCAAGGGACTGTACCGTGTAGGAAACACAGCAAGGGGCTGTACAGTGTAGGAACACAGAAAGGAAACACAGCAAGGGACTGTACAGTGTAGGAAACACAGCAAGGGACTGTACTGTGTAGGAAACACAGCAAGGGGCTGTACAGTGTAGGAAACACAGCAAGGGGCTGTACCGTGTAGGAAACACAGCAAGGGACTGTACTGTGTAGGAAACACAGCAAGGGGCTGTACGTGTAGGAAACACAGCAAGGGGCTGTACCATGTAGAAAACACAGCAAGGGGCTGTACCGTGTAGGAAACACAGCAAGGGGCTGTACCGTGTAGGAAACACAACAAGGGGCTGTACAGTGTAGGAAACACAGCAAGGGACTGTACAGTGTAGGAAACACAGCAAGGGACTGTACAGTGTAGGAAACAAACATTTCCAGATTAAAAACAATGCACATATCTGTCATACCTTTCCCCCAGAAACCAGTCTCAAGCCCCGGAGATCATAGCGTAGTGCAGTCACTGTTGACTTGTGACCGCTGAATGTGACAGTCTTCTCTCCACTCTGTAGATTGTACACACACACCCTTCCATCCTGGTACCCAGCAGCTAGATGTTGTTTGTCTGGGGAACAAGCCATCCTTGTCACATCATCTTTTTCCCCTTTCAATGTTAAGTACTGAAATGTAATGAAACAAGCATATAGATTGTGAAGCAGTTGAATGAGATGCTCAAGCATTGTTAAATATTGTGCATTACAGACAAATATTGTAGCTTTCCCACTGGTGGTCGCCATTTCCACATTTGGCGGGTGGGAAGACTTGTCGAAAACGAATGATTTGGCGAAAAATTAAAATGTCAGTTAATATACAAGATATATCCAATTTCCAACCTTAGTTGTCTCCAAGTTAAATGCAATTTCACATAGTGTGTGTTTTACGTTTATTTATTGTCGCTACCGGTTGCCCATATGAGCGACGCCTCCTGAAGAGATTAGTCATTTTAGATGTTTTGAGGATAGTGCAATGATACAAACAGAGACCCATTCCAGAGTCTCCTCTGGTACTTTTATGTGCACGGTGTACAACACCGACATGAAACCTTGGCTTAAAGTTCTGAAAGACTGTTAATTTTATTAGGGACAGATGGGGGATCGTACCTGTGATCCCTGGATTACCAGTCCAGTGTATTACCATTGGACTACAGATCCGGCCAGCTAATCCCTAAACACTTGACAGGAAGTTAATTACATTACACTCCACTGGTTATTGACCTCGAATATACAAGACATTAATTGTTCGATCCCCCGTCTAACCCTAATAAAATTAATAGTCTTTCAGATGGGAAGTTAAACCGAGGTCTCGTGTCGGTGCTTTACACCGTGCACGTAAAAGAACCAGAGGAGACTCTGGAATGGGTCTCTGTCTGTATCATGCACTATCCTCCAAAATCTAAAATGACTAATCTCTTCAGGAGGCATCGCTCATATGGGCAACCGGTAGCGACAATAAATAAACGTAAAACACACAGAGCATTGCCAGGTGATGAAGACAGAAATGAATGCAGTTTCTTCCAAACTGTTAGTTCAAACATTATTAATACAATGTACAGTACAATGCCGGCAGGCAGTTTACCTAACAACACCTTTTCCTGGGCAGGCTCCAGCTGTTAACCAGTACTTGGGTGCACCAACCTCTGTAACCGTTTCATATAAATGAGACACGGCCTGAGCGGGGCTCGAACCCGTGACCATCAGTGATGATAGGTTACAGTGGTATACAAGTCAGCGACCGTAACCAGTTGACCACGGAGGCGGACGGATTTTTGTGTGGTTTATTTATGTTACAAATATTGAAATAATCCTGCTCATTACCGGTATATCCCAGTTCCCATAATGTACCGGTATATCACATGTACAGTTCCCATAATGTACCGGTATATCACATGTACAGTTCCCATAATGTACCGGTATATCACATGTACAGTTCCCATAATGTACCGGTATATCACATGTACAGTTCCCATAATGTACCGGTATATCACATGTACAGTTCCCATAATGTACCGGTATATCACATGTACAGTTCCCATAATGTACCGGTATATCACATGTACAGTTCCCATAATGTACCGGTATATCACATGTACAGTTCCCATAATGTACCGGTATATCACATGTACAGTTCCCATAATGTACCGGTATATCACATGTACAGTTCCCATAATGTACCGGTATATCACATGTACAGTACCCATAATGTACCGGTATATCACATGTACAGTTCCCATAATGTACCGGTATATCACATGTACAGTTATGTACCGGTATATCACATGTACAGTACCCATAATGTACCGGTATATCACATGTACAGTTCCCATAATGTACCGGTATATCACATGTACAGTTCCCATAATGTACCGGTATATCACATGTACAGTTCCCATAATGTACCGGTATATCACATGTACAGTTCCCATAATGTACCGGTATATCCATGTAATCCAAGTAATCACATGTACAGTTCCCATAATGTACCGGTATATCACATGTACAGTTCCCATAATGTACCGGTATATCACATGTACAGTTCCCATAATGTACCGGTATATCACATGTACAGTTCCCATAATGTACCGGTATATCACATGTACAGTTCCCATAATGTACCGGTATATCACATGTACAGTTCCCATAATGTACCGGTATATCCACATGTACAGTACCCATAATGTACCGGTATATCACATGTACAGTTCCCATAATGTACCGGTATATCACATGTACAGTTCCCATAATGTACCGGTATATCACATGTACAGTTCCCATAATGTACCGGTATATCACATGTACAGTTCCCATAATGTACCGGTATATCACATGTACAGTTCCCATAATGTACCGGTATATCACATGTACAGTTCCCATAATGTACCGGTATATCACATGTACAGTTCCCATAATGTACCGGTATATCCCATGTACAGTTCCCATAATGTACCGGTATATCACATGTACAGTTCCCATAATGTACCGGTATATCACATGTACAGTTCCCATAATGTACCGGTATATCACATGTACAGTTCCCATAATGTACCGGTATATCACATGTACAGTTCCCATAATGTACCGGTATATCACATGTACAGTTCCCATAATGTACCGGTATATCACATGTACAGTTCCCATAATGTACCGGTATATCACATGTACAGTACCCATAATGTACCGGTATATCACATGTACAGTACCCATAATGTACCGGTATATCACATGTACAGTTCCCATAATGTTGTTCACTGAGAAACAATAAAATATAATAATACACAACCTTATCTCCAGTACGGATATCCCAGACAATAACATCCTCGCAGGCTCCAGTAGCACAGTACTTGCCATTGCTTCCGAGGACTTCCAAGAAAATGATGTTGGACTTATTACCGGCTATCACTCCAAACACATCACTTGGAGCATAACGTAGATACTGCTTAGTCAATACCATGGTGATTACAATCCAATTAACCTGAAGTAATAATATTCATTCATTGTATTATCGCTTGCAAATAAATTAGTTTACAGTCAAACCTGTGTTAGCAGTCACCTCTATTAAGCAGCCAACCTGTATTAAGCATCTGATTTCCAGATTCCCAATTTGTTGTTTTATTATACATTTGACCTCTATTAAGCAACCACTTTCTGTGATTCCCTTAACTGGCTGCTTAACACAGGTTTTACTGTACTGTCAGCACAGGTTTTACTGTGATGATGACGAGGCTGTATATGTGTACAGGTTGTCTGCTGAACACAGGTTTTACTGCGATGATGACGAGGCTGTATATGTGTACAGGTTGTCTGCTTAACACAGGTTTTACTGCGATGATGACGAGGCTGTATATGTGTACAGGTTGTCTGCTTAACACAGGTTTTACTGCGATGATGACGAGGCTGTATATGTGTACAGGTTGTCTGCTTAACACAGGTTTTACTGTGATGATGACGAGGCTGTATACATGTACAGGTTGTCTGCTTAACACAGGTTTTACTGCGATGACGAGGCTGTATACATGTACAGGTTGTCTGCTTAACACAGGTTTTACTGTGATGATGACGAGGCTGTATACATGTACAGGTTGTCTGCTGAACACAGGTTTTACTGTGATGATGACGAGGCTGTATACGTGTACAGGTTGTCTGCTTAACACAGGTTTTACTGCGATGACGAGGCTGTATACATATACAGGTTGTCTGCTGAACACAGGTTTTACTGTGATGATGACGAGGCAGTATACGTGTACAGGTTGTCTGCTTAACACAGGTTTTACTGTGATGATGACGAGGCAGTATACGTGTACAGGTTGTCTGCTTAACACAGGTTTTACTACGATGATGACGAGGCTGTATACGTGTACAGGTTGTCTGCTTAACACAGGTTTTACTACGATGATGACGAGGCTGTATATGTGTACAGGTTGTCTGCTGAACACAGGTTTTACTGCGATGACGAGGCTGTATACATGTACAGGTTGTCTGCTGAACATAGGTTTTACTGTGATGACGAGGCTGTATACATGTACAGTTTGTCTGCTGAACACAGGTCTTACTGCGATGACGAGGCTGTATACATGTACAGGTTGTCTGCTTAACACAGGTTTTACTGTGATGATGACGAGGCTGTATACATGTACAGGTTGTCTGCTTAACACAGGTTTTACTGTGATGACGAGGCTGTATACATGTACAGGTTGTTTGCTTAACACAGGTTTTACTGTGATGACGAGGCTGTATACGTCAGGGCGTTCACTAGACTTTGAAACTCAAGAGTCAATGACCCTTGAGGTCAAAATCTCAAGAGTCAAACAGGAATTTTCAAGAGTCAAGCTGGAATTTTCAAGAGTCAAATATATGCATGTTGGTACTTTACGTACATGTAATTGTTGTAGGTTCGTGCTACCACTGTTAGCGAAGGGATTTTTCTTTTTAGCATCTCTACACCAAGTACAATACAACAGAATCTGATCAACAGTTTGTTTCATTTCCAGCCACCCAAATTCATTAAGCCACTCAGACCGGAATTTTCTTTTCACTTTAGATTTAGGAGTGTCACAGTCTACTTTATGGCGTTTAGGTGTCCCAGGTTCACTAACACTATCACTCAGCTTACGTTTGCTGGGTGTGCCAATTCCGAAGTGACTAAGGCTTTTCTGAACCATATTTAAGATTTAATTTCTAAAACTGATACTCTTTAATTTTTTATCTCCGATCTGATTGAAAATATAATTAAGAATGATTTAGGAATATTCTCCAGAAAATGAAGGGATAATGTAGAAACAATGAAATGATTAATGGGTGGTGCACACAATGAATACCCCATAGAAATCTGTAACAAACAATAGCAAAAGTACTTTTACTCACCGACATCATCAAACGATTCCGGCGTATAATTTCTATATCAGTGGCCCACTATAAGCTTCTCAAATAGCAGACAACTTATTATTGACAATACACGTGTTACAAAAACACCGTTTTATCTATGCCGATTGTACATTGACAATACACATAATGTCAACACCTACTTAAACTTCTCAGTTCTCATGATTAGCAGCACATATGATGGCAAACAACACAAACGGTAATTGGTTGTTTGCAAAACTTGCTAAAGGTGTTTATTGTGACAATCAATAATAATTGTCTTTTGATAAAAACTAATTTTTACCGGAAAAATACTGAGCCGTACAGGTATTAGAGAAACGTTATTAAAGATTTATTTCCCTTTGATACTAAAGTTTGGGTAAGCCTTTTTTTTCAACCACCCAACTGAATAATGACATCAACCACGCGTTTTGAACCTAACCCTGGGCGGCGCAAGTGATGAAGGCACTTTATGCGTGGTTGATACTATATTCTGATCGGCTGGTTGAGATAAAGATTTTACGTAAAGTTTGCCTAGACGCCATTTGTCCGATTGTGAGTCCCTCGTAAATCACGATCGTGTTCATAACGAAATGCAGCAGACTTTTGATGACAATAACTACGTTTTATATATGAACGATTACGGTCTTCGACCTCGTAGACAGACATATTTTATTTTTCATTTTGAGGCCCCTATCCGGGTAACCCCATTTATTTCTTTATACATGTACATTCACATATTATGGAAAACTTTTCATGAATCGAATTGTATACAATTATCTATATGTATAAAGAAATATAGTTTTTTGTTTAGAGTGTTGTGTCCCTTGATGATGAATGCATAACATAATTATTAGCTAAGTTTATTTGAATAAATGTGTGAATCTGGGAATATCAGCTGAATGTTTAAAGTATGGAGATAGGTGTAATGAGTGATGGATCGTTTCTACTTGCTATCTTTTTTTTATAGGATAAAAGTTTGTTAATTATTTACCTGGGAATTTTGGGCTACGGGGTTCTTTTTAATATCAGTTTAATTTATCGTTTGTGCCGTATTGGTACAAAATTAATTGGTATTCATGTATATTTTCTTAGCTTGTCGGAAAGAATTTTGACATTTCAAATTGTGTCTATCTATTTTTCCTGAATACATTGCAATATCCTTTTCTATTTCGATCCTTTGATGCAAATAATGTTTGAATGATTCAAACTTTGGTAAGATTTTGTTATACTTCATTCTGGAGATGAAGTATTTGCACAATATTATTATAAAATTAACTGTGTTATTGTCTTCATACCCGAAACAGATGTCTTTAAAATTTAAGGAAATGTTTATATCAATGGTTCGTAGGTGATTTCGAATGTTTGTCCATAGGTCCTGTATGACTGGACATTCCCAAAACAGTGCTCAATACTTTCTATGGACATATTACAAAAGTCACATAAGGAGGTTTCAGTTAATTTACACATATAGAGATACTTGTTTGTTGGAATTAGTCTCATTAGAAATTTATATTGATAATTTCTCAGTTTGGTGTCAATCGTTGCGTTATATGACATACAGTAATTTATTTTCCATTTGAGATTGTCATCACTAAACACATTTGACCATTTTTGCTCAGATGTTCTATTTTCCTTGAGTTTACTTGTGTCCGATATAATAATTTATTGGGTTTCATTAGACTTTTTATTCTTTCTAACATAGATTCTGGTCTTAGCATGGTAATAATTTGTTGATTTACTTTTTGTTTGCATTTGTTAGGAATGCTATTGACCAAAGAGTGATATTTTAAAAAGTCATTATTGTGTAGATTATATATTTGCTGTACGTTTTCAAAAGTGTAAAAATTGTTATTTCTAAAATCATACAGATTATCAACATATTTTACGCCGTTCTTGTACAATTCTTGAATAAAAGCTGGTTTTCCAGATATTGTGATGTCAGAGTTATTCCAAATAATGGGACGAAAAACATTTTCATTATCATGTTCATACATAAGCTTTATTTTAAACCAGGAATTGAAGACATCTTTTAGAAATGGTTGTTTTTGACACATTCTATTTATGTCGTTTGGTGATAAATTACATTCAAATAATAGATTTCCACCAAACTGTTTAAATATTTTATCATAAAAGCATTTCCAAGCACCTACATATTTTGATAATTACTCGGCTGAGAAAATATTTGATGACGCATGACCAATCAACGCCCCGGGTCAAGTTGACTCTCAGGGTATTTTCACCAAGAGTCAAACATGCGTCTTTATCAATTTTCGTGCGTCAAAACCCGGGAGCTCGGGTCAAATGAACGCCCTGTACGTGTACAGGTTGTCTGCTGAACACAGGTTTTACTGTGATGACGAGGCTGTATTATGTATACATGTACAGGTTGTCTGCTTAACACAGGTTTTACTGTGATGATGACGAGGCTGTATACGTGTACAGGTTGTCTGCTGAACACAGGTTTTACTGTGATGACAAGGCTGTATTATGTATACGAGTACAGGTTGTCTGCTTAACACAGGTTTTACTGTGATGACAAGGCTGTATTATGTATACGAGTACAGGTTGTCTGCTGAACACAGGTTTTACTGTGATGACGAGGCAGTATACGTGTACAGGTTGTCTGCTGAACACAGGTTTTACTGCGATGACGAGGCTGTATTATGTATACGAGTACAGGTTGTCTGCTTAACACAGGTTTTACTGTGATGACGAGGCTGTATTATGTATACGAGTACAGGTTGTCTGCTTAACACAGGTTTTACTGTGATGACAAGGCTGTATTATGTATACGAGTACAGGTTGTCTGCTGAACACAGGTTTTACTGTGATGACAAGGCTGTATTATGTATACGAGTACAGGTTGTCTGCTGAACACAGGTTTTACTGTGATGACAAGGCTGTATTATGTATACGAGTACAGGTTGTCTGCTTAACACAGGTTTTACTGTGGTGACGAGGCAGTATACGTGTACAGGTTGTCTGGGTATTATGAAGATGGAGACTTGCAACTTGTTCTTTTATTTTAAATAATCAATGTATTATGACCATGACAACAGCTGACAATACATACTATATAATATAATGTGGAGCTAGATTTTTGTGATATCTATCTTCCTCTAATGTCAAACAGCTCGCCGGGATGTATATATGACTCGGCCACATTAGATCTTTACGAAATTAAGTCTGAGGTATGGGTCGGAATCAACTTGTTTCAGTATGGTTTTGGCAAATTCATAAAAATGATTTTTACTCCGGGTCGTTTTTTGGAATTTAATTTCATGCCCCAAGTTTCTGCCCACTTGTCCAATGTTAGCAGGTATTATTAGAGTTGGATGTGGTCTTGTCTGTTTTTAATTGATCTGTAACAGACAATTATCTGCAATGTTCAGGATCCACTACCGACATTATACCCCCTGCAATATTTTACAGCATCTGAAAGAAAATCATCTGATCATATCCGAAAACTACTATACTATTGATTGTAAAATATACAATCCAACATTCCTATTATGATAACATCTATTTAAGCAGGTAATGGGATCAACTTTATGAAACACATCTGTTGAAATTGTCATTTTATTTGACCTCAAATTCAGCAGAAAAACAACATATACACGATAATAATACACAACTACATAAACTCACATGTTTTGAACTTCCGGTGTAAACAAAACTGTTAGTATGCGGCTTTAAACTGTCTGCGACCCTGTTCTATATGGGTTTCTTATTGTAATGAGCGTACTCAAGGATATATGCACTCAATGCCTCAGTATGGTCCGCCACGACCACATACAATGGCACATACACACCCACCCCCTCCTGTTAGGACAGTGCCACATGATCAGACAAACCGTCACCAATCAGTGGCTATCAGCAAACACAACATCCCAGTGAACATACCACATACTCTTAGGCATCGTCATGTGAGTGGTGAAAACACTACAGGAATAAGGCATAACACACAGAGACATCGTGCAGAAAAGGTCGGAAAGGGCAACTCTACAAAGACTAACCCGCCGCATACTATACCTGAACACTGCGCCGACTCTCAAAGTCCACAGCCAAGTCTTCTGGCGGAAATCTCTTCAGATCAGAGACCAAATAGTGGGTCTATTGAACCACCAAATAGCGCTGACTCTAGATCCAGTGATGTGCCCCCACTGAATAATAGTATTATCCATATTATTGACGATGAAAATTCATGTGAAAAAATCCATGTGAATTCAGGAGAATCGAAATCAACGGCCACTGACAGTAACGAAGCTGCGGTCCGTTTTTTGGTAATCCCCTCTGTGAAACACAATCCTCCGGACTCGATTCTACAAGAGGAAATTGTGACGAGACTATAGGCATAGCAACTCTGAACATTGAAGGCGCCAAGTCAAACATTTTATTTCTTAAGCAACTATAGGTGAATCCAATGATATACTATGCATACAAGAACACTGGTTATTTGAATGTCAGAAACATGAACTAGAAAATATTCTCCCACATAAGGATTTCTGTATTAGATGCAGTGACACATACGACAACCTCACATGGGATAGGCTTCCAAGAGGAAAAGCAGGAGTGGCTATTGCATGGCCGAAAGAATGGGCACGTAAGGTCAACAAACTAGACTGTGGTAATGAAAGAGTGATTGCAATAGAAATCTATGCAGAATCCAAATTGCTAATTATATGTGTGTATCTACCTACAAACTATTCTACCACGGAATCGTATTCCGATTATCGCGAGTGTCTAGACGTTCTTCACGATATATTGGCACAGTTTTGCTCCAGTCATAAGGTAGTTCTCGCCGGCGACTTCAATGGTACATTACTACAACCGCGGCCCTACAACAGACACGATACTCTGATAGCTCAGTTCATTACAGAGCATAGCCTACATGTGTCATTGAATACAGACAAACCTACATTCGTGCATCATTCTGGGGCATCCATGTCGCAAATTGACTATATAGTTAGTAGTGAGGACAGTTTAGTGTCAGAATGTACTATCATAGAAGGAGCTGGACTTAACCTGTCAAGTCACCGCGCACTACAGTCCCAAATAGGCACCCATATTGACATTACTAAAGTGAAGAACAGGGGCAAGTCGAGGACCATTCGGAAATTTCTTTGGAAGAATATGAACCAGGAGAGCTACGAGTGTGAATTATCAAAGGAACTAGAAACGTTGCCGTTCCTAGAGCTACAAACAGTCGACGATAAAGTCAGCTGCTTGAATAGTGCGTTAGATCATGCTACAAAGGTCGCGGTGCCCACTAAGATAATAAAATTGAAAGGTCCATCTTGGAAAGCCTCCCCGCAGGTTATGCAACTACTGAAACAGTCAAAAACCAAATATAGGCAATGGGCTGATAGCGGAAGAACTGATAGTAAATTACAAAGTGAAAAAATACAAGCACAGAGACAAATTAGACAGGAACATTTTAAGGACCGTCAGAGTTTCTACGCTGAAATTATGGAAACCCAGTCCAGTGAACTATTTTATAGATTAATTAATCGAAATAGAAATAGAAATGGTAGAGTTAACTCCACAGCGTGTATACACATGAATGGGGAAGATATTTACTCATCGAACAGACAGAGAAACTGTTTCACCAAGTATCTTGAAGATCTATCCGTCCCTAAGGAGAGTGGATATGATACAGCTTTTCTAGAACTTACTAATGTGCGGGAAAGACTGATCACCATCATATGTGACAATGATTCCACAGAAATACAACCGCTGACGGAAGGAGAAGTGAATACAACAATAAAGCAGTTAAACTCCGGCAAAGCCGCTGATGAATTTGGACTTGTTGCAGAACAGCTTAAAGCCAGTAACAATACCTTAGTGCCATTTATAACCACCATGTTTAACCAAATTGTCTCAAACAAATCTGTACCAGAATCATTCAGAGTAGGAATTGTAACTCCAGTTCTTAAGAAAGGGAAAGAAGCAAGTAATGTGGACAACTACAGAGGGATCACTGTGACTCCTATCCTGAGCAAACTGTTTGAATATACACTCCTGCCAAGATTATCTACCAATGTTAGTCAGTCATCGCTTCAGTTTGGTTTCACGGAAGGACTCTCACCACTAATGGCAGCATTACTAGTGTCAGAGGCTAGGGCAGAAGTGAAATGTACCACGAAAACACAACTATTCCTAGTTACACTTGACAGTCGGAAAGCATTTGACGTAGTCTGTCACACCATCCTTCTTGATAAGTTATATGAAAGTGGCATCCATCCAACACTATGGACTTTAATTAAGAATATGTACTCTGGACTATCATCACGTGTGAAATGGCTCGGCGAGCTTGGACCTAGCTTCGATATCCTTCAAGGAGTCCGACAAGGTGGTGTGTTGTCAACATTCCTATATAAGACATACATCAATAGTGTGCTGGTTGAATTGAAGAACCAAGGACTCGGACTATCCATCGGTAATACCTATATCGGGTGTCCCACTGTTGCTGATGATGTGTGCCTGATGTCGGAATGCAAAGAGGAGCGAGCTACAGTGCATGTTAGATGTTGCCTCTCGACATGCCAAACAGGATCGAGTTACTATACATCCAACTAAATCTAACGCCATAGTTATTAATAAGACAACGCGCTATAGAAAAACGGACTTGGAATGGACCCTTGGTGAAACTGAACTGATGCCCAGTGGCAAAACCACTCATCTAGGTATATTACGCGCAGAAACCCGGGAAAACGAAATTAATATTGACGAAAGACTCAGTCTAGCTAGAAGAACTATGTACTCATTGATACATACCGAATTTCACGGATCAAACGGACTTAACCCAGCAGTATCACTCAGGATATACCAATGCTACGTGCTCCCCAGGCTTCTGTATGGGCTTGAGGTGTTGCCACTGACTTTACTGCAAACATCAATGTTAACAAGGTTCCATATGAAAATGCTGCGGAAAGTGCAATCGCTTCCAGACCGAACTGCCACTGGAATAGTGTACCTCTTATTAGGAGCCCTGCCGGTGGAAGCAGAAATCCACAAACGTCAGCTGAGTTTTCTGTTCAACATACTAACATGTGAAAACGAAACCATCCAAAAACTAAGCGAAAGGCAAATAGCTATAAACCTGGATTGTCATCTGAGCTTCTACCATAGAGTTGCTGAGGTGCTACTACTATATGGACTCCCAGATATCTCTACACTGAGGTACCATCTAACAATTAAACTGAGCTGGAAAATACAAGTAAAACAAGCTGTTAACAGTTACTGGACTGATAAATTGAATGGTGACATTATCGACAAATCATCTCTAAAGTTCTTGGACAAAGCAGGACTGCAAATAGGTGTAACCAGTCTGGCGAACCCTATACTCGACTGTATCGGACGTAAAAAAAGGTATTACAAAAGGCCGCATGATGACAGGCACATATATGCTACAAGCTACGAAACATAAATTTAATCAACAAACTGAAGATCCACTATGTAAATGCTGTGCAATGGAAAGTGAAGACATTGTCCACATGCTCACCACATGTCCTGTTCTACACGAGGTCCGAAAAGAGGGCTTATCCAAGATGAAACACCTCGTCGCTTCAATGATAGAAGTCGATAACTGGAGGAGATATTTCACCGGAAAAGTTGCCATTACAAAGCTGATTATAGACTGTACTCACTTCAGCCATATTTTCACCAAACCGGAAGATAGTGACGCCATAATGAGATTGTCAACGGATCTGTGCCACAAGTTACATACCAAACAGACACTTTCGTTGCAGTGTAATATGTGCTGATCTAACTACATGTACCTATGAATACCCACCGATTTATAAACTGTCCCTGCACTGTACAAAATTCACTAGCTGTGCGTGAACTATCTACATGTACCTGTATATAGATGCATGGGTGGAGGTCTCGACGTGGTGAAGAGTTATATTTTATTTTTAGCCAGTGATTTTATATTTACGTGTATGAGGAATATACCGACATATTCATACTAATACAAGATGTGACCAGGGATCATCTTGGTGTTCCATAATTGGAAGGGCATACGGAGGAAAAGAAAGAAAGAAAGAATGAATGAATGAATGGTGTTTTACGGCGCATCGACATCTACGGTCATGTAGCGCGCATTAAAGTTATGCTTATTGTCGAGTGTATGATATAAAATTCTATATAAGTATATGCATTACGTAAAAATTAATACTAAGAAGTTATAAAGACGTAAGATTAATTACAGGTAATATATAAATGAATGATTACTACAACGGTATGATTAACAATTGATATCACAGCTTATTATAAATTCCTATTGCCTTTCTTTTTGTATACAGCACATCAAATCAAATCATATTTCATTTACTGTTGGATTGGTACATACAATCAACATAAGTCATGAATAGCTTTTGACTGACAGCCAGCTTCATAGCATTAAGATATGGCTGCATGTAGGGTCATAGCATTGAGATATGCCTGCACGTAGGGTCATAGCATTGAGATATGGCTGCACGTAGGGTAATAGCATTGAGATATGGCTGCATGTAGGGTCATAGCATTGAGATATGGCTGCATGTAGGGTCATAGCATTGAGATATGGCTGCACGTAGGGTCATATCATTGAGATATGGCTGCATGTAGGGTCATAGCATTGAGATATGCCTGCATGTAGGGTCATATGCATTGAGATATGGCTGCACGTAGGGTCATAGCATTGAGGTATGGCTGCACGTAGGGTCATAGCATTGAGATATGGCTGCACGTAGGGTCATAGCATTGAGATATGGCTGCACGTAGGGTCATAGCATTGAGATATGGCTGCACGTAGGGTCATAGCATTGAGGTATGGCTGCACGTAGGGTCATAGCATTGAGATATGGCTGCACGTAGGGTCATATCATTGAGATATGGCTGCACGTAGGGCTTCTGAAACGCAATGTTCCCATGAATCCAATTTCAGTTTCACCAGATCATATGTATAGCACTTAGTGTTCCGTTTCTTTGCAGCGTAGTCTATAAGAGCACAGTAAAAAGGATCCGTTTTAAGATGCTGAGAATGAGATGTTAATCTGGCAAATTCATAGCCGACTTTGATAGATATAAATTGTTCTTCTTAACTGGCATGCAGTTGTTGACAAATTACCCCGTCCCTGTCTTTTACAGAAACACACATGGACAGGACGGAATTGAATGACTGTCTGTCACAGCACCATTACAGACAGAGACAGTTTCTCCAACATCCACCCAACTCATACAGTCTACGCCTCCTCCCCTCCCTGTTCATCCTGGTCCGCATACAGACTTTCCACCACCTGCATCACTTTATTCAATAGTGTAATACGTATGGCGCGGGGCTACTCCCTCATATGGGTGGGGTGCTGGTTTGCCAAGATAATGTTGAACATATTGTGCCCAAGTTATCATTCAGTAGTATGTGACAATTTACATGTCATTTTATACATTCTACTTATTTTTAAAAAAAATCAATATTGCATTGGCGTACACTTGTGTATGCATTGGATTAACAATACGCTACCTAGGTGTGCATATGTGTGTTTTGTGCAGGTTCGAGCCCCCATCTGACCCTAATACAAATTAACAGCCTTTCAGATGGAACCTTAAACCGAGGTCTCGTGTCGGTGCTGTACACCGTGCACGTAAAAGAACCAGAGGAGACTCTTGAATGGGTCTCTGTCTGTATCATTGCACTATCCTCCAAAAAATCTAAAATGACTAATCTCTTCAGGAGGCGTCGCTCATATGGGCAACCGGTAGCGACGATAAATAAACGTAAAACACACACACTTTTGTGCTACATATAAGCGACCTATTTTGTATGGTCAGTCAAATAAATATCGTTTAACACAAAGACCAATTGGGCCGCATTAGGTTTCTGGTAATATCAATGTGTCATTTTGCCAGAAGTTAAAAAGTGGAACCCAGTCTAGTTACCTCGATGCCAAACAAGTGTCTACAACCTTTATATTAATAGCTCCGGAGACGTCATTCCTGATGGAATCCAGGAAGATATCATGACATTGTGAGTAGCACACCCTGGTACTTTAACTACACGTCACGCTGTGTGACACCATTGGACTTTAACTACACGTCACGCTGTGTGACACCATTGGACGTTAACTACACGTCACGCTGTGTGACACCATTGGACTTTAACTACACGTCACGCTGTGTGACACCATTGGACTTTAACTACACTTCACGCTGTATGATTGTTAATATTACTGGGTTCCAGTCTGTCGATTGTTCACTAATTTATTTCTGGCAAAATGATATTAACAGAAACACAATACGGTGTGCAAAAGATAGAAAAAACAAACAATATATTTGCACGAATAGATTATTGTCATATATAAATAGAAATGTATTATATAAATACATTTATCTATTTATATATATGACCCATTGTTAACCATGTAATATTATGATTATTATGTATTATGTATAATCATCTGCTATTATTTTCGCGCCTAAATTATCAGTTCTCTGTTTGCGCGGGAATGAATTATATTTGATAGCCGATTGCAGCTGGTCAGTTATGTAAGATAATCGCCGCCGCTCTTGATGACGTATACACACGTAATAATATTGTATAACATCACAGATGTTTAGCGCCGTAATGTCTGTTATAGATGCTAAGTGCTGGGACCATGCTGCTCCCAATTCAGTAGTGGGGCGACCATCCCCTACCCAGCGGGTCCTCAGGTGGCGGATAGGGGAACGGCCCTCAGCTATGGGGGTTTGCTGTGAATTAAAAAAGCAGTCCCGGACCATATGGCGGTGTACCTACCAGGACGGGGCAGGATAGCACATGGCAAAGCTACTCCTATTAAATACTCCACGTGTCCTACAACGGGTGCATCAGGCGAATGTATGGGCCGCCTTAAAAGTCCTAGCCTAAGGGTGAGGTAACCACAACAGAAACCTCGAATGCTGAAGCCGGAAGTACTGGGCCGCACGGTGCATTCTAATAAACCACAGTACTACGCATAAACGCAAAATGAATCACAATGACAGAAAGAGTAAACCGAGATGGTGCTGGACCTGTGAAGACCCGCCATGCAGGTACAGTGCCGGATTCCATACCTCGAAGGAACCCATCCCTAGCTACTGGAGGTCACCCTAAGCCGCCATGTGGAGCCAGGGGACGGCGACGGACAGCTACTGGCCGACACGTGAAGCAGAAACCTCTTGTGCTCATGCAGTGAAATGCTGAAGGAGTCTTTAACAAAAAGACTGAACTGGAGCAAGTACTACAGGACAAAGAGGTAAGTGTATGCTGCATACAGGAAACACACCTGAACAAAGACAAGACGTTCAAAGTACGAGGCTACCAGTGCGTCCGAGCAGACCGACAAGACAGACACAAGGGTGGTGTGCTCACTCTAGTCCGGAACAACATCAATGCGAGCGAAGTGAAAACCTACCTTGAAGGAGTTCAAGATCAAGACCAAATCATCTGAGTTGAGCCTCGTCAACTACTACTGTCCAAATGACAAAGCCCTTGCCCTTGACACTATTGAAATATCAAACAGTCGATACATGGTTGTTGGTGATTTCAATAGTCATTCCCAGAGTTGGGGATATGCACAGTCTGATAGGCGTGGGGATGAAGTGGAGGACTGGCGGGATGAGCACAACTTGATCCTTGTCAACCAGCCCTATGATGTACCAACCTTCTACTCTAGGCGATGGCACACTACTACCTCTCCAGATCTAGCATTCTGCACAGAGGACATCCAGAAAGGTACGGTTAGAGAAGTTGGCGATCAACTTGGTGGAAGTGACCACAAACCAGTGTTCCTCACAATCAGCAGTGAAGTGATACGGACAGACCATCCCTACCCTAGATGGAACTACAAGAAAGCCAAGTGGAGTCTCTTTGCTATTCGGTCCAATTCTCTTACTCGAGGCATACAGGTACAAGGAAGAGATGTTAACAACGTGGTGAAAGAGTTCAACAGCTGCATACTCAAAGCTGCCCATGAAACCATCCCTAGAGGTGCGAGAAGAGAATACAAGCCCTACTGGACCAATCAGTTGCAGACCCTCCAAGATGAACTCACTGAAGTAAGGAACAGGGCAGAAGAACAGCCATCACAAGAAAACCATGAACAACTTCAGAAAGCAAAGGCACAGTTTCAAAAATCTTAACTGGAAGCTACACGACGAAGTTGGAGGGAGAAAACTGCTGCCCTGAACCTTGAGAAGGACGGGAGGAAGTTGTGGAGGCTCACGAAACAGCTAAATGATGAAGAAAATAGCAGACAGAAAATCATGTTGGATGAGGATGGGAAACTGTTGACCGGCAAAGAGACTGCAGACTGTCTCGCCAAAGCCTACCAGAAAGAGGGCAACATCAAAGTCACACGCCAACAGCAAAGAGAGGCACGGAAAGAACAGAAGGATAGAAGTAAAAGACATACGGAACAAGACTCCATGACACTTCCACTTACATACCAGGAACTGTACACAGCGCTCAGACAACTGAAGAAGAGGAAGTCACCAGGACCTGATGGAATCTCCAATGAGATGCTAACTCATCTTGGATGCTCAGCCATGCTGAAACTTCTTGACATCTTCAATCTTAGCTGGGAAGAAGGCATAGTTCCGCAGATCTGGAAGGAAGCCACCGTTATCCCAATCTACAAGAACGGCAAGGATAGAAAGAAAGCTTCCAGCTATCGCCATATTAGTCTCACTAGCTGTGTGGTCAAGACAATGGAGAGGATAGTTAACAAGAGACTCATGTGGTACCTTGAGACAGAAAACCTCCTATCCAAGGAACAAGCAGGATTCCGACAGTTCAGATGTACAGAGGACCAGGCAACATACCTCGCTCAGGAAGTTGAGGATGCATTCCAAGACCGGAAGGTAGTTTTTGCAACCTGGATAGACCTCCAGAAGGCTTTTGACAAAGTCTGGACTGATGGGCTGCTGGTCAAGATGCAACGATGTGGAATTGCCGACAAGATGCTCCGATGGACCAAATCCTTCCTACACAATCGCAGAGCCAGAGTACTTGTTGACAACCAGAAGAGCACGAAATTCCTCATCCGACACGGTGTTCCTCAAGGAGGAGTGATCTCGCCTACGCTGTTCCTCATCTTCATCGATGACTTGCTTGCAGAGCTGCCACATGGTATCAAAGCAGCACTCTATGCTGACGACTTGGTTATGTGGTGTGTTGAAGAACATGCAACGACTGCCACATACAGAATGCAGATGGCCGCAGACAAGCTCACAGCATGGGCAGAAGACTGGTGCATCTCTATTAATAAGGAGAAGTCGTCAACCACACTCTTCACACTTTCCACCAAACAGAAAGCTGGAACCATCAAAGTCGGTGGAACTGCCTTGAAGATGGACAACGAGCCAACATACTTGGGGGTGACATTTGACAGACGGCAGACATGGAAGCCACATATCCAGAAAGCAGAGGCCAAAGCCAAGCGCAAGCTTGCAATCCTTCGGAAGCTTGCTGGTACCACATAGGGTGCCAATGATCACATCTTAAAGACTATTTACCAAGGTGTGGTCAGGCCTCACCTGGAATATGGATCCACCGCCTGGACAACATCAGCCAAGACCAACCAACAGACATTTGACAAGGTTCAGAACAAGGCTCTCAGGCTGATCACAGGTACAATGAAGAGCACTCCAATCAAGGCCATGGAGAAAATTACTTCCATCCAGCCACTGCAAGAACGTCGCGACACAAGAATTCTTCTACAGACAGAGAAGTTTCGATGTCAGTGTCGCAGACCGCCGGCGAGCACTAAGGGTGTGGGGGTCGAGATCGACAAAGAAAGAGGAAACTCTTTTATTAATGTCTACTACGCTTTATTCCTCGCAATCCTCCAATCATTCCGAGCCTGTTCCATCGTTTCTCTCTCTGTCTCTATATATCCATCTCTATCTCTCTATCTCTATCTCTCTATCTCTATCTGCAACCAATATATACAAATATACAGTTTCATACTTATATACATCACATAATTAACAATCACATAAGTTATACCATATCATCAGACATATATAATGACGACAATTGCATTGACGAATTTAAGAAATACAATATACGATGGTGTAGTTTAAGTTAGACAATGAAAATCAAGTCTTTACATCTGATCGATATTTCTCAACAACTAACAGGTTATCAGTCAATGTACATGAATAATATATTATCGGGATGGTAGTCAAAAAGAGTAGCAATAGTTACCTGAAGGTATATATATATATTCCTACATAATATGGTTTATTTGTAGCACATAATTAATGGCGTCTTGTTTATGTTTTGTGAAAATGGCGGATGTCTCATATGCATGCAGTGATTGGTTAGCAAAGAACACGTGCTTAAATATTGTCATGTGTCAGGTCAAATGTACGTGTCACTTATGTTAACTATTGGTCCAAGGGAAATAACTAAAACTATGCTACACTGTACTACATATGCTACGTTACAAACTAACTGAAGGTGTTACAACGTTTTCAACTCACTGCTTCAAATAGGGGGCAAAAATGACAAGCCAATATATGTGTTCAAAGAGTTTGTATTTATTAACAACAATTGCACCCTATGACATATTCCCCCCAGTTGGTAAAATGTCGTCTCGACATTTTCAAATATTTCAATACCTGAAATCGAAATTATTAAGTATTTATTAATACATGTAAACATTTCTTCAAGTATTTACATGTAACACGAAATTACATAAGTATACCTGAACTTAGAAGTATGCCAACACAATATCATTTCAAGTTTTTATAAATACATGTAGACAGGAAGTTCCATATACCTGAAATGTATACAAAACAATATTAATATGACAACACATACATATGGATGAGCATTCGTCCAAAAGTGACAAATGAATACGTGTGTCAATAACTGCTCTATTTACTTACACATGTCAATTAGTTAATCCTTTTATTACCTCCATATACATGAAGAGCACAAGTGAACATACATAATATACAATTACACGTTTTACATGGACACATATAAACATACATATATACAAAGTAGTACAAGTGTACAATAATGGTCATAAGAACTGACATAACCATGCAGCTATTAATTAGTGTATACCGATCATCATTACTTGCCGAAACGAAATGCAAGGGAAAGTGATGATGGTAGCGCACACAAAAGATGTTACAGTGTTTATAACCGGAACACCATTCTTCAGTAAAGAAAACGGTTCAGGTACCTAAAAGCAATACAATGGTATTTAAATAGAAGCAAACATGTTTAGATTACTGATTTACCACAACCTTAAGTTTGGAGCATTTGCCAGAATGCCCTAAAACATATTATCATAAGTGTTTCGCTTGCGGTGTCTGGAAGTTCATGTGTCTCCAGTCCTGCAAGCATATCATATATCTGTGTATCGGGTGGTTGTTTGATAAAATCAATGTATGTCTTAATACCAGTCACACAACTTATGTTCTGCCATAAGCACTTTCTTAATTTATCCTGAGATGTACATAATAACAGCTTATGAACAACTAAGTTCACAACACATTTATCGCATTGTGTGCATAACTCAGGACGTGAGAAAGAAAGTAATCTACACAGTACATATATAGCTGTGAAACAGTACATTTTTACGCTTGGGAATTTATGGCTTAATTGCCAGATAGTACAAGGTTCCTGTTTTTGGAATATAGTTTTACCAATACCTGTAGGCAAGGAGCTACATGCTGATATAGTACCTTCTTCGGAATCTATTCCATATACATTCCGTTTAAGAATATATTTCCATTGATATTTCGATGGAAAGTATGCAGTTTCAAGAAAGATATCTACATAATGCATGAGATCATACTTCCTAAGTAATCCAAGCACATCAGGAATAAACCCAAGGCTTTGTCTTTCAATGCAAGATTTATAGCGTACCAACCTTTTTATAAATATACGTTTCGAGAGATATTGGCAGGGTAGTCGGACGAGTTGACCCACAAACTGGAGTTTCTTGTAATTAATTTCTGTTTCAATCGGAACAAGGCCCAGACAGCTGAGTGATGCCTGATTATTAGTGAACAATGGTAGGCGTTGAATATATTTTATGCAAAATATATGGGCTCGTTCGATTTCAAGGATATTGGCGGATGTAAGATAGCTCCACAGTTCACACCCGTATAGGGATGTCGGCAATACTACTGTCCTATACAGTTTTGTGAGACTGAATATGTTTAGGTTCCCAGATCCAACACCACTATTGGAAATGTTAAGTAGGGTACCACGGAGTTTGATACTTGCCGAGTGAATATTGTCATTTAATGAGCAGTACTTGTTACATATAATCCCCAGGTGAGTATATTGGATGTCTTCAGTGATAGTTTGATCACCAAGTTTCCATGACCTATCTGATTGATCAAACTCATGCTTTGTTTCATTGTACACAACGACAGAGCATTTCTTGGCATTGTATTCAAACCTCCATTTTAATGAATATTCATAACATATTTGTAACATCTGATCTAGTCCGTACTTGGACATGGAGAATAGAATCATGTCATCAGCAACTGTTGGACTACAAATGTTAAAATTATATATACAAAAGCCTAGCTTAGAGTTTTCTAACTCCTGTATTAGGCCATTTATGTAAAGTAAAAAAAGGAGAGGGGAACTCTATTGTTACATTACATTAGTGATACCTAATAAATGTGTAAACACATATATATACAGTGTAAGCTCATACGTCTGTGCTATAACTCTGTTGCACTTATAATCTCCAGTTTTCGAACTGTTGCCATCTAGGAATTTTGATTTCTCTACGTGATCTCCTAGGTACCTGTACACCCGTATCATCACCGGAATCGTCGTCTGTTGCACTGGTTGTTATGTGAGAGTCACGTCTACGGTGTGGAATAACGTATCGTTGTACCGCCTCTGTATCTGGTGCTGGTTCTGAAGCAACTCCTAACGGAAGTAGCAAGTTCCTATGGAGACGTCGTATTCTCCTGGCGTTGGGCACATTCTTTTTCACGTCAAATACAGGTTGATCTGGGAATGGCTGATTGACGACGATATATGATTATTGCTCCCACCTGTCTGCAATCTTCTTCTTTCCGCGGATGGACACGTTCCGAACAAGAACCAAATCACTGGGTTGAATGGTTGCAGCTCACGCCTTGGTATCATAGTACCGTTTGTTGACATCTGCTGTCTTTAGGGCAGTGTCCTTCGCTTTCCGATATGCGGTTGTCAATCTTTCCCGGAGCTTCCTGGCGTACTCATTCTTGGATTTCGCACTGATATCATCAGTGTTCAACCCAAGAAGAGCGTCGACTGCTAACTTGGGCTGTCTGCCGAACATTAAATAATACGGTGAAAAACCTGTACTTGGGTGAGATGTAACGTTATATGCATGCACAAGGGGACCAACGTGAGATTTCCAATCAGCTTTCTTCTCTTCCTCAAGAGTACCAAGCATCTTTAGCAGGGTTTGATTAAACCTCTCCACCATACCGTTGCCCATAGCATGATATGGTGTGGTACGAGATTTAATTACACCTGCTAACTGACAAAGCTCCTTGATGAGCGAAGACTCGAAATTAGCCCCTTGATCACTATGGATTCTGGTAGGAAATCCATAATGAACAATAAACTTTTCGAACAATACTTTAGCAGTGGTTTTCGCAGTTTGATTGGTCGTTGGATAGGCCTGTGCATATCGCGTGAAATGATCGGTGATCACAAGTATATGCTCAAAACCACCCTTTGACCTCTCCAAACTGAGGAAATCAATGCATACAATAGCCATGGGAGATGAAGAAGTAAGATTAACAAGGGGTGCTGTGGAAGGTGGTGTCTTATGGCGGATACATCTTGGACATGAGGCAACTTTAACACGGATGAAACTATCCATTCGTGGCCAGTAAAATCTCTGTTTGAACAAAGATGTTGTCCTATCTCTGACCTGGTGTCCCAAGTCGTCGTGAAGAGCCTGGAAAACCTCATGACGTAGATTTTCTGGTAGGACGAGCTGGTTATATTGTTGGTCGTTAACAATACCCATGCGATAGAGTACCCCATCCTTGAGCTCTAGTTTATCCAATTCCCGTACATACTTTATACTCTGTGAAAAACTGGTTGAAGCCCGCAGAGCAGTCGGCTTCGTACCTTCCCGGAGGTGTTTAAGTATGTCTGATATGGCTGGATCCTTCAGCTGAGCTGTTTTCCAATCTTTGGAACGCAAGGAATGGGCAATCAGTAAATCGTCAGGAACATCTGTTGGTGGGTCAACAACAGGAAGAGAATCTGGCGATATTACACTGAATGCATACGGTGTCTCTTCTATTGTTGCTGTTGCTGCTGTTGCTGCTGTTGCCATGGCTGACATCACTGCTTGACCAATAGCCTCGTCTAAATGTTCTGGGATCCTAGATAATCCATCGGCGTCTGCGTTCTGTCTGCCTGCTCTATATTTATGATGAAAGTTATAATTGGCAAGGGCTGCCATCCAACGTTGTCCTGTTGCGTCTAGTTTTGCTGTAGAATTTACGTACGTGAGAGGATTGTTATCAGTCACAATCTCAAATACAGCGCCATACAAGTAATCGTGGAATGTTTCCGTTACGGACCAATTGAGGGCGAGATACTCGAGCTTGTGAGCTGGATAATTCCTCTCAGCTGACTTCAACGATCTACTGGCATACGCTACAACGCGTTGTTTGCCATCCTGTCGCTGATAGAGGACGGCCCCCAAGCCTTTGCACGATGCATCAGTATGTAGCGTGAAGGGAATGTTGTAATCGGCGTAGGCTAATACTGGTGGGTTAGTGAGTCTTTCTTTCAGATCTTCAAATGCTTTCTGTTGTGCTTCCTCCCACTTAAAAGGTGTTTTCTTTACTGGTGGTTTGCTTTTCTTAGTTGTCTTTTGTTGTTTCCCTGCTGGGTGGCCAATCAAGAGGTCATTCAAAGGACGAGCGATTGTTGCAAATCCTTTGATGAAGCGCCTATAGTAGCCCGTGAAGCCCAAGAACTTCCGGATTTCTTTCACATTTCTTGGTGCTGGCCAGTTTATAACGGCATCTATTTTCTGCGGATCAGCTTGTATGCCTTCTGATAAAACAACATGTCCCAGGTAAGTAGTTTTAGTCTTAAAGAATTCGCATTTGGATGGCTTAATTTTCAGGTTGTACGAAGAGAGTCGTTCAAAAACATTGTCTAATCTGTCAAGGTGTGAATCTATGTCCTCAGAGAATATAATGATATCGTCGAGATATATTAGACAGTCCTTCAGATTTAGGTCACCCATACATAGCTCCATAAGTCTTTGAAAAGTTGCTGGGGCGTTGCAGAGTCCGAAGGGCATTCTTGAAATACTGTTCTCTCTTTGTCTTCTTCAGCCATTTCGACCTGCCAATAACCTGTTTTTAAATCAAGTTTTGAGAAGTATTTAGCTCCAGGTAATAAGTGTAACGTGTCTTCTACACGTGGTATGGCATATGCGTCTTTTTTCGTTCTTGAATTAAGTTTTCGAAAATCTATGCAAAATCGGATTGATCCATCTTTCTTTCTTGCTATTACTACATTGGATGACCATGGGCTTTTTGAATTTCTTATAGCTCCTATATCTAGCATTTCCTGAAGATGCTCTTTCACTTCATTGAATATAGCTGGTGGTATTCGCCGGTATTGTTCCTTAAACGGTTCGTCAATAGTTAGGCTAATTTTGTGGCGAACTTCTGACGTATGTCCTAATTCTTGTGGTGTCTTTGGAAATATATTCTCCCACTTCTTAAATAAATTGTATACTTTCTTCTTTTGGTGATTGGTGAGATTGGATTCCTCTAAATCCACCCCGTACTTGGTTTTGCAGTCATGTTTCTCATATTGTTTGATTTCCTTTTCAGGTTGGATGGATGCAGAGCACACTGATTTTATTGGAGTGGAGATGTCTGCTTGTCGTAGCACTTTAACCTCTTGTAGCTGATAAATGTCTGATTTTGCTTTTATTTTAATAGGTTTTGCAGAAATGTTACATATTCTGACAGGTATTCTTGTTGTCTTTCCGGGATTATTTCCAGATACAACTCGTGGACAAATAATCGCATTATGTACGCTGTGTTCCTCTATGGGTTCCGTCACTGCCGCCTCAAAGTTTCTATATTTTCTTAGTAAACCTGTGACTGTCCTGGTTTCCCTCGGGTGTAGTAACATATCTCTAGTTGCTACTACTTTACCAATATTAGTTGTCATTGACATACATGCTGTTTCCCATTCTTTAGAAATGTATGTGTGCAATGTTCTATGTTCATTAATTTCTCTGATGACGTTGGTACCAAGTAAGATGGGTACAGTTGAATGAAATTCTGTATTTGGTACAACCAAGAAAAGTGTATAGACTGGATATTCTGATATGTTTGTTTCTACTTTAGCTTCTATATATCCTAAATACGGTATTGTTGATCCATTGGCTCCTTTAATTTCCAGTCCAAAATCATTTAAGCTTTTCATATCAGGTTGGTCGGTCATGCTGTTGTAAAAACGTTCAGACATGGTACTGACCATTGATCCACTGTCTATTAAAGCAGGTGCTTCTATTCCATTTATATTCACTTTTGTTTGGTTTGATTCACCGATTAGCCGATCAAAGACTGTTGCTGTAGGGCTATCATATTCTTTTGTGCTCTGGTTCTGCCCCGTGGACAGAGCACCTTTCAGTTTAAAGTCTTCTGTTCATGTTTTATAGCATCACTATGTCCATCATTTCTTCCTTCATTATGAGTATTTCGATCGTATGTGTAATTCCTAGTATCTGCTGAATCGCGTCTATCATTGTATTGGCCTCTTCCGTATCCATATCCTCTCCTAGTTGTTCTGTAGTGTCCTCTTCCTCCATACCCAACGGTTCTCTGGTTAAATTCTCTTCCACTATTCCAATTTTGATTCGATGTGTTATGATATTCATATGGCTCCCTGTTATCATCTTGTCTATATTTTCTATCCTGACTCTCCAAATGTTTCTGTGTTTTCATATCGTTCAACTTTATCTCCATATTCTTCATTTTCTCAACCAAATCTTTTAATATGGCCATCTGCTCTTTCATCTCCGTCTGTTGAGTATTAATGTGTTTTGGAGCATCATTGTTCTTCACAAGTCTCATCTCTGCTTCTTCTTTTCATATCTGTCTCTGTAAATCCTCAACATCAATAGCTGTTTCATAGCATATCCGTGTTGCATTTCTTAATTCAACATTATAAAGATGTCTCCAAAACCTTGTTTTTAGCATATTATCTTTCTGGTTCCTTTTTATGTGTCCTTTATCTATTGCTGTCTGCAAAATACCGTCTAGTCTAATTCCCCACTCTGAAACACCCTCGTCTTTCTTTTGATTAGATTGGTAGAATTCTGCAATTACTGATTCTCCTGATCTAACATTCCCATACACTGTGTCAAGTTTGTCTACAATATCCTTAGTTGTTGCATCTGGGGCTAATGTTAATAATATCTTTCTGGTGTTTCCACTAAGTGAATTTCTCACAGCTTGTCGTAAAATATCCTCTTGATATAGGTCTGATCTTATCATGACGTTAATTTCAATTTTCCATTCTTCAAAAGAACTCTCTGTTAACTGTGGCACTGTCGGTTTGTATATCTGTGATCTAACTTTTCTCTTTCTGTAATTTGTCTTTCAACTATATGAGCAAGAGTGTTGCAATCATTCCTTTCTATGTGCTTTTTACCATCTTTCATTCTACTCTTTGTGCTGTTCTGTCTAATTGTTCGCTTACCATCAATATCACTGTCATCATTTGTGTCAGTATCCAGTAAACTCAATTCAGTTTGCATTTTGACTAAACTCTTTTCTAACATCTTTTCCTGATCTTTCAGTTCCTTTATTCGTTTGTCTTTCAGACGTCTCTTCTCTTGTTCCAATTTCAATTTCCTTTCCATATCCATCTCCTTTCGTTTCCTTTCCTTCAACATTCTTTTCCTCCTTGCTTCTTTTTCTACCTCTTGTTCCATCAATTTCAATCTCTGTATTCTTTCCAATAGTTCATACTCTTCATCTTCTTCATTTCTCTGTTTAACTTTCACAACTTCTTTTCTCACTTTTCTAGTGTTCTTTTCTCTGTTATAATCCTCATCTATATCTCTAACACCTTTCCTAAATACTTTCTTTCTTGTTGTGTCCAAGTTAGTCTTACTACCAGCATATGCTTGTTTCTTATTCAGCTCCCTCTGTAGCTCTTGTTCCTGCCTATATATTTCATACTCATCATGTATCTCTTGTTCATAGTTCTGTGTACTATTAACTATCTTTCTTGAAATATGTGTAGCCTTCTTCTCCAACCATCTCATTTCTTTGTCCAACATGTCATTTCTACCATCTCTAAATTCTATATCATCATGATCCGATAAGTATTCTGGATCAAAATATTCATCTTCAGTGACTTTGTTGTCCTCACTCCGTATATCGTATCCACCAAACTCTGTCTCATCTATATACATATCTCCTTTTACAAAATGCGACATATTTTCCTTGTCCAATGTGTCATTTCCGCCATCTCTAATTCCTATATATTCACCATGATCATCATATTCCTCTTCAGTGACTATGTTGGCTTCACCAACAATAATTTCTCCACTAATATCTCCATTCATCATCTGTATCAACATGTCCTTCTACATTGTTGTGCATACTGTCCATATCACATTGTGTATAACTTCCTGTTCCAGTCTTCTCCAATAACATATCTGTTTCCATGCTTTCTAATTTATGTATCTCCATTTCTAACATTATCCTTCTCTTCTCTAATTCTTTGTTCATAGTATGCTCTACTCTCAAACCCATTGGTTCATCCTGCTTCTGATGTCTACTATTCACTAATGTGTCTCTCCGAGTCCGTAATCCATCCCTTGCTTTCAATTTCTTCCCATTATCTAATATTTCTTTTTCATTCACTATCCCCTTCTCTCGTTCTCTCAAATCCATTGATTCCTCCTGTTTCCGTTGTCTAGATTTCACTAATGTGTCTCTCTGACTCCTGAATTCCTCCATTGCTTTCAATTTTATCTCCTTATCTATTCTTACTTTTTCCTTCCTTATCCTCTTTTCTATTTCCTTTTCTTTAGCTTCCATTGCTAATCGTTCCATTCTCAGTTTCTTTAAAATTCTCTCTCGATATGTATTCTGCCATGATTTCACTTTCACTTTCAAATCATTAACATCAATATTCAATTCAGTTCAATTATTCAACAATTTAAACTTCCGACACCGACATGAATATTTTACAAAGTGTGTACACAATAGCATAGCAAACAAAAACACAATAAGTATTACTATCAAAGTACACCGTTGTATGTGCAGAATATGCAGAATATGCAAATAAGTTTATGATATCAACACAAAGTACGTTCTTGTATTGAGAATAGCATACCCTATTCTACATAGTAGAACACTGTAGTCAATATCAAGAAGTAAAAAATAACAAACAAATATACCAAGTCGTGAAATTTTAATAAGTGTTTATTACCTTCAAATACTGAAGAAATAAAAAAAATAGAATTTTTTTCCTCCGTCAGCTGGGGTTGAATCTATACAAAGCGGGACAATTTTATACCGTGATTCAACACGCTAACCACTGAGCTATCCTTCCAATTAATTTTATAAATGTACAAAACTACCTGTCGTTACATTTATCCGATTATCGGATTTTAGTTTATACAAATTTATTTTAGCTCGATTGCGAAACAAGTTATTTCAACTTATATAAATCACTCTCGAGACCTCATTCCTGATGGAATCCATCGCCACGAGGGAGAGAGAAGAGGCAACGTGGAATTTAAATGCCTTGCCTAAGGCGGATTTTGAAAGAGAAGATATTAGTGACATATTCTTTCAAAATCAATAATTTCGAATTGAACAAATACCGTGACCGCGAAAATTCTGATCGATAGATAATGTATTTGAAAATCAATCGTGTAACCAGGTTGATTTTGTTCAATCATTTTGTTGCAGTTGTTTCCCTTTGACCATTAGTTTATTTAGTTCCACTTGCTTGATTGTTCAATCTAGCGTGACCAAATGCATCTTGGGAATATCTCGGAGTTTGCGGACAGCTTTGAATTGACCAGGGCAGACATCTTTACTTGATCATTCTGGGCATCTTTTTAGTTTATGCGTTTCTCAAGGTGAGCTTTTGTTTGAGTTGTGGTGCAATGTTTTAGCTAGCATATTGTATTAGTTGAAAGCGTACTGATAATGTTTTCCTTTATAAATGGAGTACACTTTACATATTTACATGGTTTCAGTAAATGGCAGCATATTAACTTTACTGTTACAGAAATATTTAAGTCACCTTTCATTCTATTGCACAATCTAATATCTTATCTGCAGAGAAAACACGGATGGGAGTGAGTGGGTGGACACAGCCTGAACCATCAATCGGTAGGTTAATTATGTAATTATCAGTCTGTGATATCTCTGTGTATAAGTAATATGTTTAGCCTTTATATGTTAAATTGGGTCTTGTCACTTGACAACATGATATACATGATACGTCAGTTATTAGGGATATTGTAACAGCCAGGTAACGTAGAAGTCATGAATGTATAATTATATGTACGTTACATTAAATTGTATCATTTACAATGTCATATATTTAGTGTGCTTCACGTTGTGTATTTTCAGGGCTCGTTATATCCGTTATATCCACGGTTAGTTGTCATCCACTTATAATGCTATATATAAAGACTGCGTGTCTAACTGGATGTGAAAATAAAGGACCTTCATAGAACTTATCGATGGACTTACGTTTTATTGTATAATTGGTAAATACGCCATGGGTAACAAATGGCGCCCAAACGAGGTTTAACAATATAGCATTGATTAGAAGTGATTGAAATGTATAACGTTACATTGTGTAAGTTTGTGTTGGAACCAATTTAGTAACTGTGTTGGAAATTATCTTTGAAAATGGAAATATCCAGTGATGTCGTGCAAGGACATTATCTGTTAACATGTTATACGTTTAAAAGGAAGTTAGTAACGTCGAAGTTTTACTACATCAAGCTACGTAATATCAGTTTGTAACTATAGAAATGTACACAGTTCAAGTTAAGAAGCAGTTCATAAACAGTTTGAACTACGTAAGTTCATACTAACTAGTGAAGTAAAATATGGATTTACTGGTTGAATAATAGATGTTCAAAGTCTACAAATTATCTGGAACCGGAAGCCAGCGTTTTATCGTTTAGATGTCTACACGGCAAGTACCCTGAAGTTATCTGCAACGTATCTACAAGACCAATCAGCAGCAAGAAATCTCGAGAAATGACGACGATGATTAACAGAACTATTATACATTATTCGTGGTAACGTGCCTATCATGAAGATCCAGTTTAGTGAAGTGACAATTACTGTAACTGTGATGTTACAGCCAGCCTTGTGATACAGACACTTGTTTGTGATATAGATGTTACTAGATATGTAGAGTGAGTCAGGTGAATCTAGGAACCAGTTCGGCTGTCAGTGAGTACTATGTTTAAAATATACAGAAATTTTGGTTACTACCAGTTTACAAATTAATTTTACAACCACAGTTTCTAATATATTTTGTGTGATAAGTGTACTGTCTGAAAGAAAATTGCACCATTGCATGCATTTTAATTAATTTCCCAAATGCCTCTAGTTGGTTGGTGAAGGTTTTTTATCTAACAATCTCAAATCACTAATTAGCAACTATCTCTCAATCATTATATATATGCAGCCATTCTGAATTTTAGATTGCTAAATTTCAATCCAAACAAGTAAATTGCTTTCATATTCTAGTGTGAAACATCATTACCAAATAATGTTTTTGAACATGAAGTATCCTCCACGCTAGATAAAATGTACATAGACTTTGACCATGTGCTTATTATAGGCGATTTAAACTATGATATGTTGAAACAGGATAAAGGAAACCTGTTGAACATTTGTCAGACACTTTTAATTTAAAGAATGTTATTAAAGAACCTACATGTTCTATGAACAACTGTACACCTACACTTATTGATGTCATACTAACAAACTCGCATACACTTATTTGTAACACAACTGTAATAAACTGCAGTATTAGTGACTGTCATAGTATGATATTAACTACTATTAAAGAACATATTAAACCTCTACAAAAGAAAAAAGTAAATTTTTAGAAGCTATAAATTTTTTAATGAAATAGATTTTAACCATGAACTGTCACAAACACCGTTTCATGTCGCCCATATTTTTGATGACATTGATGATATGTACTGGGCACATAACCATATGTTTATGCAAGTCTTAGATGAGCATGCACCTGTTAAACAAAAGTACCCTAAGAAGGGCCCACCACCATATATGAATTCAAATTACAGGAAACTGATATACAAAACTAGGCAAGCAAATAACGCATACCGTAAATGTAAAAACGAACAAAATTGGGAAAAATACAAAAACCTTAGGAATCTTAAAACTAAAACAAAGAGAAGCTCTATTAGAACTTACTTCTTTGAAAGATGTGGTGGAGGACCCAAGTCTAAGGATTTTTGCCCAACTATTAAGCCTTTTCTTAGCCAGAAATCCCTTGCTAAAAATTCCAGTGAAATAATTTTAAAAGAAGAAGAAAAATTTATTTCTGATCAAACAAAAGTATGTGAAAGCTTAAATGATTTTTATGTAAACATTGCCCAAAACATTGGTATTAGTAATGACACAGAGGTAAATAAACAACATCCTAGTGTTGCCAAAATCCTTGAGCATAAATCGGACAATTTAAATTTTAGACCAAAGTATGGCTGTCAGACAACCCTCTTGCACTTAATTGAGGACTGGAAAATGGCACTGGACCGGAATGATCATGTGGCGGGAATACTTATGGACCTATCAAAGGCATTTGATTGCTTGCCACATGACCTTGTTGTCCTGAAATTGGGGGCATATGGGCTGTCTGACAGTGCATGCTCACTTGTACATAATTATCTGTCTTTTAGGAAACAACGTGTCAAGATTGGTGATGCACTCAGCCTATGGCAAGAAACTATCAAGGCTCCATATTAGGACCTCTAAATTTTAATATTTTTATAAATGACATCTTTTATTTTATTACACAATCTAAGCTTTACAATTATGCAGACGACAATACTTTGTCATACTGGGAGAAGGATCTGTCATCTCTCAAATCAACTCTTGAAACAGAAAGTGACATCTTAATAAAATGGTTTGATTGTAACCAAATGCAGGCCAACCCTGATAAGTTTCAGGCCATAGCCCTAGGTAAGAAAACCCACAAACAAGTAAGATCTTTTACCATTGCAAATGCTGATATTAAATGTGAAGACTCTGTGAAACTCCTAGGTGTAGATATAGATTTTATGTTAAATTTTGATGAACAGGTTACAAAAATGTGTAAGAAGGCTGCTAGACAACTAAATGTACTTCTCAGACTAAGCAAGTTTTTAGCACCTGACCTCAAATTGTTAATTTATAAATCCTTTATAAGATCAACTTTCAACTACTGTCCGCTCATATGGCACTTTTGTAACAAAACTAATACAGAAAAATTGGAGAAACTACAACATAGAGCTCTAAAAATTACTTTAAATGATTTCACCTCTAGCTACGAAGACCTTTTGAAACAAGTAAACATGCCTACATTACATCTTAGTAGAATAAGAACTATTGCAATAGAAACATTCAAATGCCTGTACCATGAATCACCTCCATATTTACATGACCTGGTTAAATTTCGAAATATAAAATATTCTTTCAGACATTCAAACACTGTTGAAGTACCAACTGTACGCACCACCTTGAACGGTAAGAGATCTTTCAGATACGAGGCCGCTCAGGTATGGAACAGCCTGCCAAATGACATTAGAAAAATTGAAAACCACAAGGAGTTTGTGAGGCTGGTCCGTGCCTGGACGGGCCCGTCCTGTAAGTGCTCAATGTGCTCTACCTAGTCGTGTCCGCTTATGTCCTCATGCTTAATGTGCTTAATGTGCTTATAACTGTGTGCTATGTGTTTTATTTGTGTTTTTTATGTTTATAATTTATGATTTGTGCTAGCTTGATGTTCTAATTTGATTGTTGTAACTTAGTTTTAGTGTTCTATAAATTTGCATGCCACAAATAGTTGCTTTAACTGCTTTTTATGTATTTTGTTTTAAGATACCTGTGAGGTAATTGCTGATCAGTTCCTTTCCAAATCTGATTTGGGGGATAACTGTTTTTTTTTTAAAACATATTTTAATTTCACAGTAGTGTACCTTTTTGCCTGTCAGTGTCTTAACATTTTTGTTCTTTGCAGTTTTTAGGCCACAGGCCAAGATCAGCAACTACAACACAGTGTATCAATCAATAGTGTATTTCTATTTGAATTCTTAAGATTTATCTATATTATATAGTTGCTTGTATCTTAAGCTGTATGTTATCCTTAAATTGTTAAAACTATTAACACAATGTCTTAATTTTATTTTTGTCTTTTAGGTGCTCGCTTTAACATGTTTTAATTATGCTATGTACTGTGTTGTATTCATGTTTAAACCAACTTTTATTTCTTAGCTGTTTTTTCTTATGTTTTGATTATAATATATGTTTGTCGGAAAAATAGCTTATTAGCTAATGTTATTTGTAAATGTAATCCGACGTTAAATAAAGCTTCTTGATCTTGTATCTTGTAGCACAACTTGACCTAGATTTGCTCAGGCCCAGTGGTTCTATATTCAGATAATGAATTGGTTGTTGTGTCCAAGATTGTGATACTTGTCCATGTACAAGAGTAGAGTAGAGTGGTTCATTGATCTGGACAAATTGATGCATTTCTTTCCAACTCCCAGCACGATTGTACAGTTTTGATACAGGCAAAGTTTGTATGCTATTTACGGGGAAACTCTTTTAAGTCAGCTGTTGTTTGACCCGTGACCTCCAGTTGACTCGGATACGTAATAGCAGGTGCTCGTTATTGGAAGATTTCATTGGTCGACCTTGTGACCGTACCACTTGACAGCTATATTTAGTATGGATACGTGTAGCTTTATTGTATATTTAGTAAATTAGGTTTCCCAGTACGACATACGTGTACGGAGACACTTTCGTTTATTTATAGAACTGACAGAAATAGCTGACAGTTGATAGTATATGCCGTTAAATTAAACGATTGAACAGGTAGAGATTATTGACAGCAGTAATAGATATTGGTGGGTACCTCGAGTTATTCGATGGATTTCTTTTTTATTAAAGAGACAGTGTGACTAAAGGAACATTTAGTGTTGAGAACTTTATTTTTTACGTTTTTGGGTGCTTGAATCGAGAGAGATTTTATTTCAGGTGCACAATGATTGCAGAAATGTTTACATACTTTGTTTGCAGGCAGACCAAACAAGAGTAATAGGCTTGTCAACGTTGTCCACATTAGCTATTTAAATGTGGATACAACAACTTGACAGTTGGATACAACATACATAGTTCATATCAATTAGTTACCTATATATTAAACCATTGCGAGTTGTGATGTGTATGATACAACATATGGTAGTTACATTGAAACAGAGATACAACATATGGTAGTTACATTGAAACAGAGATACAACATATGGTAGTTACATTGAAACAGAGATACAACATACATCAGTTACAGAGATACAACACACATCAGTTACAGAGATACAACACACATCAGTTACATTGAAACAGAGATACAACATAACATCAGTTACATTGAAACATAGATACAACACACATCAGTTACATTGAAACAGAGATACAACACACATCAGTTACATTGAAACAGAGATACAACACACATCAGTTACATTGAAGCACAGATACAACATACATTAATTACATTGAAGCACAGATACAACATACATTAATTACATTGAAGCACAGATACAACATACATTAATTACATTGAAGCACAGATACAACATACATTAATTACATTGAAGCACAGATACAACATACATTAATTACATCGAAACATAGATACAACATACATTAATTACATTGAAGCATAGATACAACATACATTAATTACAGTGACACACAGATACACCATCCGTCACGGTACATTGCAACTTGGAGACAGCATACAGTAATTACGTTGACACACTCTTACAACTCTACAGTAATATATGGTTACTTTTGTGTTTCAGGTTTTATAAGTAATTTTCATTTAATTATTGATATTATGCTATAATATTATACTAACTGGAAGTCGGTGGATTGCTACATTAATTAGTGGATCCAATCGAGCGTGTATAACAGACATACATGTACCAGTGGAGATGAGATATGCCTAAAGCATTGTAAATGTTTATTTTGTGTGGAAGCTGTTGAAACTTTTAGTACAGTTTGGAACTTGTGATACACTGAATTTAGCAGTGAACATGTGAGCGCGAATGTTGCAATAGCATTACATAGTACATAGAGAGGACTATACACTTTGTTAGTTGGATTTAGCAACAGATGAGTGGATTACAATGATCAGATGAGACAATATCGCAATAGCGGAGTATATATGTGAAATAGTTGTACGCAATATTGAACTCTAAAACTATATAGTGTTAATGCTATTATGAACTATCCGAGATAGCCAATCTAATAGACACATGTGAGTCAGTACAACAGTGGATTATACAGGATCTAGAGTTACACATCTTCGACTCAGTGCTACATTGAACTATATAATTTTTTATTGTGAAGACTGTCAAGACAGTGCGATATTGGAACTATCTACATTAGAAAGCGAATATGCGTACATCAGTGCAAAGTGAACTATATATGTGAAACATTACACAGAGACACTTGTGATTTAGTGCTGCATGGAAACATAGATCTTTTGATTTGGTCGTTTATGGAACTACGTGTAAGTTATATGGAATGAAACAATATAGTAGACATCAGTGAATTAACGTTTGTGGATTACACGACCATAATATTCTTAGCATCAGTGGATTGATACTTGGAATTAATTTTGCGTCAACATGTGAATGACTGATTTGACAATCAGCGCAATACTGAACTGTTAATATAAGTCTTAGTGAACAGTGTATTGCTAGGGATTTTATAAAGAGATTCTTTCGGGACTACGTGTTAGACAGTGTGCATAAACAGTTACATCTAAACATAGTGCCAGGAAGAATATACTTTTTGTGCATTGGCTAGAGACACATAAGATTGGAATAATATAGTGCCTAGTAACAGATTATTGGAGGAATATAGTGCCTAGTAACAGATAGTGTTTTAAAGTGTTGTCTGAGCTGAAGTATAGTGCTCAAGGAGATATCATAGTGCCTAGACATTTATAGTGACACTAAATTAATATAAAGTGATAGTGAATAGTGAGATATTGACACTGGAAATAACATTGATACATGCATCATATAGTGTGAAATTAAAGACATATAGTGACAGCATTTAACTTGTATTACTATTATAGTGATTTGGTAAACAAGGATGGCAGATACTGAAAAAGAGGCAGGAAAGTTCAGTATGGCTACCGGGGAGAACCGGCGGATGAAGACAAAGCTTTACTAGATGCTTTCCATGAATTAAAATTAACACCTGAGATTGGTGGAGCGGCAGATTTATTAAAGTTCATACAGAGATATAATAAGAGAGAGGAGGAGAAAGCTGCAGAGAAAGAATTAGTGGATTTGAAACCTAGAGTATTACCTGATATTGAGACTACACCAGTAAGAATGGGAGGAACATACCATTTCCCAAAGCTATCCAACTTTTATGGAGATGAAAAAGGAGACGTGATGTACGAGTCATTTAAGTACGAGGTGGAGTCCTTGTTGACCGAGAAAGTATTTAGAGAGGAACAGGTGTTGTTATGAGTGAGAAGAGCACTCAGAGGAACAGCAAGTGATATTATAAGGAGATTGGGTACTGGAGTAACTGTTAAAGAGATTATAAAGAAACTTGACAGTACATATGGCAGTATAGAGAGCCAAGAAACAGTGATGAAGAAGTTCTATTCATGCACACAAGGGAATGATAATATCAATACGTATGCTGCTAAATTAGAGGAATTGTATTCTCAAGATATTGAGCTTGGAGCAATAAGAAGAGGGAATGAAACGTTATTAAAACAAGTATTATATCAAGGACTTCGCATAGAATTGAAGCATATTTCTCAGTACAAGTTCGAAACAGTAACGGACTATGACAGATTTAAAGTAGAACTCAGGAAATTAGAAGCAGAGATGAAAACAGCAGAGCCGAAAGGAAAGACATGTCACACAGCCCAGAAAGTTGAAGATAAAAGTGAAATGGAGGAAATGAGAACTATGTTGAAACAATTGAGAAAGTAGACCAGTTGCAGAAAGAAAAAGACAACAGAGATATACAACAGCCTTTCTACCAGTATGGAAATAGAGCCTTTAGAAGAGGTACATATCAAAGAGGAGCATTTCGAGGAAGATTTAGCGGGAGAGGCAGGAATGACTATACACCGTCAAGACCACTAGCAGGAACTACTTTTCAAGGCGCCTGTTGGAAGTGTAATCAGAGAGGACATATGGCACGTGATTGCAGCGTAAGACAGGAAGGAAGTAACATTCACCGGACATTCAAGAAAGATTTAAACTGGTAAGTGCTCTGGTTGAAGGATCAAACAGGGGCACTGATAAAAAGAATGGAGATCCTAACTTATTTGGTGAAGCCAATGAGGCCACCATTTCTATCAGCGGTCAGAAAACGCATGCACTGTTAGATACAGGAAGTGGATGTAGTTTAATTTCTGAATCGTTTTATAATGAGAACCTGAAGGATATAGAACTTCAACAATTATCGGAAATACTTCGTATAGAATGTGCTGATGGATCCAAGCTACCGTACTTAGGATATGTTCAAGCTGACATTAGCATACCAGAGGGACTTCCAAAATCAGATACAATACCATGTTTATTTTTGATAGTTCCGGATACCAATTATTCATCTAGAACACCTGTAATACTTGGAACAAACATTTTGGAACAACTCATAGACAACTGCAAGAACAACTTGGGAGAACAATTTCTACAAAAAGCTAGACTACACGTCCCATGGTACCTATGCTTCAGAACGTTATTACTTAGGAAAAAGAATTTAAAGCAAAATAAGAACAGAATAGCTATAGTTAGAAGTGCAGTACCACATAAGATTTCCATAAAACCAAATGAAAGTGTGACGGTACCTGTATTCATCGACAAGGGGATAGATCATCCGATAACCAATGCGATTTTTCAAGAAACGGAGGATGCCACATTACCCGGATACATTGATGTAACTCCAGGATTAGTGAAATATGAGTATAGAAACAACAAGGCCATGACAGTAACCCTTTCTAATGTAACTACTAATACTGCAACAGTGTCACCTAAGGAGTTTATATGTGAACTACAACCTGTGGAGGTCACTGAGGAAGTGATGAATAGATTAGAAGAAGAGGAGATAGATAGAAAGAGACGAGAGATAGTGGAGAATTTACACATATACCAATACAACAGCTTAATGGAACAACAGAAATCAACACTAACAGAACTACTGATGAAACATAAAGATATATTTTCTACATCAGACATAGATATTGGACAATGTAACACCATAAAACACCGTATAGATCTTATAGACCCTACTCCATTCAAACAACGACATAGAAGAATTCCCACTGCAATGATAGAAGAAGTACGTCAACATCTGGAACAATTATTAGCTTGTGAAATTATCAGACCTTCAAAATCACCTTTTGCTTCAAACATAGTGCTAGTTAGAAAAACGAATGGAAACTTGAGACTCTGCGTGGATTACCGAATGTTAAATGAACGAACTGTAAAAGACTCATATGCACTACCTAGGATTGAAGAAGTCTTTGACTGTCTTCATGGCGCCAAACACTTCACAACAATTGACATGAAATCAGGGTACCACCAGATTGAAGTTGAGGAAGAACACAAAGAAAGAACTGGTTTTACAGTAGGTGCACTTGGTTTTTGGGAGTATAACAAAATGCCCTTTGGACTTACTAACAGTCCAGCTACATACCAACGGCTTATGGAGGAATGTTTAGGGGAGCTGAATATGAACATTTGTGTGATTTATCTAGATGACCTCATCATATTCAGTGACAGCTATGAGGAACATCTTGAAAGAATCGATCTAGTGTTCAACCGACTAAAAGCATGTAATTTAAAACTTGCTCCTGAAAAATGCACATTCTTCAAACAACGGGTGCAATTTCTAGGACATGTTGTGAGTGACCAAGGAATAGAGACCGATCCAGAGAAAATTGATAAGGTTCGCAATTGGCCAACTCCAAGAACACCCGAAGAATTACATTCATTTAATGCCTTCGCTGGATATTACCGACGTTTCATCAAGGATTTTAGTAAGATCACACGCCCATTAGCAGATCTAATACCTCATGCAAAATCAAAGAAGGGACAGAAGAAGAAAACCAAGGATTGGAGATGGACTACCACAGAACAAGACATATTTGAAGACTTAAAGATCGTGTTATCCACACCACCTGTATTAGCATATCCCGACTATGAGAGCCCTTTTGAACTGTACACAGATGCATCTGGCATAGGATTAGGGGCAGTTCTTTACCAAGAGCAGGATGGACTCAAGCGAGTGATTGCTTATGCGAGTAGATCATTGTCCAAATCCGAGAAACATTATTCGGCCTACAAATTAGAATGTTTGGCATTGAAGTGGGCAATCACCGAGAAATTCAAAGACTACCTCTCACCAAACCTGAACAACAAGTCGAACCAATTCACTATCTACACGGATAACAAACCGTTAACTCACGTATTGACGAGTGCTAAACTCGATGCGACAGGACAAAGATGGGCGGCAGCACTCGGCCTATTCAATTTTGACATATTCTATAGAGCCGGAAATAAGAACACAGACGCGGACATCATGAGTAGATATCCTCACGAGAGAATGGATGAAGGCGACAATAATCTTGTTAAGATAGACGACGAGACTGTGAAAGCGATATGCAGCACGATAACGACACCCTATATCGAGACAATACCGGCTATGAGTATCAACATCGTGGAAGCGACAAAAGAACCAAGCATACCGATGGCGCAGTTAGAAATGAGGGAAATTAGGAGAAGACAACGAGAAGACAACTTAATTGAGAGATGGAGACGTGCCGTTATCGATCAGGCCGTCATTACAAAAACATACATCAAAGAGGATTTGATCATGAGAAGGAACTTTCAGCATTTGAAGATAAAAAGAGGTATCCTGTTTAGGGATATACAAGAGCATGACAGACACATAGAGCAGTTGGTAATACCTGAAGTATACAAAGAGGATATCCTCAAAGGATTACACAACGATGTTGTTGGCCACCCGGGAAAGGACAGAACACTGAGACTAATCAGGGAACGCTTCTTCTGGCCAGGCATGGCAACGGATGTAGAGAAGTGGGTTAGTCGATGTGACAGATGTCTAAGGCGCAAGTCTAGTACTAACGCCAGAGCTCCGCTAGTGAACATTCATACAACGTACCCGCTGCAACTAGTCTGTTTCGACTTTGAAGCAATCCAAAGGAGGTTTTGGAAATATATTAGTTGTAACGGACCACTATACAAAGTTCGCTTTAGCCATCCCCACGCGGAATCAGACAGCTCACACCACCGCAGAGGCGTTTTACAACCACTTTATCGTCCACTACGGGATCCCAACGCGCCTACACTCTGATCAAGGGGCAACTTTTGAGTCAGAACTCATTAAGGAGCTCTGTATCCTCACCAATATGAAAAAGTCTCACACTACCATCTACCATCCCCAGGGAAATGCGGGACCAGAGTGGTTCAATAGAACGTTATTAGACATGCTAGGGACATTGGAAAACACCCAGAAGAATGACTGGAAGAAATATATAAATTCACTGGTCTATGCATACAACTGCACAACTCATGAAGCAACTAGGATATCACCTTATGAGTTGATGTTTGGTAGGAGACCGAAACTACCCATCGACAGTATGTTTGGCCAAGCTAGAGAGGAAGATATTACCAACAGAACGGCCAGAGAGTACATCGAAGATCTTAAAGATAGGATGAATAGAGCTAATGAAATAGTAGAGACACATCTGGTTAAAGCCAAAGAGAAGCAAAAGGCACAATATGACAAGAAAGTGAAAGGATCAAAGATTGAAGTAGGAGACAGAGTATTAGTTAAAATTTTGGCACATAGAGAAGGAAAACACAAACTAGCAGACAGGTTTGAAGAAGACATATATACAGTGACAGAACAGCCTCGACAAGAACTACCGGTTTATAAAGTGAAATCAGCTAGTGGAAGAGAGAAGACTCTGCACAGGAATCATCTGTACCCGATGAATTATCAGGAAAGAACAGAAGATACAGTGACAGGAGTAGCAGATACAAATGAGAAAGAGCAACCTGAGAAAAAGTCTTCACCGAAGAAAAATAGCGATGCATCGCATGAGATAGAAAGACACCGTGACGTCACAAGTGATAATTCTGATGAGGAAGATGACTTTATCTTCGTTGACAAGCCGAAGATACATGGGGACGCCTATGAAGTCAAAGAGATTCATCGAGAAGTAGAGGTAAAGGACAATGGTGAAGGACACACAGTAGATACTGCAAAGGAAGAAACAGTATTAGTAGATTCTGAGCTCAACTCAGATTATACACGTTATATTGAGGATCGTAAACCAGATGAGGTTTTAGTTGAAATAGCTGGACCAGAGGTCGCAGCAGTGGAGGTTGACATAGTATCGGAAGAAAGAGAACCGGAAGTACAGACAGTAGCTGACGTACCAGCAGATGCAATAGCTGAGGTACCAGCAGAAGCAATAGCTGATATTACAGGAGGTTTAGATATATCGGCAGATACAGGAGGTGCAGAATCTATAGACAACAGCCAACGGATTACAGGAACTAAGGCAAAGAGGAAACTGCCTGCCAATCCTCAGAGACGTTCAGACAGAACCAAGAAAGCACCAGAGAGGTATAAGGAATACCAAATGTATAGCATGGTAACCAGGCCATACAATTCCAGATTCCAGGCATTGGAAGCGATGATGGTCTCTGGAGTACTGGACTGCATGGATGAGGAATTGGCACGCAAAGTTGTCAATGCACTTATGAAGTGATTAAAATCTTGTGTGTAATAAACATTAGTTTTATTGTTTGTATTTTCATTGTATGCATTTTTAATTGTCAATGATTACTGTGTGTGAGGACACGCTTATTTTATGAGGGGAGAGGAAGAGGTGAATTGAAACAAATTGAATTGCTGAATGTTTCGTAATCATTGTTTTAATTAAGTACATTTTTTTGGACACTTTTTGCAGAGGTCTTGAATTTTTCAGGAGTCAAATTTTGGAATGTTTCGTAATCATTGTTTTAATTAAGTACATTTTTTGGACGCTTTACGCAGAGGTCTTGAATTTTTCAGGAGTCAAATTTTGGAATGTTTCGTAATCATTCTTTTAACTAAGTACACATATTTTGGGAATTTTTTGCAAATATCTTGAATGTTCAGGAATAAAGTTTTTGCATTTAAGGCAGATGTAGTGGAAAGCAGAGGGTTATGCAAATGTAACATATGCAGTTAGTATATGTATTAAGTGTAGTGTTTATATAACGATTGTACATCATAAGTAGTGTACATGTAAGTGATTATAGTAGTTGTAGTTGTCATAGGTAATATTTTTGACGTGACAATGACGGGACGTCATTTCCTCAGAACGGGGAAGTGTGTAACCAGGTTGATTTTGTTCAATCATTTTGTTGCAGTTGTTTCCCTTTGACCATTAGTTTATTTGGTTCCACTTGCCCGATTGTTCAATCTAGCGTGACCAAATGCATCTTGGGAATATCTCGGAGTTTGCGGACAGCTTTGAATTGACCAGGGCAGACATCTTTACTTGATCATTCTGGGCATCTTTTTAGTTTATGCGTTTCTCAAGGTGAGCTTTTGTTGAGTTGTGGTGCAATGTTTTAGCTAGCATATTGTATTAGTTGAAAGCGTACTGATAATGTTTTCCTTTATAAATGGAGTACACTTTACATATTTACATGGTTTCAGTAAATGGCAGCATATTAACTTTACTGTTACAGAAATATTTAAGTCACCTTTCATTCTATTGCACAATCTAATATCTTATCTGCAGAGAAAACACGGATGGGAGTGAGTGGGTGGACACAGCCTGAACCATCAATCGGTAGGTTAATTATGTAATTATCAGTCTGTGATATCTCTGTGTATAAGTAATATGTTTAGCCTTTATATGTTAAATTGGGTCTTGTCACTTGACAACATGATATACATGATACGTCAATTATTAGGGATATTGTAACAGCCAGGTAACGTAGAAGTCATGAATGTATAATTATATGTACGTTACATTAAATTGTATCATTTACAATGTCATATATTTAGTGTGCTTCACGTTGTGTATTTTCAGGGCTCGTTATATCCGTTATATCCACGGTTAGTTGTCATCCACTTATAATGCTATATATAAAGACTGCGTGTCTAACTGGATGTGAAAATAAAGACCTCAGGGCTCGACACTAACCACTGCCCGATTGCCCGGGGCAGGTAAATGTTGGCGGCGGGCAAGTACTTGTTGTTACTCGCTTGCCCGACGGGCAACTAGTTTAAAATATATATATATATATATATATATATATATAAAAAAAACTAGTTTTTGTTTCAATATTTTACGAAACGATAGCTACTCTTGCTCGACAATAATAACGTAAGCCTTTTTTCTCAACCACCCAACTGAATAATGACATCAACCACGCGTGTTGACCCTAAGCCCAGTGTTTTGGCTCCAATATCTGAATAGCAAACAGCATAGAGTCTGATCAGATGGTATGTTCTGTGCAATCTGATATGGCTCTATGCTGTTTGCAAAAACGAGTATACTCGTTTCCAGCGCAGTAATGGTCAATGAATGATTTCATCATCATTTGATAATCAGCCAAATAGTTCGAGAGCTAGTCTATACTAATTTATTGTAAGCTCGATTATCAAACAAGTACTACAACTTCGATTAATCATGGCATGTCTGTTCCTGGGACCAACCACAGTACTACACAATTTTGGATAAAGTTTCTTGCTCAAGGAAACAATGGTAGGGCTCGAACTCATTGGGATTGTTTGTGATACAGCTGCACACAGCATCACATAAGATTTAGAGTGGTGCAATATTAAGCACGATTTGGGATATCTTTGCTTTTTCTTCCAAAATGCACGGCCAGAAAACAGTAATGTTATGAACCTGTATACAGTGTTGAAAAATTAAATATGAACAAATAATCAGAAGTAAAACTTCGGGCAGGTGAAAATCTCATTCGGGCAGGTAAATCTGCAGTCATGGTTGCCCGAAGGGAAGGGCAACCAAGGTAATACATTAGCGTCGAGCCCTGGACCTTCATAGAACTTATCCATGGGCTTACGTTTTATTGTATAATTGGTAAATACGCCATGGGTAACAATCGCTCTTCAAATAATACTACGTATATACGGATTACTATGATCGAGTGTCAAATTCAATTATATTGAACTTCACAATGCGTCCAAGCACGTGTAACGCGGAACTTGCACGCTGTGGAAAAAAGACTGTTGCTGGCCAAACAACCCGAATCTTTTCACAACCCGTATACATGTATAAATATTGCGTTTATTAATATTTGAACTTTCAAATATAAACAACCTTCCTGATCTCGATATACCGATCTAACTCTCTTTGACACGTTTACCTGTCCTCGAAAGAAATAATATGTTCGAAAATCTTTATTATACACAATAATAAAGACTTGTGTACTGTATAAACAAAGGGCAAACTAATGTCTGTTACACTCTATGGACGGATGATATCTGGGTCAATAATCTACCAATACACCTTTGTAGACTACATAAACACTGATCAAGCTATATATACTTTATATGATCTACCGAAATTGAATACATACATAGATCTACATAATACAATCGGACAACGATTAAATGGGTCGCTGGTCACTGGTCACTGCTGAAAGAGGGTTAGTATGTACGACACATGCAATGTTATGTGTATTGTGTTGTGTTGTCCTATATGTTTACGCTGTGTATTTATGTCAAAACTGATTTATAGAAAAATCTATGAAATACAAAAATAGGACAATGATATACAATATAGATAAATAAATTTGATCTCACCACACCATCGCCAATGAGTCGTCCAATACGAATCACACACATAAGTCACACATTATTAATGTAACACTAGATCACAATAACTGTTAGCAAGTCCATGCTGTTCACATCTAGCGACGAACGATCCTGATGCTGACGATTGTTGCTTGTTGATATATGTATAAATCCATGGGTCCAAGTAATCACTGATAAGCATAGTAAGTTAGTGTGCACACATTAAATCCAAAACGTCGTACCCCGGGTATCTGAATCCGTGTAGATCTACCATGTTGATAACGATAAACATAATTACATGTATGTCCATTTAGGGATGTGATGCTGAGAGTATCTCATATAAAACATCTTCAAGTGCTGCGATTCCATTGAGATGAGGTCTAGACGAACCTTGGACGAACTGTAACCAATATACAGTTTCATACTTATATATAAAGTGACCATGCAAAGAAAGAGCGGAAAAGTTAGTGACCCGACGTGGGACTCGAACCCACGACCTCCCGAACATTAGTCGGACGGACAGCTCTACCAACTGAGCTAGCCGGGCCGCTGTTTTACCCACGCCGAAATACACTACATATACATCACATAATTAACAATCACATAAGTTATACCATATCATCAGACATATATAATGACGACAATTGCATTGACGAATTTAAGCAATACAATATACGATGGTGTAGTTTAAGTTAGACTTTCTGCTTCTTCTGCCGTTTATAAGCCTCCTTCAACTCGTTGAAGATTTTGCTTAGTAAGAGTTAACACATGCGCAGAGGGAGTATATCCTTCAGAGAAACAGCTATTTACAGTTCAAATATGGTTAAAGGCCTGCAGGTTGACCTATATTTGACCTTAAACACACGAGGAATAGCGGTACAAATCTGACGGTCGACGCACTAAACACACGAGGAATAGCGGTACAAATCTGACGGTCGACGCACATCGTATTTGCCACATGCGAGGCCCTGCATGGTATACATCTAATACATGAGCACCACTTATATCTATTATGACCCACGTACATATCAGAGGTTATAAATTGCTGAAATTGAAGTTCTGTATTTTTATAGTACTTACAACTGGTATAAACAATTCAACTCCACTTATGGCCCAAATAAGGCTGGTTGCGCGGGTTAGGCAGCCAGTTCCTGCATTGCTGTACCACACATTCAGGCATCAGTTCCCTCTTATGCCAAGTACAGTCTCCTCTTCTAGCCGCTACTTTTCTCTCTATATATCTGACATCTTTCCATGCGCCACAATTATATAGCATTGCCCAAAACCTCCTGTATAGAAGCTTTCTCTCATGTGAATTTAGATTATGCGGTGGACGATTATTAGCAGGCCACCAAAGTTGTTTGTTCTGTTCATTTATTATGCAAGGGGAACACAAGCACAGTGGACACTCAGCAACACCTTCAGCATGCTGAGGCATAGGGGGAGGTACGTAAGCAGCCTCTGCAACGGGCATGGCGGTGGCTGTTTCTTCTATTTCCATCTCTACGTCCCAGTTCTTATTTTGCAAGAAAGTCAGCAATTCTTTTCTCTGCTCATCAGTTACATACATTGTTATTTTACTCAATGGCATCTTGTAGAAATCGGCAGAATATGTGTAATACTCGTATGTTCAAGAGATTATAATTATAATATTATACATGTACTCATAGCATTCACTGTGATTATTATGTAGCATCAATATCGGTAAACACACAATGACACAGAGAAATATTTAAAATATAACAGAAAACTTGCGAATAATACTGTAGATATATAATTAAATGAAGTATGAAGGTTACCATATAACGAACACATATAGTTTATTCATATAAATACATACATATTATATACATGCATACAAATTATCAGTCTCAGTGATTACGCTACGGCTGATGAGGCACCTACATAACATGTAATCTATGTCCCTGGGCTGATCTGGATTATGTAGTTTGAATACTCATAACTATCAATTTTCTTTACAATCAATAATATACGTTTACTTAAATTGTCAGGGCCTCATTTTGACTAATTCTCAGCTCACAGAGTGATCGTGCATATTAACCGTTAGAAAATACCTACATACGCCAAATTATACTGAATGTACTGCTACATTGTTGATACAAGCCACTAATCACATGGAACAGGTAGTAAAGTATAAATCTTTACAATTGGACGGGGTCAAACTGCAGGCCTTTAAAAACAAGTATCTGTTAATGATTTAGAGTACTGACACCCGGGACTTTAATGTATCCAGGGTGTCCACTTCCACAATGTCTGGAGGCAGGGCATTCCAGTCTCTGACTGTCCTTGGGAAGAATGACATCTTCCTGGTGTCAATGCGGCAGGTGAGAAGCTGGTAGGCACGTTGGTGATCATGGCGTGATTTACGCCGTGGGGGAACCAGTATGTCACCTTTACCGGTAGCAACAAGTCCTCTGTCTATTCTATACAGCATGGCCAGTCTCGCGTCCTTTCGCCTGTCTCTGGTAGACCTCCACTTTAGTTGGTGCAGTATGCCGGTAACACTGGATGTGTTGTGCTGTCTATTTAGCACGTATCTGGCAGCTCTACGTTGAACCATGTCCAGTTTGTTCATATTTGATTCCGTATACGGGTCCCAAACTGAGCTGGCGTATTCCATGAGTGGCCTAACTAGAGTGAAATATGCTCGTTCTTTGATTGATGTTGACGCGATTCTGAGATTTCTCCTCAGGAAACCAAGGGTTTTGTTTGCTTTATTGCAAATGTTTGTAATGTGTGCGTCCCAGCGTAGATTGTGTGTTGCTGTGACACCCAGATACTTTGCTGAAGTGACTGGTTCAAGGGTATGGCTATGAAGAGTGTAATTTGTCTGAATTGGTTTTCTCTTGTTAGTTACTGTCAGCACTTTTGAGGATGGAATTTCATTTTCCAGTTGGATTCCCATTGAGCCAGTTTGTTTAGGTCTTCTTGCAGTATGTGAGCATCAGCGTTGGATGTAATAGCTTGTTAGTCAATGGTGTCGTCCGCGAACAATCTTGCGATAGACCGTAACCCTTCTGCGAGGTCGTTTATATAGTATAGGAACAAGCCCGGACCGAGCACAGATCCTTGAGGTACTCCGGACTCAACACCTATATAGTCAGAATGTTCTCCGTCAATAACAACTGTCTGTTTCCTGTCTGATAACCAGTTAGCTATCCACTTGTTCACATGTCCTTGTATGCCATAGTGGTGTAACTTATGAATCAACAGGCTATGGCTCACTTTATCAAAAGCCTTTGCGAAGTCCATGACGAGCACATCTGTTTGTTGACCATCTTGCATATTTGACGACAAGTCGTCCACAAATTCTATGAGCTGGGTTTCACAAGATCTTCCTTTACGGAAACCATGTTGTAGTGGGTATAGAATATTGTTTGTCTCTCCGTGCTTCATTATCGTACTGGCTATGATATGTTCCATCATTTTGCAACAAACGCTGGTGAGTGAGATTGTCCTGTAATTTTCCGCCATGTACTTAGCTCCCTTCTTGTATATTGGGGCAACGTTTGCTGTGCGCCAGTCGTCTGGTACAATACCCGTCGTCAGTGATTTACAGTAGATCCAGAGAAGGATGGGTCAAATTTCGAAGGCCAGTTCTTTTAATACACGTGGGGTGATATTGTCAGGTCCGGGCGCTTTGTGCGGTTTTAGTGAGTTCAACAGTTTAATTATGCCATTCAGTGTAATGTTAATGTTGTATATTTTAGGAAGATGCTCATCGCTAGGTGGCATTATTCTACTTTCATTGAATTCTTCCATAGTCACAGAAACACTACTCGAGAAGGCTGACTGAAACTGTTTATTAAGTAGATTGGCCTTGTCAACCGGGTCTGCATATAGCTTTCCTTCATTTTTTAAGGATGATACCCCACAATTGTCACTTCGTTTGTGTTTTATATACGTCCACAATCTTTTCATGCCAGTGAATTCACTCTCGTCCTCTTTGGGTGTTACTACGTCCTCTATGTATTTCCAGTAGGCTTGGCGTGTGAGTTTCTGCACAAGGTGTTTCAGTTGTAGGTACTGTTGTATGTGAAATGGGTCACCAGTTTTCTTTTTCACTTTATAACGTTTGCCCTGTTTTTTTAATAGGCGCTTTAGTTCAGATCCAATCCACGGATATCCATCTTTGTGCCTTGATTGCTTGTGTGGGATGTTGGTTTTGATGCTGTCTTTCAATGTGTCTCTGAATCAATGAAAATCAAGTCTTTACATCTGATCGATATTTCTCAACAACTAACAGGTTATCAGTCAATGTACATGAATAATATATTATCGGGATGGTAGTCAAAAAGAGTAGCAATAGTTACCTGAAGGTATATATATATATTCCTACATAATATGGTTTATTTGTAGCACATAATTAATGGCGTCTTGTTTATGTTTTGTGAAAATGGCGGATGTCTCATATGCATGCAGTGATTGGTTAGCAAATAACACGTGCTTAAATATTGTCATGTGTCAGGTCAAATGTACGTGTCACTTATGTTAACTATTGGTCCAAGGGAAATAACTAAAACTATGCTACACTGTACTACATATGCTACTGAAGGTGTTACAACGTTTTCAACTCACTGCTTCAAATAGGGGGCAAACATGACAAGCCAATATATGTGTTCAAAGAGTTTGTATTTATTAACAACAATTGCACCCTATGTCATCAGGAAGAACAACCGATGAAGCAGAGAGTTGAGGTACTAACGAAGAATCGTCTAAAGCGCAGCAGTTTCATCCACCAGTCCAAGAAGCTTGCTCGAAAGCACACCAGCCATCTCCCAGCCAAGACATTGCCTCCAACGCCATTTCTATCCAAGCCATGGTTGACTAGCGTTGAATCCAAGGTTACCATCTGCAGTACAATCCCATACATGACATCCAGAGATAGACAACATGATGACGTCAAACGTGCCCTCACACTAGCACACATCGACAAGAGTTATCCTGGAGAAGCATGGATACAAGTCTACACAGATGGTTCAGCCACAAAAGCAGTAGCAAACGGAGGAGCAGGAGTGTATGTCCGACACCCAGATGGACACACACAGTCAGTTGCTCTACCTACTGGAGTACACTGCAGCAACTATGGGGCAGAAGTACAGGCCCTTGAAACAGCAGCATCTCTAGTACACAACACTGTGGAGTGTGCCCAGGTTGTCTTCCTGACTGATGCGCTCTCAGTTCTGGATGCCCTGTCTAACAACAAAGAACCCCACCTGATGGAAGCCCTTCGAACAGTCAGCGTAACTAAAAGAACTGTCCTCCAGTGGGTACCTGCACACATAGGCATCCCTGGCAATGAAGCCGCTGACCAGCTTGCCAAGCAAGGTTCTACCGAGAGGCAACCAGACAAAGATTTGACTTACAAGGAGAAATGCACCATAATCAAATCTGCATCAAAGCCAACAGTCGAGAAGGATGACTACCACCTTCTCACCAGACAGGAGCAAGTCACGATATTCCGGCTTAGAACAGGGCATAACCGCTTGAACTTCCATATGTGTCGGAAGCTTGGACTAGCTCCATCAACTGCCTGCAGCTGCAACGTTGGGGGACCAGACTGCAGAACACATCCTCCAGGAGTGTCCCAATCTTCATGGGCTAAGGAAAACAACCTGGCCAACAGATACTTCTCTCCAGACGAAGTTACATGGCTGCCGGGAGGATCTGAGGAGGACGGCCCATTTCGTGTTTGCTGCCAGCTTGTCCATGTGATTCGTGAACGACAAGAAGAAGAAGATGCTAAGTGTGCTATTTAAGTAATGGATAATTATTAAGAAATTATTGCATTCTTATCAAGCCATGGAGGCGTTAAGGAAATGATGTTACTCACTATTAGAATATAAACTGTTTCTATGATAGTTAGAAAATTTAATATTTAAAGAACTCTTAAATATTAAAGTCGTATTAAATACGTGAACGGAAAATAATTAGGCCTTTTAAGAAACGATTGTTTCGGCTAATATATCTATTGGAATAGTTTGATAAAGTGAAGGAAATTAGTATAATTATTAGTAGAACTGGTATAACACATTGAAATTGTGAGACGAAATATAAGATAAGAGATAGTATTAGACGGAATACACTGAAGGCTAAATGATACGAGAAATCATGAATAAATGATACGAGAAATCATGAATAAATGATACGAGAAATCATGAATAAATGATACGAGAAATCATGAATAAATGATACGAGAAGTCATGAATAACGAGAAGTCATGAATAAATGATACGAGAAGTCATGAATAAATGATACGAGAAATCATGAATAAATGATACATGTTATAGATTTGAAATAAAGCGAGATTGTTGTGGATGATATTATACAAAGGAAAATGAAAGACTGTGTTGAGTTATAGTATTTGAAGGACCGTAGAGAAACCCCCTAGACAACTCCAGCGAGTCTACGATAGGATAGACCCTGGTTAGAGCATTGATATCGGAAAATAGACTAGCTAGACTATGCTAGGTTATTATGTCCTTATATAGAGGCGTACGCGCGAGTTACAGAGAGGGAGCCTGGACAGAGAGGGAGCCTGGACAGAGAGGGAGCCTGCACAGAGAGGGAGTCTGGACAGAGAGGGAGCCTGGACAGAGAGGGAGTCTGGACAGAGAGGGAGTCTGGACAGAGAGGGAGCCTGGACAGAGAGGGAGTCTGGACAGAGAGGGAGTCTGGACAGAGAGGGAGCCTGGACAGAGAGGGAGTCTGGACAGAGAGGGAGCCTGGACAGAGAGGGAGTCTGGACAGAGAGGGAGTCTGGACAGAGAGGGAGCCTGGACAGAGAGGGAGCCTGGACAGAGAGGGAGTCTGGACAGAGAGGGAGTCTGGACAGAGAGGGAGCCTGGACAGAGAGGGAGCCTGGACAGAGAGGGAGTCTGGACTGAGAGGGAGCCTGGACAGAGAGGGAGCCTGGACAGAGAGGGAGCCTGGACAGAGAGGGAGCCTGGACAGAGAGGGAGTCTGGACAGAGAGGGAGCCTGGACAGAGAGGGAGTCTGGACAGAGAGGGAGTCTGGACAGAGAGGGAGCCTGGACAGAGAGGGAGTCTGGACAGAGAGGGAGCCTGGACAGAGAGGGAGTCTGGACAGAGAGGGAGCCTGGACAGAGAGGGAGCCTGGACAGCGTGCGGCTACAAACATGTCGTGCACTGAGAGCTGGGATGTATATGAATCTAATATGTAACTTTGACCTGGACACGATCGAGACAGTAACCTATGTGCGCGACACGTTGTTATCATAATAATTATAGGAAATACTTACTATGTAATAATAATAGTAATAATAAAGTCATTATTTTACGAGAGAACTCATTTAACAAAAGGCAATCAAAAGATAGGACTATAAGCTAAAACTGCACATTGGAATTCTATAGTAATGCTAAAGCTGTAAAGTAGAGAAACTTGATATAATATGTAATGGAATATGATGATATATGGATTTGGCTAGTAGAGTAGAAAGGGGGAATGAGACAATTAATGACAATAAATCTATACCACAATGTGCAGATATGACTTATTGGAGTATCTTGACTTTGAGAATGTTTGATGTACGGTGTTATATTGTGTGGCCACTGTTGTAATTATATGAGAGTACATCTGTTATATTTCGACGGCTTGTGTTTTGAACTGAAACATCGAATATAGAACCTGGATTGATGTCACGATAGTGCATTGATGCAGGAATAGCCCGATCGTCTGTTTCTTTTACGTGCACGTCGTAAAGCACCGACACGAGACCTCGGTTTAAAGTCGCATTATAGTATGATGTAGCGGATGATCGAACCAGCCAGTCATGGTAACCACTAGACCACTGATCCGCTGTCATGTGAGTCCAGGTCTCTCCTCCACAACGTGCACGTCGTGACCTAGCCACAGCTCACAACAGGAATATGGTTCAAGGACGTCGCTGACGGAAGCCGCGCCATCGGAATCACGTGACTATACATTTACATATAGAGTACCATACGACTAACTTCCCTACTTGGCGAGACAGCAATACTTAGTGCTGGCGACGACGAATAGCTAATTTTCTTTTTGCCGGCTCCTTCAAGGGGAGCGATCTCCTTTTAGGAAGACGGTGGGACGCATACTTCTTGATGGCGTGAGGACCCCAGCGAAGAAACCGGAACCATTATTGCTGCTGTGAGCTGACAAATCGTGGAGGATGTGGCCCTACAAGGGGCCCCTTCGAAAGATGATACAGGACTTGTCACCCTGAGAAGAACGAAGATGCCTTGTCTACATAAACAACTTAGATGACAACGTAAACTTCTTAGAGAAACCAGTCGCCCAAATGCCTCGGCGGAGGCGACTATAAAGAAACTTATTTCGTTCGTCATGTGATTTCTCCAATGTGCAGTGCTGACACCATACACGTTCGGGTAATAGATGTAATTAGATATTAGGTGCGAGAAAGGACCTAGTAGCGTATTTAGGGGTGGCCATTGGGCCATGTCACTCTGGCAAGAGCAATATTACATATTACAACTTCTTCTTACCGCGTCTGATAAATATGCATCTCGGGAAATCGAAACTTTCCAAAACATTCTGACCCCCCTCCCTCGCTAGTTCCGTTATTTGATATTTGAAGTAAATTTCGTTGACCTGTGGGACGGTAGGACCACATTTATGCGCTATAGGCTTTCTAAGGTGAACCAGATTCTGCTTGTTTTCGTTTCTCTCACGTGATGTTATATGGCTATGCAGTGAGATAACTTGTAAATTTAATGACGTCAGTTCCTATATACATTTGAAATAGCGAGTTAAATAGATTTAACATTTACTGGACAAAAGTGGATTACTCCTAAATGTGGAAAGAGTGGAGTATTGCTTGAATATGAAGAGAGCATTCGTGAAATGCTACCGATGTGAGTTGATCAGTACCTACATAATTGTGTGTTGCATTTGCATGTCTCTTTCTTAAATTTTAATCATAATATTGCCGTTAGGCCAAGTGAAAATGATACTTGAATTCCGATTGCAGCCAGGAAAATAATAAGGGGTGGGGGGTCCAGAATTCATTTTATTTTTTATCACCAAAACTGGCTTATCGTACTTTTAATAACGTTTTAAAAACTAAACCCAGGTTCTCAACATGCAAGGGTAATATATCTGCCCTGTTGATGCCAAGTCAAGATATAATAGCAAATCTAAAATTGGCACATGATCTTTGTCATTTTTTTTGTCAGAAGCAAAACAAATATTTACCGCGGTATTTTGGCTGCATGGTTACTTTTTATCCTCTAGATGGAACGCTTCACTAGAACCGCCTCAGGAACTTCCAGTCGTCAAATTGCAAGACCAGTCACATGCACCAAATGAGGAACCATCATCTATGCGGACTTCAACACCGTACACATTTTACAGTATCAACTCAAGTAATATGGATGACATAGGAGTTATCAACTAGACGGACCTCACAGACGCAGATAAAGTGTGCGTACTACTACATCTTGTTCGGCGCCATCAGGTTTTCATTCGCATTACAGTGAACGTCAAGATGGCGGCAAACCAGTCGTAAATACCTCGGAACACAACATCTAACCGGCCAGTACAGCGTCTTTTCATTTTCTGTATCGAGAGGTGGAATATTCTGTCGCCCTTGCAAATGTTTCGCTCCTGATGTAGTCCGAGGAAACCAGTTGAATCGCCTGGTCAGAACACAGCTACAGAATTACGCTCACCTAACCAGCAACGATAGTTATCTATCAACTCATCTAGCGAACACATTCGACGAAGACAGCATAGCGCACGCAGAAACGTTCAAACTACTATGAAGACTGGAGGTATAGCACAGCAGCTGAACACCGCAGCGGCCAAGAAGCTTGACAAAAACCGAGCTGCTCTACAGTCATCTCAATATAATGTCTGGGTAGACAGGGTCTACCGCTTCGTGGATAACATGACAAGAACCGAGCTGCTCTACAGTCATCTCAATATAATGTCTGGGTAGACAGGGTCTACCGCTTCGTGGACAACGTGACAAGAACCGAGCTGCTCTACAGTCATCTCAATATAATGTCTGAGTCTACCGCTTCGTGGACATCATGTCTCTGGTACTCTGTTGCTCCCTTCAGTAGAAACCTTGGTTACGATTACGTATTTTAGAAGTATCTGGAATTGGCATTTGCAACATGGTACATAGTAGGCCTGATAAGTGAAACAATCCTTCAAATTGTGACCACATTCTATAATTTGGCACAGTGACTGATTAGGCTTTCAAGAATATGGAATGGAAGGGTTGCCCAACATTTGGTCAGGGGAAAGTGGCCATTTTGGATTTCAAAATGGCGGACCCTAAATGTACCCTTTTTAGGTGTATCTCAGCTAAAATAGCACCTAGAGTTCTGATTTTAGGTCCAATTATATGTTATTGGTGTTAACAAACATATTGGTACAATTTATATTTTGATTACATGGCGGCCATTTTGAATTCCAAGATGGCGGCCATAAAATTCCAACGAATATCTGAGCCCACTTCTAGAGCCCAAATAGCTACCATTACATAATTTATATGTATCTGTATGTTATATCTATATATTCTCATAGTTACACGTGATATTTTTCTTAACAAATAAACATAATAGCTGTTTTATTAACATCGATGTTGAATGTTGACATCAAGGATAGAGATACTTCATTCATTGTTAGGTATTGTCTAGCATTTCACCTGGCAACCGCACAACTCGGTACATCTTAATCCATTCTTTCTGCATTTACAGCTTCCAATGCCATAGTCTTTGTGTCCACAACAAATTAACGCCTTGGTGACATTTGTAAGTTCCGACAGAGAGCTCCAAACTGGAAGAAAGTTATTTTCCTCCTTCATCCATCCCAAATTAACTGGGTCATGTTCAATTCTAAGGCAATCTAGACAGTTATACCACTTTCTGGCTTGCAAATGCAGCAGATGATGGGGGATATTCTCTATTACATTACCCCTAGTTGTAAATAGGTATCGCCTTGCGTCAGTGACCTTGGTACCATCAAATGTGCTGCAGTACATAGCAACAACAAACTATTCTAGAAGGTCTGTGTCTGTTTCACATCTCCTACAGATGTTGACATTATCTCGAACACTGGAGTTACACGTGGCATCTTTTTTCAAGTTTCATTAAATGATGTTTTACCTTTTCCTTGAAATGATGTTTTACCTTTTCCTTGAAAAGTTGTATCACATCCGATAAAGGAGTGAAAAAACAGGTAAGCTGTTGACGTCTGTGGTCTAAGAGAAGTAGCAATCTCGTATATTGGAATGTATTTTAAGTGCTTCCCCACACCAAACGCGATCCACCGCTCCTGGAGGCCTTGTATTCGTTGCTGCTGACAACGCAATAACAACAACATCACTGTCTACAGTTTTGACCAGAATACGTTGACAGTTTTCAGCAGCATGCAGGGATATGATGGAGCCGCCGCAATGTCGGGATATACAAATGGTGTTCAGAAGCACATGCTGGACCAATGTCCATCTGCACGTTACACGCATTGCGTGTCGCATTTGGAGCTAAATCTCAACATATAGAATACTGATATTGAAAACCTCGACAAATCTCACAGCTGGTGGGAACATAACTCAAACTCCAGTTTCCGTATATTTCCTTTTATTCCTAACAAGAGACATATTTCAAATATTTATGACTGGAAGTGGCACCAATAACACGCTTATTTATTCAATTTCTGAAAAAAGTAGTGTTTGCATATTTAAACACACGATAGAAAAATGTTATCTTCTAACAAATAAAATACTAGTTTATCGACATTAAAATACACGGCGGGAAATGCCACATTAATGAATATATGCTAGTCATGTATACTGGTGTTTGGGTTTGGAAACATGATTATATATCGTACCATAGAACAATATTTACAGCACGCTCAATACTTCTTTTCTTATAGATACGTAGGTGTGGCAGGACTATTGGAATGTATGCACGCGGGTCGGGGTCATGTTAAGGCTCATAAATACTACTTCTCATTCACTGAAGTCCGAAAACCAAGGCCCCTGACCACTATTACATTCACTCAGGAACACAGTTGTGCAAGCATCCAATGTATATAAGGCATTCGTTTAATATAATAAGGCATACTACAGCGTTTATATGCCCAAGGAAATCCAACCGTAGTTTATATATATATACACAGCATACACATTCTTCTTGGTGATTTCGGCACTCCCTCAATATTGAGGATTATGTGTTGTTATTATATATATATATATATATATATACATAAATATATGCACAGCATACACAGCATATACACAGCATACATATATATATACACAGCATACATACATATATACACAGCATACATAGTAGTTAACACAATTCGATGCATTAAAGTAACACACAAATGCATGCTACATTTAATTGGTAGTATGGACGAACTGACCCTTTGTCACATACATGTCACACAAATGTCACATACATGTCACAACATACGTGTCACATACATGTCACAACATACATGTCACACACATGTCACAACATACATGTCACACACATGTCACAACATACATGTCACACACATGTCACAACATACATGTCACATACATGTCACATACATGTCACAACATACATGTCACATACATGTCACATCATACATGTCAAAAACATGTCACATACATGGGACAACATACATGTCACACACATGTCTAACGGAGGATAACTCCTCTTAATTGGAGTCATTGGGGGTTATCGTTGTTTCCTTTTCATCACATGGTGTCATATTAAATCCCGATAGAGGTTCTAGAGGGGATGTGTGGATAATGGAACCTCTAGAGTGGATGTGTGGATAATGGATGATTAACAATACAATTTGTATAGCAACTGATTTAACAATACAATGTGCATAGCAACTGATAAAACTGCATTAATCATACCCCGCTTACTTAGGAAACAATGACCGGGGCACCAGTTATTCCCATCTACCCGGGGAACCAGTTCTTTCCACCTATCCGGGGAACCAGATCGTCCCACCTGCCCGTGGAACCAGTTCTTTCCATCTACCAGGGGAACCAGTTTGTTACATATACCCTGGGAATAAGTTCTTCCCATGTACACGCGGAACCAGTTCTTCCCATCTACCCGGGGCACACATTCTTTTCATCTACCAGGGACACACGTTCCTCCAATCTACCCGGGGAACAAGTTCCTCCCATGGCATCGACCGGGGAAACAGTTCGTCCACCGACATGGGGAACCAGTCATCCAATCTACCCGGGGAACAAGTTCGTCCCATGGCACCGACTAGGTGAACCAGTTCGTCCCACTGACCTGGGGAAACAGTTTGTCCCACTGACCCGGGGAACCACAGTGTTTGTATTATATGTACATTTATCTTATATCATCATAACCAGAACACAATAATGCTTATAAACAATAATAATAAATGATTGTACAATAGACTGTCACATTTATTCCAGGTGTCATACTGAGTATAATCCAGAAAAACTGAAATATAATCGAAGGTGACTTGGCTACAACATATAGAGTTCTAGCACCAAACAGCGGGCGGAATGAAATAATATACAGATGACTTATGGTTGAATCTCAGCAGTTACAGAATAATAGGTCAACCCAGGGAACCAACCGTGCAATAATATATACACTTACATGCTTGAACCTGTCAACATTGATCATAACTTGTCAACATTGATCAGAACTTGTCAACATTGATCAGAACTTGTTAACATTGATCAGAACTCATCAACATTGATCAGAACTCATCAACATTGATCAGAACTTGTCAACATTGATCAGAACTTGTCAACATTGATCAGAACTTGTCAACATTGATCAGAACTTGTTAACATTGATCAGAACTCATCAACATTGATCAGAACTTGTCAACATTGATCAGAACTTGTCAACATTGATCAGAACTTGCTAACATTGATCAGAACTTGTTAACATTGATCATAACTCGTCAACATTGATCAGCACTCATCAACATTGATCAGAACTTGTCAACATTGATCATAACTCGTCAACATTGATCAGAACTTGTTAACATTGATCAGAACTTGTTAACATTGATCAGAACTTGTTAACATTGATCAGAACCTTTTAACATTGATCCGAACCTTTTAACATTGAGCAGAACCTTTTAACATTGATCAGAACTTGTCAACATTGATCAGAACTCGTCAACATTGATCAGAACTTGTCAACATTGATCAGAACTTGTCAACATTGATCAGAACTCGTCAACATTGATCAGAACTTGCTAACATTGATCAGAACTTGTTAACATTGATCAGAACTCGTCAACATTGATCAGAACCTTTTAACATTGATCAGATACAATATTCTTATTAAGGTTCACACTTATTCAAAAACAAGGAATTATCTAACATTTAAAATGTTTACAATTTACTCTATGAACAATGGACATTTCGTTAATAAGTATCAATATGTAGACGTCGGGGGTATTAGCATTAAAGAGATAAAGGCAGATCATCTCGTCGGAACGTCGGGGATATTAGCATTACAACGATACGGGCAGATCATCTCGTCGGAACGTCGGGGATATTAGCATTACAACGATACGGGCAGATCATCTCGTCGGAACGTCGGGGATATTAGCATTACAACGATACGGGCAGATCATCTCGTCGGAACGTCGGGGATATTAGCATTACAACGATAAAGGCAGATCATCTCGTCGGAACGTCGGGGATATTAGCATTACAACGATAAAGGCAGATCATCTCGTCGGAACGTCGGGGATATTAGCATTACAACGATAAAGGCAGATCATCTCGTCGGAACGTCGGGGGTATTAGCATTAAAGAGATAAAGGCAGATCATCTCGTCGGAACGTCGGGGATATTAGCATTACAACGATACGGGCAGATCATCTCGTCGGAACGTCGGGGATATTAGCATTACAACGATACGGGCAGATCATCTCGTCGGAACGTCGGGGATATTAGCATTACAACGATACGGGCAGATCATCTCGTCGGAACGTCGGGGGTATTAGCATTAAAGAGATAAAGGCAAATCATCTCGTCGGAACGTCGGGGATATTAGCATTACAACGATACGGGCAGATCATCTCGTCGGAACGTCGGGGATATTAGCATTACAACGATAAAGGCAGATCATCTCGTCGGAAAGTCGGGGATATTAGCATTAAAGAGATAAAGGCAGATCATCTCGTCGGGACGTCGGGGGATATTAGCATTACAACGATAAAGGCAGATCATCTGGTCGGAGTGTGTATGTGAACATTAAGTATATTCGTATTGTCCATGTTAGCATTAACCATTATATATTTACTGGGGTATCCTCTATAAACAATATACGAAATAACAACACAACACTAAGTGGTCATTCAGCTAAATCAATTAACGGTACGAGATAACTAGAAATCTATTTAATTGGAAAATACGAGTTAGTAAACAGGCAATTACGTTACTACGTAGGATGAGCTAGATCGATATTGACCAAGATGTTTGGTTTCTAGGATGTTCTAGAGACCAAGATGTTTGGCTTCTAGGATGTGGTAGATCGATATTGACCAAGATGTTTGGCTTCTAGGATGAGCTAGATCGATATTGACCAAGATGTTTGGCTTCTAGGATGTGGTAGATCGATATTGACCAAGATGTTTGGCTTCTAGGATGCGCTAGATCGATATTGACCAAGATGTTTGGCTTCTAGGATGTGGTAGATCGATACTGACCAAGATGTTTTGGCTTCTAGGATGTGGTAGATCGATATTGACCAAGATGTTTTGGCTTCTATGATGTGGTAGATCGATATTGACCAAGATGTTTTGGCTTCTAGGATGAGCTAGATCGATATTGACCAAGATGTTTTGGCTTCTAGGATGTGGTAGATCGATATTGACCAAGATGTTTGGTTTCTAGGATGAGCTAGATCGATATTGACCAAGATGTTTGGCTTCTAGGATGCGCTAGATCGATATTGACCAAGATGTTTGGCTTCTAGGATGTGGTAGATCGATACTGACCAAGATGTTTTGGCTTCTAGGATGTGGTAGATCGATATTGACCAAGATGTTTTGGCTTCTAGGATGTGGTAGATCGATATTGACCAAGATGTTTTGGCTTCTAGGATGAGCTAGATCGATATTGACCAAGATGTTTTGGCTTCTAGGATGTGGTAGATCGATATTGACCAAGATGTTTTGGCTTCTAGGATGTGGTAGATCGATATTGACCAAGATGTTTGGTTTCTAGGATGAGCTAGATCGATATTGACCAAGATGTTTGGTTTCTAGGATGTTCTAGATCGATATTGACCAAGATATTTGGCTTCTAGGATGTGGTAGATCGATATTGACCAAGACATGTGGATGGTTTTATGTAACCAATACATATCAATCATAGGAAACACATGTCCCTATTGCACTCCGTTATATGTTATGTCAATATCTAGTGCTTCTAGAAGCATACTCACTTAAATATGTTTGACGTTGGTTTGTTTTGGTAGCGAAATTAACTGATGCATCGTTACCATAGACACAAATCATCTTTAAAAAACAAGCTCTACTAAGCTCTACTAAGCTCTAGATATTGACACAAAACTGTGCAATTATGCTGGACATGGGGCACCTCAAAGAATACCAGAGGATTAAGAGGCCTCATCAGGATGTGTTCAGAGGATTAAGAGTCCTCATCAGGATGTGTTCAGAGGATTAAGAGGCCTCATCAGGATGTGTTCAGAGGATTAAGAGTCCTCATCAGGATGTGTTCAGAGGATTAAGAGGCCTCATCAGGATTTGCTCAGAGGATTAAGAGGCCTCATCGGGATGTGTTCAGAGGATTAAGAGGCCTCATCAGGATTTGCTCAGAGGATTAAGAGGCCTCATCAGGATGTGTTCAGAGGATTAAGAGGCCTCATCGGGATGTGTTCAGAGGATTAAGAGGCCTCATCAGGATGTGTTCAGAAGCATCGTTGAAGAATAGACTACTTAGAGAAATCAGTGGCACACATGCCTCGGTGGAAGCGACGATAAACGTATAGAACAGGACATCAAATAATGTACTGTTCTAGACTCTCGTTAATTAACTGTACATTTTTAACCTCTATTTTAAAGGTGAGAAGGTAATACAATACACTAGAAGTGTGGTGACCGTGCTTTACTTGTTTACTTTCTAATTATTCGTTTTTGTTCAATTTCTATTCATCTTATGTCTCCTTAGCTTGCTTTTTTTCAATGCTGTGATAATATTTACAAAGATATGTCTTATATAACATTATGCTATAAATACAAATAGTATACATTCCAGATAACTTTAGATTGTAGAACATTATGCTATAAATACAAATAGTACACATTCCAGATAACCTTAGGTTGTAGAACATTATGCTATAAATACAAATAGTACACATTAATTGATTTGATTTTTAAAAATACATATACACACTGCAAGGACACATACAGTTGTTGTCACAGATAGGCTACACTTCATAAATGCACTATCATTTGTTCAAATTAAATCAGATCACATTTGCACACGTGTAATTTCCCCTCTAAAATCACATTTGTACACGTGTAATTCCCCCTCTAAAATCACATTTGCATACATGTAATTTCCCCTCTAAAATCACATTTGCATACATGTAATTTCCCTTCTAAAGTCACATTTGCATACATGTAATTTCCCTTCTAAAGTCACATTTGCATACATGTAGTTTCCCCTCTAAAGTCACATTTGCACACGTGTAATTTTCCCTCTAAAACAAATTTGCACATGTGTAATTTCCCCTCTAAAATCACATTTGCACATGTGTAATTTCCCACTAAAATCACATTTGCACATGTGTAATTTCCCCTCTAAAATCACATTTGCACATGTGTAATTTCCCCTCTAAAATCACATTTGCACATGTGTAATTTCCCCCTCTAACTCGTTCACCCCTACATCTCAGTCCAGATGATTCCATAACATTACATTCGGAAATGCTCGCCTAATACTTGTACTATGACAGCACACTATTGCATACGGTATTGGCAGAGGATTTCCGAATGACATAAGACACAGACGGATTCATTAATTTACAGAAATGTAGGGCTGGAAGAGTTAGGAACGTGGCATCAATCGATCACTTCCTTGTGACCTCTGTCGTTAGGCACTGCTGGTATAGCATTAAAAGTTACACCGTTGTTTTCTACTGATTTAGCTGAGCCTGTGTTCCTGGATGACTTGCACTTTACAAAGATGAATCGGAGCTCTTCTGTCATTTCTGACCAGAATGTTTGCTGAAAACAATATATAGATGACATTCAAAACAATATATAGATGACATTCAAAACAATATATAGATGACATTCAAAACAATATATAGATGACATTCAAAACAATATATAGATGACATTCAAAACAATATATAGATGACATTCAAAACAATATATAGATGACATTCAAAACAATATATAGATGACATTCAAAACAATATATAGATGACATTCAAAACAATATATAGATGACATTCAAAACAATATATAGATGACATTCAAAACAATATATAGATGACATTCAAAACAATATATAGATGACATTCAAAACAATATATAGATGACATTCAAAACAATATATAGATGACATTCAAAACAATATATAGATGACATTCAAAACAATATATAGATGACATTCAAAACAATATATAGATGACATTCAAAACAATATATAGATGACATTCAAAACAATATATAGATGACATTCAAAACCGATTCGTTTAATCATATTAGATTGCACTTATCTTACATGAATCATACAACATTCAGCAGTTATACAACAGCTATTGATTCAGCAGTTATACAACAGCTATTGATTCAGCAGTTATACAACAGCTATTGATTCAGCAGTTATACAACAGCTATTGATTCAGCAGTTATACAACAGCTATTGATTCAGCATTATACAACACTATTGATCACATTATACAACACTATTGACACAAACAACACAACACAAACAACACAACACAAACAACACAACACAAACAACACAACACAAACAACACAACACAAACAACACAACACAAACAACACAACACAAACAACACAACACAAACAACACAACACAAACACACAACACAAACAACACAACACAAAACACAACACAAACAACACAACACAAACACACAACACAAACAACACAACACAAACAACACAACACAAACAACACAACACAAACAACACAACACAAACAACACAACACAAACAACACACACAAACAACACAACACAAACAACACTATTGATCACATTATACACAGCTATTGATTCACAGTTAAACAACACTATAGATCACAGACATACAAAACACGATTCAGCAGTTATACAACAGCTATTGATTCAGCAGTTATACAACAGCTATTGATTCAGCAGTTATACAACAGCTATTGATTCAGCAGTTATACAACAGCTATTGATTCAGCAGTTATACAACAGCTATTGATTCAGCAGTTATACAACAGCTATTGATTCAGTTATACAACACATAAGAAGCTGCTACATGCACATTGCCCACATTAGAAAAAGTACCACACAAGAATGCCACACAAACGTTTAATAAAACTAAATGACGGATTTATAATTGACAAAAAAATACAAATAAAAAATTACAATATTCAAAACAGTTCAGAGATATGAAAGCACTCGTCAAGTGCATTACTCACATTAAACAAGCTATATATGCCCCTTCCCTCATAAAAGCACCTCTTGACGCCATTACCAATACGAGATGCATTGACTATGCAGTAGCCACACCAATGTTCATAAACCCTTTCCCTCATAGAAGCACCCCTTGACGCCATTACCAATACGAGATGCATTGACTATGTAGTATCCAAACCAATGTACATTAACCCTTTCCCTCATAGAAGCACCCCTTGACGCCATTACCAATACGAGATGCATTGACTATGTAGTAGCCAAACCAATGTACATTAACCCTTTCCCTCATAGAAGCACCCCTTGACGCCATTACCAATACGAGATGCATTGACTATGTAGTAGCCAAACCAATGTACATTAACCCTTTCCCTCATAGAAGCACCCCTTGACGCAATTACCAATACGAGATGCATTGACTATGTAGTAGCCAAACCAATGTACATTAACCATTTCCCTCATAGAAGCACCCATTGACGCCATTACCAACACGAGATGCATTGACTATGTAGTAGCCAAACCAATGTTCATAATAAAGGCCAGCATCTCATGTAGTCCCAGTAATATCTATGGAGGTGGGATAGATATGGCGACTACTTATCCACTGCATGATAGCTAAATGGCTGTCGTTTGTATGGAGGTATAATAGTATATTAACCTAAATCTCTATGAAGGAAAGGGTTAAATGGTTGTCGTTTGTATGGAGATATAATAGTATATTAACCTAAATCTCTATGAAGGAAAGGGTTAAATGGTTGTCGTTTGTATGGAGATATAATAGTATATTAACCTAATCTCTATGAAGGAACGAGTTAAATGGCTGTCGTTTGTATGGAGATATAATAGTATATTAACCTAAATCTCTATGAAGGAAAGGGTTAAATGGCTGTCGTTTGTATGGAGTTATAATAGTATATTAACCTAAATCTCTATGAAGGAAAGGGTTAAATGGATGTCGTTTGTATGGAGATATAATAGTATATTAACCTAAATCTCTATGATGGAAAGGGCTAAATGGCTGTCGTTTGTATGGAGATATAATAGTATATTAACCTAAATCTCTATGAAGGAAAGGGTTAAATGGTTGTCGCTTGTATGGAGATATAATAGTATATTAACCTAAATCTCTATGAAGGAAAGGGTTAAATGGTTGTCGTTTGTATGGAGATATAATAGTATATTAACCTAAATCTCTATGAAGGAAGGGGTTAAATGGATGTCGTTTGTATGGAGATATAATAGTATATTAACCTAAATCTCTATGCAGGAAAGGGTTAAATGGTTGTCGTTTGTATGGAGATATAATAGTATATTAACCTAAATCTCTATGAAGGAAAAGGTTAAATGGTTGTCGTTTGTATGGAGATATAATAGTATATTAACCTAAATCTCTATGAAGGAAAGGGTTAAATAACTCCTATAAATAAACGAGTTCAGATATATCAAGCACATGGCCACTCCACTGCACACATTACAAGTCACGTGTACATTTCATAATGGCATACATGATTAGGTTTAATATTAAATAAACTGGTCATGTATATATAAACAGTTCAGAGATAATATCCAGCTTATGTCAACTTCAAATGACTACCCTACTTTAGACTGAAATGATGAAACACGTACCCAGGCTACACCATAAACTGAAATGATGAAACACGTACCCAGGCTACACCATAATGAAATGATGAAACACGTACCCAGGCTACACCATAATGAAATGATGAAACACGTACCCAGGCTACACCATACTGAAATGATGAAACACGTACCCAGGCTACACCATAATGAAATGATGAAACACGTACCCAGGCTACACCATAATGAAATGATGAAACACGTACCCAGGCTACACCATACTGACATCGTGAACAACTGATCCAAATGTCCTGCCTTTCCACACTAACAATTACCTACGAAGATCACCCGTGCCCCTGTCTCGTCTGCTTTTCCCATGCATGTTTCGTCTGTATGTCCCGCCCGCCTGCATGTCCCGTCCCGTCTGCATGTCCCGTGCATGTTCCGTATGCACGTCCCGTGCATGTTATGTCTACATGTCCCATGCATGTTCCGTCTGCATGTCCCATCCCGTTTGCATGTCCCGTCTGCATGTCCCGTCTACATGTCTGCATGTCCCATCCCGTCTGCATGTCCCGTGCATGTTCCGTCTGCATGTCACGTGCACGTTCCGTCTACATCTCCTGTGCATGTTCCATCTGCATGTCCCGTGCATGTCCCTTCTGCATGTCCCGTGCATGTTCCGTTTGCATGTCCCGTGCATGTTCTGTTTGCACGTCCCGTCTGCATGTCCCGTCCCGTCTACATGTCCCGTGCATGTTCAGCCGGCATGTCCCATCTGCATGTCCCGTCCCGTCAGCATGTCCCGTGCACATTCCGTCTGTATGTCCCGTGTATGTTTCCTCTGCATGCCTTGCCCCGTCTGCATGTCACGTGCACGTTCCGTCTGCATCTTCTGTGCATGTTCCATCTGCATGTCCCGTGCATGTCCCTTCTGCATGTCCCGTGCATGTTCCGTTTGCATGTCCCGTGCATGTTCTGTTTGCACGTCCCGTCTGCATGCCCCGTCCCGTCTGCATGTCCCGTGCATATTCCGTCTGCATGTCATGTGCATGTCCCGTCTACATGTCCCGTCTACATGTCCTATCTGCATGTCCCGTTCATGTTCCGTCTGCATGTCCGATGCATATTCCGTCTGCATGTCCCGTGTATGTTTCCTCTGCATGCCCCGCCCTGTCTGCATGTCCCGTGCATGTTCCGTCTTCATGTCCCGTGCATGTTCCGTCTGCATGTCCCGTTCGGTGTGCATTGTCCCGTGCATGTTCCGTCTGCATGTCCCGTGCATGTCCCGTCTGCATGTCCCGTCCCGTCTGCATGTCCCGTGCATGTCCAGTCTGCATGTCCCGCCCTGTCTGCATGTCCCGTGCATGTTCGATCTGCATGTCCCGTGCATGTTCCGTCTGCATGTCCAGTGCACGTTCCGTCTGCATGCCCCGTCCCGTCCTCATGTCCCGTGCATGTTTCGTCTGCATGTCCCGTCCCGTCTGCATGTCCCGTGCATGTTTCGTCTGCATGTCCCGTCCCGTCTGCATGTCCCGTGCATGTCCAGTCTGCATGTCCCGCCCTGTCTGCATGTCCCTTGCATGTTCCATCTGCATGTCCCGTGCATGTTCCGTCTGCATGTCCCATGCATGTTCCATCTGCATGTCTCGTCCCGTCTGCATGTCCCGTGCATGTTCCGTCTGCATGCCCTGTCCCGTGCATGTTCTGTCTGCATGTCACGTGTATGTTCCGTCTGCATGTCCCGTTCCCTGTCCCGTCTACATGTCACGTCTGCATGTCCCATGCATGTCCCGTGCCCTGTCCCGTCTACATGTCCCATCTACATGTCCCGTCTACATGTCACGTCTGCATGTCCCGTGCATGTTCCGTCTTTATGTCCCGTGCATGTTCCTTCTGCATGTCCCGTGCCCTGTCCCATCTGCATGTCCTGTGCATGTCCCGTCTGCAGCTGGACATAATGTATTATTATATGCCACACAAAACTATCTAAGCTAAAATAGGTGCTTTCAAATTAGTTGTAGAAAAACAAAATGAAAAATACCTTGTCAGCTCTTGCATTTCGGCCAACCTTCCAGAGAAACTCTAGGATGGAAACAAGAAGTCCAAATATAGAGCCACCGGCAAGCACAACAAACACTCCCCCTACGTTAGCAACGCCCAAGGAATTTGTGTCCTTTTTATCAGTTTCTTCTTTATCACAGACTGTTTCACTCTTGTCTACCCACCTGTAATATATAATAAAATGCATAGTCATGTTGCACGTTCCTCTGGGTGTATGATATCAAAGGATTGCGTATTGGTGCAGTATACACAGGACCGTATAGTGGTGCAGTATACACAGGACTATAGAGTGGTGCAGTATACACAGGGCCGTATAGTGGTGCAGTATACACAGGACCGTATAGTGGTGCAGTATACACAGGACCGTATAGTGGTGCAGTATACACAGGGCCGTGTAGTGATGCAGTATACACAGGACCGTAGAGTGGTGCGGTATACACAGGACCGTATAGTGGTGCAGTATACACAGGACCGTATAGTGGTGCAGTATACACAGGGTCGTATAGTGGTGCAGTATACACAGGACTATAGAGTGGTGCAGTATACACAAGGCCGTATAGTGGTGCTGTATACACAGGACCGTATAGTGTTGCAGTATACACAGGACCGTGTAGTGGTGCAGTATACACAGGACCGTATAGTGGTGCAGTATACACAGGACCGTATAGTAATGCAGTATACACAGGGCCGTATAGTGGTGCAGTATACACAGGACCATATAGTGATGCAGTATACACAGGACCGTATAGCGGTGCAGTATACACAGGACCGTATAGTGGTGCAGAATACACAGGACCGTATAGTAATGTAGTATACATAGGGCCGTATAGTGGTGAAGTATACACATGACCATATAGTGATGCAGTATACACAGGGACGTATAGTAATGCAGTATACACAGGACCGTATAGTGATGCAGTATACACAGGACCGTATAGTGATGCAGTATACACAGGACCGTAGAGTGATGCAGTATACACAGGACTGTATAGTGGTGCAGTATACACAGGACCGTATAGTGGTGCAGTATATACAGGGTCGTAGAGTGGTGCAGTATACACAGGACCGTATAGTGGTGCAGTATACACAGGACCGTATAGTGGTGCAGTATACACAGGACCGTATAGTGGTGCAGTATACACAGGACAGTATAGTGGTGCAGTATACACAGGACCGTATAGTGATGCAGTATACACAGGGCCGTATAGTGGTGCAGTATACACAGGACCGTATAGTGGTGCAGTATACACAGGACCGTATAGTGGTGCAGTATACACAGGGCCGTATAGTGGTGCAGTATACACAGGACCGTATAGTGGTGCAGTATACACAGGGCCGTATAGTGGTGCAGTATACACAGGACCGTATAGTAATGCAGTATACACACGGCCGTATAGTGGTGCAGTATACACAGGGTCGTATAGTGGTGCAGTATACACAGGACCGTATAGTGGTGCTGTATACAAAGGACCGTATAGTGATGCAGTATACACAGGGCCGTATAGTGGTGCAGTATACACAGGGTCGTATAGTGTTGCAGTATACAAAGGGCCGTATATTGGTGCAGTATACACGGGGTCGTATAGAAGTGCACTATACACAGGGCCGTAGAGTGGTGCAGTATACACACACGGGATCGTATAGTGGTCCAGAATACATAGGGTCGTATAGTGGTGCAGTATACACAGGACCGTATAGTGGTGCAGTATACACAGGACAGTATAGTGGTGCAGTATACACAGGACCGTATAGTGATGCAGTATACACAGGGTCGTATAGTGGTGCAGTATACACAGGACCATATAGTGGTGAAGTATACACAGGACCGTATAGTGGTGCAGTATACACAGGGCCGTATAGTGGTGCAGTATACACAGGGCCGTATAGTGGTGCAGTATACACAGGACAGTATAGTGGTGCAGTATACACAGGGTCGTATAGTGGTGCAGTATACACAGGGCCGTATAGTGGTGCAGTATACACAGGGTCGTATAGTGGTGCAGTATACATCGGACCGTACCGTGTTGCAGTATACACAGGGTCGTATAGTGGTGCAGTATACACAGGACCGTATAGTAATGCAGTATACACAGGGCCGTATAGTGGTGCAGTATACACAGGGTCGTATAGTGGTGCAGTATACACAGGACCGTATAGTGGTGCTGTATACAAAGGACCGTATAGTGATGCAGTATACACAGGGCCGTATAGTGGTGCAGTATACACAGGGTCGTATAGTGTTGCAGTATACAAAGGGCCGTATATTGGTGCAGTATACACGGGGTCGTATAGAAGTGCACTATACACAGGGCCGTAGAGTGGTGCAGTATACACACACGGGATCGTATAGTGGTCCAGAATACACAGGGTCGTATAGTGGTGCAGTATACATGGGGTCGTATAGTGGTGCAGTATACAGAGGGCCGTATAGTGGTGCAGTACACACAGGGTCGTATAGTGTTGCAGTATACACAAGGCCGTATATTGGTGCAGTATACACGGGATCGTATAGTGGTGCAGTATACACAGGACAGTATAGTGGTGCAGTATACACAGGACCGTATAGTGGTGCTGTATACACAGGGCCGTATAGTGGTGCAGTATACATAGGGTCGTATAGTGTTGCAGTATACACAAGGCCGTATATTGGTGCAGTATACACGGGATCGTATAGTGGTGCAGTATACACAGGGTCGTATAGTGGTGCAGTATACACGGGATCGTATAGTGGTACAGTATACACAGGGTCGTATAGTGGTGCAGTATACACGGGGTCGTATAGTGGTGCAGTATACACAGGGTTGTATAGTGGTGCAGTATACACAGGGTCGTATAGTGTTGCAGTATACACAAGGCCGTATATTGGTGCAGTATAAACGGGATCGTATAGTGGTGCAGTATACACAGGACAGTATAGTGGTGCAGTATACACAGGACCGTATGGTGGTGCTGTATACACAGGGCCGTATAGTGGTGCAGTATACATAGGGTCGTATAGTGTTGCAGTATACACAAGGCCGTATATTGGTGCAGTATACACGGGATCGTATAGTGGTGCAGTATACACAGGGTTGTATAGTGGTGCAGTATACACGGGATCGTATAGTGGTACAGTATACACAGGGTCGTATAGTGGTGCAGTATACACGGGGGCGTATAGTGGTGCAGTATACACAGGGGCGTATAGTGGTGCAGTATACACAGGGTCTTATAGTTGTGCAGTATACACAGGGTCGTATAGTGGTGCAGTATACACCTGGTCGTATAGTGGTGCAGTATACACAGGACCGTAGAGTGATGCAGTATAAACAGGACCGTATAGTGGTGCAGTATACACATGACCGTATAGTGGTGCAGTATACACAGGACCGTATAGTGGTGCAGTATACACAGGAGCGTATAGTGGTGCAGAATACACAGGGTCGTATAGTGGTGCAGTATACACAGGGTCGTATAGTGGTGCAGTATACACAGGACCGTATAGTGGTGCAGTATACACAGGACCGTATAGTGATGCAGTATACACAGGGCCGTATAGTGGTGCAGTATACACAGGACCGTATAGTGGTGCAGTATACACAGGGCCGTATAGTGGTGCAGTATACACAGGACCGTATATTAATACAGTATACACAGGGCCGTATAGTGGTGCAGTATACACAGGGTCGTATAGTGTTGCAGTATACACTGGACCGTATAGTGGTGCAGTATACACAGGACAGTATAGTGGTTCTGTATACACAGGACAGTATAGTGGTGCAGTATACACAGGGCCGTATAGTGGTGCAGTATACACAGGACCGTATAGTTATGCAGTATACACAGGACAATATAGTGGTGCAGTATACACAGGGCCGTATAGTGGTGCAGTATACATAGGGCCGTATAGTGGTGCAGTATACACAGGGTCGTATAGTGGTGCAGTATACACAGGGCCGTATAGTGATGCAGTATAAATAGGGTCATATAGTGGTGCAGTATACACAGGACAGTATAGTGATGCAGTATACACAGGACCATATAGTGATGCAGTATACACAGGGCCTTATAGTGGTGCAGTATACACAGGGCCATATAGTGATGCAGTATACACAGGGCCGTATATTGGTGCAGTATACACAGGGCCGTATAGTGGTGCAGTATACACAGGACCATATAGTGATGCAGTATACACAGGACCGTATAGTGGTGCAGTATACACAGGACCGTATAGTGGTGCAGTATAAACAGGGCCGTATAGTGGTGCAGTATACATAGGGCCGTATAATGATGCTGTATACACAGGACCATATAGTGATGCAGTATACACAGGGCCGTATAGTGGTGCAGTATACACAGGACCATATAGTGAAGCAGTATACACAGGGCCGTATAGTGATGCAGTGTACACAGGACAGTATAGTGGTGCAGTATACACAGGGCCGTATAGTGGTGCAGTATACACAGGACTGTATAGTTATGCAGTTACACAGGACCGTATAGTGGTGCAGTATACACAAGACCGTATAGTGGTGCAGTATACACAGGACCGTATAGTAATGCAGTATACACAGGGCCGTATATTGGTGCAGTATACACAGGGTCGTATAGTGGTGCAGTATACACAGGACCGTATAGTGATGCAGTATACACAGGGTCGTATAGTGGTGCTGTATACACAGGACCGTATAGTGATGCAGTATACACAGGGCCGTATAGTGGTACAGTATACACAGGACCGTATAGTAATACAGTATACACAGGGCCGTATAGTGGTGCAGTATACACAGGGTCGTATAGTGGTGCAGTATACACAGGGCCATATAGTGGTGCAGTATACACAGGGTCGTATAGTGGTGCAGTATACACAGGACCGTATAGTGGTGCAGTATACACAGGACCGTATAGTGGTGCAGTATACACAGGACCGAATAGTGGTGCAGTATACATAGGGTTGTATAGTGGTGCAGTATACACAAGACAGTATAGTGGTGCAGTATACACAGGGCCATATAGTGGTGCAGTATACACAGGGTCGTATAGTGATGCAGTATACACAGGACCATATAGTGGTGCAGTATACACAGGGTCGTATAGTGGTGCAGTATACACAGGACCGTATAGTGGTGCAGTATACACAGGACCGTATAGTGGTGCAGTATACACAGGGCCGTATAGTGGTGCAGTATACACAGGACCGTATAGTGGTGCAGTATACACAGGAACGTATAGTGATGCAGTATACACAGGGCCGTATAGTGGTGCAGTATACACAGGACCATATAGTGATGCAGTATACACAGGACCGTATAGTGATGCAGTATGCACAGGGCCGTATAGTGGTGCAGTCTACACAGGACCATATAGTGATGCAGTATACACAGGGCCGTATATTGGTGCAGTATACACAGGACCGTATAGTGTTGCAGTATACACAGGACCGTATAGTGGTGCAGTATACACAGGGCCGTATAGTGGTGCAGTATACATAGGGACGTATAGTGATGCTGTATACACAGGACCATATAGTGATGCAGTATACACAGGGCCGTATAGTGGTGCAGTATACACAGGACCATATAGTGAAGCAGTATATACAGGACCGTATAGTGATGCAGTATACACAGGGCCGTATAGTGATGCAGTATACACAGGACAGTATAGTGGTGCAGTATACACAGGGCCGTATAGTGGTGCAGTATACACAGGACCGTATAGTTATGCAGTTACACAGGACCGTATAGTGGTGCAGTATACACAAGACCGTATAGTGGTGCAGTATAAACAGGAACGTATAGTAATGCAGTATACACAGGGTCGTATAGTGGTGCAGTATACACAGGACTGTATAGTGATGCAGTATACACAGGGTCGTATAGTGGTGCTGTATACACAGGACCGTATAGTGATGCAGTATACACAGGACCGTATAGTGATGCAGTATACACAGGGCCGTATAGTGATGCAGTATACACAGGACAGTATAGTGGTGCAGTATACACAGGGCCGTATAGTGGTGCAGTATACACAGGACCGTATAGTTATGCAGTTACACAGGACCGTATAGTGGTGCAGTATACACAAGACCGTATAGTGGTGCAGTATACACAGGACCGTATAGTAATGCAGTATACACAGGGCCGTATATTGGTGCAGTATACACAGGGTCGTATAGTGGTGCAGTATACACAGGACCGTATAGTGATGCAGTATACACAGGGTCGTATAGTGGTGCTGTATACACAGGACCGTATAGTGATGCAGTATACACAGGGCCGTACAGTGGTACAGTATACACAGGACCGTATAGTAATACAGTATACACAGGGTCGTATAGTGGTGCAGTATACACAGGGCCATATAGTGGTGCAGTATACACAGGGTCGTATATTGGTGCAGTATACACAGGACCGTATAGTGGTGCAGTATACACAGGACCGTATAGTGGTGCAGTATACACAGGACCGAATAGTGGTGCAGTATACATAGGGTTGTATAGTGGTGCAGTATACACAAGACAGTATAGTGGTGCAGTATACACAGGGCCATATAGTGGTGCAGTATACACAGGGTCGTATAGTGATGCAGTATACACAGGACCATATAGTGGTGCAGTATACACAGGGTCGTATAGTGGTGCAGTATACACAGGACCGTATAGTGGTGCAGTATACACAGGACCGTATAGTGGTGCAGTATACACAGGGCCGTATAGTGGTGCAGTATACACAGGACCGTATAGTGGTGCAGTATACACAGGAACGTATAGTGATGCAGTATACACAGGACCGTATAGTGGTGCTGTATACACAGGACCGTAAAGTGGTGCAGTATACACAGGGCCGTATAGTGGTGCAGTATACACAGGACCATATAGTGATGCAGTATACACAGGACCGTATAGTGATGCAGTATGCACAGGGCCGTAAAGTGGTGCAGTCTACACAGGACCATATAGTGATGCAGTATACACAGGGCCGTATATTGGTGCAGTATACACAGGACCGTATAGTGGTGCAGTATAAACAGGACCGTATAGTGGTGCAGTATACACAGGACCGTATAGTGGTGCAGTATACATAGGGCCGTATAGTGATGCTGTATACACAGGACCATATAGTGATGCAGTATACACAGGGCCGTATAGTGGTGCAGTATACACAGGACCATATAGTGATGCAGTATACACAGGGCCGTATATTGGTGCAGTATACACAGGACCGTATAGTGGTGCAGTATACACAGGACCGTATAGTGGTGCAGTATACACAGGGCCGTATAGTGGTGCAGTATACATAGGGCCGTATAGTGATGCTGTATACACAGGACCATATAGTGATGCAGTATACACAGGGCCGTATAGTGGTGCAGTATACACAGGACCATATAGTGAAGCAGTATACACAGGACCGTATAGTGATGCAGTATACACAGGGCCGTATAGTGATGCAGTATACACAGGACAGTATAGTGGTGCAGTATACACAGGGCCGTATAGTGGTGCAGTATACACAGGACCGTATAGTTATGCAGTTACACAGGACCGTATAGTAGTGCAGTATACACAGGGCAGTATAGTCGTGCAGTATACACAGGACCGTATAGTGATGCAGTATACACAGGGTCGTATAGTGGTGCTGTATACACAGGACCGTATAGTGATGCAGTATACACAGGGCCGTATAGTGGTACAGTATACACAGGACCGTATAGTAATACAGTATACACAGGGCCGTATAGTGGTGCAGTATACACAGGGTCGTATAGTGGTGCAGTATACACAGGGTCGTATAGTGGTGCAGTATACACAGGACCGTATAGTGGTGCAGTATACACAGGACCGTATAGTGGTGCAGTATACACAGGACCGAATAGTGGTGCAGTATACATAGGGTTGTATAGTGGTGCAGTATACACAAGACAGTATAGTGGTGCAGTATACACAGGGCCATATAGTGGTGCAGTATACACAGGGTCATATAGTGATGCAGTATACACAGGACCATATAGTGGTGCAGTATACACAGGTCGTATAGTGGTGCAGTATACACAGGACCGTATAGTGGTGCAGTATACACAGGACCGTATAGTGGTGCAGTATACACAGGGCCGTATGGTGGTGCAGTATACACAGGACCGTATAGTGGTGCAGTATACACAGGAACGTATAGTGATGCAGTATACACAGGACCGTATAGTGGTGCTGTATACACAGGACCGTAAAGTGGTGCAGTATACACAGGGCCGTATAGTGGTGCAGTATACACAGGACCATATAGTGATGCAGTATACACAGGACCGTATAGTGATGCAGTATGAAAAGAGCGGTATAGTGGTGCAGTCTACACAGGACCATATAGTGATGCAGTATACACAGGGCCGTATATTGGTGCAGTATAAACAGGACCGTATAGTGGTGCAGTATACACAGAACCGTATAGTGGTGCAGTATACACAGGGCCGTATAGTGGTGCAGTATACATAGGGCCTTATAGTGATGCTGTATACACAGGACCATATAGTGATGCAGTATACACAGGGCCGTATAGTGGTGCAGTATACACAGGACCATATAGTGAAGCAGTATACACAGGACCGTATAGTGATGCAGTATACACAGGGCCGTATAGTGATGCAGTATACACAGGACAGTATAGTGGTGCAGTATACACAGGGCCGTATAGTGGTGCAGTATACACAGGACCGTATAGTTATGCAGTTACACAGGACCGTATAGTGGTGCAGTATACACAAGACCGTATAGTGGTGCAGTATACACAGGACCGTATAGTAATGCAGTATACACAGGGCCGTATAGTGGTGCAGTATACACAGGGTCGTATAGTGGTGCAGTATACACAGGACCGTATAGTGATGCAGTATACACAGGGTCGTATAGTGGTGCTGTATACACAGGACCGTATAGTGATGCAGTATACACAGGACCGTATAGTGATGCAGTATACACAGGGCCGTATAGTGGTGCAGTATACACAGGACCGTATAGTGATGCAGTATACACAGGGTCGTATAGTGGTGCAGTATACACAGGGCCGTATAGTGGTGCAGTATACACAGGGCCGTATAGTGGTGCAGTATACACAGGACCGTATAGTGGTGCAGTATACACAGGACCGTATAGTGGTGCAGTATACACAGGACCGTATAGTGGTGCAGTATACACAGGCCGTATAGTGGTGCAGTATACACAGGACCGTATAGTGGTGCAGTATACACAGGGCCGTATAGTGGTGCAGTATACACAGGGTCGTATAGTGATGCAGTATACACAGGACCGTATAGTGGTGCAGTATACACAGGGCCGTATAGTGGTGCAGTATACACAGGACCGTATAGTGGTGCAGTATACACAGGAGTATAGTGGTGCAGTATACACAGGACCGTATAGTGGTGCAGTATACACAGGACCGTATAGTGGTGCAGTATACACAGGACCGTATAGTGATGCAGTATACACAGGACCGTATAGTGGTGCAGTATACACAGGACCGTATAGTGGTGCAGTATACACAGGGCCGTATAGTGGTGCAGTATACACAGGACCGTATAGTGATGCAGTATACACAGGACCGTATAGTGATGCAGTATACACAGGGCCGTATAGTGGTGCAGTATACACAGGACCGTATAGTGATGCAGTATACACAGGGCCGTATAGTGGTGCAGTATACACAGGACCGTATAGTGGTGCAGTATACACAGGACCGTATAGTGGTGCAGTATACACAGGGCGTATAGTGGTGCAGTATACATAGGGCCGTATAGTGATGCTGTATACACAGGACCATATAGTGATGCAGTATACACAGAGCCGTATAGTGGTGCAGTATACACATGACCATATAGTGATGCAGTATACACAGGGCCGTATATTGGTGCAGTATACACAGGACCGTATAGTGGTGCAGTATACACAGGACCGTATAGTGGTGCAGTATACACAGGGCCGTATAGTGGTGCAGTATACATAGGGCCGTATAGTGATGCAGTATACACAGGACCATATAGTGATGCAGTATACACAGGGCCGTATAGTGGTGCAGTATACACAGGACCATATAGTGATGCAGTATACACAGGACCGTATAGTGGTGCAGTATACACAGGGCCGTATAGTGGTGCAGTATACACAGGACCGTATAGTGATGCAGTATACACAGGACCGTATAGTAGTGCAGTATACACAGGACCGTATAGTGGTGCAGTATACACAGGACCGTATAGTAATGCAGTATACACAGGACCGTATAGTGATGCAGTATACACAGGGTCGTATAGTGGTGCTGTATACACAGGACCGTATAGTGATGCAGTATACACAGGGCCGTATAGTGGTACAGTATACACAGGACCGTATAGTAATGCAGTATACACAGGGCCGTATAGTGGTGCAGTATACACAGGGTCGTATAGTGGTGCAGTATACACAGGGCCATATAGTGGTGCAGTATACACAGGGTCGTATAGTGATGCAGTATACACAGGACCGTATAGTGGTGCAGTATACACAGGACCGTATAGTGGTGCAGTATACACAGGACCGTATAGTGGTGCAGTATACACAGGGCCGTATAGTGGTGCAGTATACACAGGACCGTATAGTGGTGCAGTATACACAGGCCATATAGTGGTGCAGTATACACAGGGTCGTATAGTGATGCAGTATACACAGGACCGTATAGTGGTGCAGTATACACAGGGCCGTATAGTGGTGCAGTATACACAGGACCGTATAGTGGTGCAGTATACACAGGACCGTATAGTGGTGCAGTATACACAGGACCGTATAGTGGTGCAGTATACACAGGACCGTATAGTGGTGCAGTATACACAGGACCGTATAGTGATGCAGTATACACAGGACCGTATAGTGGTGCAGTATACACAGGACCGTATAGTGGTGCAGTATACACAGGCCGTATAGTGGTGCAGTATACACAGGACCGTATAGTGATGCAGTATACACAGGGCCGTATAGTGGTGCAGTATACACAGGACCATATAGTGATGCAGTATACACAGGACCTTATAGTGGTGCAGTATACACAGGACCGTATAGTGATGCAGTATACAAAGGACCGTATAGTGGTGCAGTATACACAGGACCGTATAGTGATGCAGTATACACAGGACCGTATACTGGTGCAGTATACACAGGACCGTATAGTGATGCAGTATACACAGGACCGTATAGTGATGCAGTATACACAGGGTCGTATAGTGGTGCAGTATACACAGGACCATATAGTAATGCAGTATACACAGGGCCGTATAGTGATGCAGTATACACAGGACCGTATAGTAATGCAGTATACACAGGACCGTAAAGTGGTGCAGTATATACAGGACCGTATAGTGGTGCAGTATACACAGGACCGTATAGTGGTGCAGTATACACAGGACCGTATAGTGATGCAGTATACACAGAGCCGTATAGTGATGCAGTATACACAGGACAGTATAGTGGTGCAGTATACACAGGGCCGTATAGTGATGCAGTATACAAGGGCCGTATAGTGGTGCAGTATACACAGGACCGTATAGTTATGCAGTTACACAGGACCGTATAGTGGTGCAGTATACACAAGACCGTATAGTGATGTAGTATACACAGGGCCGTATAGTGATGCAGTATACACAGGGCCGTATAGTGGTGCAGTATACACAGGACCGTATAGTGATGCAGTATACACAGGACCATATAGTGGTGCAGTATACACAGGACCGTATAGTGGTGCAGTATACACAGGACCGTATAGTGATGCAGTATACAAAGGACCGTATACTGATGCAGTATACACAGGACCGTATAGTGATGCAGTACACACAGGACCGTATAGTGATGCAGTATACACAGTGTCGTATAGTGGTGCAGTATACACAGGACCATATAGTAATGCAGTATACACAGGGCCGTATAGTGATGCAG
>CM026387.1:95901389-95922408 GCA_014843695.1 Archivesica marissinica | reverse complement strand
CCGTATAGTGGTGCAGTATACAAAGGACCATATAGTGATGCAGTATACACAGGACCTTATAGTGGTGCAGTATACACAGGACCGTATAGTGTTGCAGTATACAAAGGACCGTATAGTGATGCAGTATACACAGGACCGTATACTGGTGCAGTATACACAGGACCGTATAGTGATGCAGTATACACAGGACCGTATAGTGATGCAGTATACACAGGGTCGTATAGTGGTGCAGTATACACAGGACCATATAGTAATGCAGTATACACAGGGCCGTATAGTGATGCAGTATACACAGGACCGTATAGTAATGCAGTATACACAGGACCGTAAAGTGGGTCGTATACACGGACCGTATAGTGGTGCAGTATACACAGGACCGTATAGTGATGCAGTTACACAGGACCGTATAGTGGTGCAGTATACACAAGACCGTATAGTGGTGCAGTATAAACATGAACGTATAGTGATGCAGTATACACAGGGTCGTATAGTGGTGCAGTATACACAGGACCGTATAGTGATGCAGTATACACAGGGCCGTATAGTGGTGCAGTATACACAGGACCGTATAGTGATGCAGTATACACAGGACCGTATAGTGGTGCAGTATACACAGGGCCGTATAGTGATGCAGTATACACAGGACCGTATAGTGGTGCAGTATACACAGGGCCGTATAGTGGTGCAGTATACACAGGACCGTATAGTATGCAGTATACACAGGACCGTATAGTGGTGCAGTATACACAGGACCGTATAGTAATGCAGTATACACAGGGCCGTATAGTGGTGCAGTATACACAGGGTCGTATAGTGGTGCAGTATACACAGGACCGTATAGTGATGCAGTATACACAGGGTCGTATAGTGGTGCTGTATACACAGGACCGTATAGTGATGCAGTATACACAGGACCGTATAGTGATGCAGTATACACAGGGCCGTATAGTGGTACAGTATACACAGGACCGTATAGTAATACAGTATACACAGGGTCGTATAGTGGTGCAGTATACACAGGGCCATATAGTGGTGCAGTATACACAGGGTCGTATAGTGGTGCAGTATACACAGGACCGTATAGTGGTGCAGTATACACAGGACCGTATAGTGGTGCAGTATACACAGGACCGAATAGTGGTGCAGTATACATAGGGTTGTATAGTGGTGCAGTATACACAAGACAGTATAGTGGTGCAGTATACACAGGGCCATATAGTGGTGCAGTATACACAGGGTCGTATAGTGATGCAGTATACACAGGACCATATAGTGGTGCAGTATACACAGGGTCGTATAGTGGTGCAGTATACACAGGACCGTATAGTGGTGCAGTATACACAGGACCGTATAGTGGTGCAGTATACACAGGGCCGTATAGTGGTGCAGTATACACAGGACCGTATAGTGGTGCAGTATACACAGGAACGTATAGTGATGCAGTATACACAGGACCGTATAGTGGTGCAGTATACACAGGACCGTATAGTGGTGCAGTATACACAGGGCCGTATAGTGGTGCAGTATACACAGGACCATATAGTGATGCAGTATACACAGGACCGTATAGTGATGCAGTATGCACAGGGCCGTATAGTGGTGCAGTCTACAATGGACCATATAGTGATGCAGTATACACAGGGCCGTATATTGGTGCAGAATACACAGGACCGTATAGTGGTGCAGTATACACAGGACCGTATAGTGGTGCAGTATACACAGGGCCGTATAGTTGTGCAGTATACATAGGGCCGTATAGTGATGCTGTATACACAGGACCATATAGTGATGCAGTATACACAGAGCCGTATAGTGGTGCAGTATACACATGACCATATAGTGATGCAGTATACACAGGGCCGTATATTGGTGCAGTATACACAGGACCGTATAGTGGTGCAGTATACACAGGACCGTATAGTGGTGCAGTATACACAGGGCCGTATAGTGGTGCAGTATACATAGGGCCGTATAGTGATGCAGTATACACAGGACCATATAGTGATGCAGTATACACAGGGCCGTATAGTGGTGCAGTATACACAGGACCATATAGTGATGCAGTATACACAGGACCGTATAGTGGTGCAGTATACACAGGGCCGTATAGTGGTGCAGTATACACAGGACCGTATAGTTATGCAGTATACACAGGACCGTATAGTAGTGCAGTATACACAAGACCGTATAGTGGTGCAGTATACACAGGACCGTATAGTGGTGCAGTATACACAGGACCGTATAGTGATGCAGTATACACAGGGCCGTATAGTGGTGCAGTATACACAGGACCGTATAGTGATGCAGTATACACAGGGCCGTATAGTGGTGCAGTATACACAGGACCGTATAGTAATGCAGTATACACAGGGCCGTATAGTGGTGCAGTATACACAGGGTCGTATAGTGGTGCAGTATACACAGGGTCGTATAGTGGTGCAGTATACACAGGACCGTATAGTGTGCAGTATACACAGGACCGTATAGTGGTGCAGTATACACAGGACCGTATAGTGGTGCAGTATACACAGGGCTGTATAGTGGTGCAGTATACACAGGACAGTATAGTGGTGCAGTATACACAGGGCCATATAGTGGTGCAGTATACACAGGGTCGTATAGTGATGCAGTATACACAGGACCATATAGTGGTGCAGTATACACAGGGTCGTATAGTGGTGCAGTATACACAGGACCGTATAGTGGTGCAGTATACACAGGACCGTATAGTGGTGCAGTATACACAGGGCCGTATAGTGGTGCAGTATACACAGGACCGTATAGTGGTGCAGTATACACAGGAACGTATAGTGATGCAGTATACACAGGACCGTATAGTGGTGCAGTATACACAGGGCCGTATAGTGGTGCAGTATACACAGGACCATATAGTGATGCAGTATACACAGGACCGTATAGTGATGCAGTATGCACAGAGCGGTATAGTGGTGCAGTCTACACAGGACCATATAGTGATGCAGTATACACAGGGCCGTATATTGGTGCAGTATAAACAGGACCGTATAGTGGTGCAGTATACACAGAACCGTATAGTGGTGCAGTATACACAGGGCCGTATAGTGGTGCAGTATACATAGGGCCTTATAGTGATGCTGTATACACAGGACCATATAGTGATGCAGTATACACAGGGCCGTATAGTGGTGCAGTATACACAGGACCATATAGTGAAGCAGTATACACAGGACCGTATAGTGATGCAGTATACACAGGGCCGTATAGTGATGCAGTATACACAGGACAGTATAGTGGTGCAGTATACACAGGGCCGTATAGTGGTGCAGTATACACAGGACCGTATAGTTATGCAGTTACACAGGACCGTATAGTGGTGCAGTATACACAAGACCGTATAGTGGTGCAGTATACACAGGACCGTATAGTAATGCAGTATACACAGGGCCGTATAGTGGTGCAGTATACACAGGGTTGTATAGTGGTGCAGTATACACAGGACTGTATATTGATGCAGTATACACAGGGTCGTATAGTGGTGCTGTATACACAGGACCGTATAGTGATGCAGTATACACAGGACCGTATAGTGATGCAGTATACACAGGGCCGTATAGTGGTACAGTATACACAGGACCGTATAGTAATACAGTATACACAGGGTCGTAGAGTGGTGCAGTATACACAGGGCCATATAGTGGTGCAGTATACACAGGGTCGTATAGTGGTGCAGTATACACAGGACCGTATAGTGGTGCAGTATACACAGGACCGTATAGTGGTGCAGTATACACAGGACCGAATAGTGGTGCAGTATACATAGGGTTGTATAGTGGTGCAGTATAAACAAGACAGTATAGTGGTGCAGTATACACAGGGCCATATAGTGGTGCAGTATACACAGGGTCGTATAGTGATGCAGTATACACAGGACCATATAGTGGTGCAGTATACACAGGGTCGTATAGTGGTGCAGTATACACAGGACCGTATAGTGGTGCAGTATACACAGGACCGTATAGTGGTGCAGTATACACAGGGCCGTATAGTGGTGCAGTATACACAGGACCGTATAGTGGTGCAGTATACACAGGAACGTATAGTGATGCAGTATACACAGGACCGTATAGTGGTGCTGTATACACAGGACCGTAAAGTGGTGCAGTATACACAGGGCCGTATAGTGGTGCAGTATACACAGGACCATATAGTGATGCAGTATACACAGGACCGTATAGTGATGCAGTATGCACAGGGCCGTATAGTGGTGCAGTCTACAATGGACCATATAGTGATGCAGTATACACAGGGCCGTATATTGGTGCAGAATACACAGGACCGTATAGTGGTGCAGTATACACAGGACCGTATAGTGGTGCAGTATACACAGGGCCGTATAGTTGTGCAGTATACATAGGGCCGTATAGTGATGCTGTATACACAGGACCATATAGTGATGCAGTATACACAGAGCCGTATAGTGGTGCAGTATACACATGACCATATAGTGATGCAGTATACACAGGGCCGTATAGTGGTGCAGTATACACAGGACCGTATAGTGGTGCAGTATACACAGGACCGTATAGTGGTGCAGTATACACAGGGCCGTATAGTGGTGCAGTATACACAGGACCGTATAGTGATGCAGTATACACAGGACCGTATAGTGATGCAGTATACACAGGGCCGTATAGTGGTGCAGTATACACAGGACCGTATAGTGATGCAGTATACACAGGGCCGTATAGTGGTGCAGTATACACAGGACCGTATAGTGATACAGTATACACAGGACCGTATAGTGGTGCAGTATACACAGGGCGTATAGTGGTGCAGTATACACAGGACCGTATAGTGGTGCAGTATACACAGCGTATACACAGGACGTATAGTGGTGCAGTATACACAGGACCGTATAGTGGTGCAGTATACACAGGACCGTATAGTGGTGCAGTATACACAGGACCGAATAGTGGTGCAGTATACATAGGGTTGTATAGTGGTGCAGTATACACAAGACAGTATAGTGGTGCAGTATACACAGGGCCATATAGTGGTGCAGTATACACAGGGTCGTATAGTGATGCAGTATACACAGGACCATATAGTGGTGCAGTATACACAGGGTCGTATAGTGGTGCAGTATACACAGGACCGTATAGTGGTGCAGTATACACAGGACCGTATAGTGGTGCAGTATACACAGGGCCGTATAGTGGTGCAGTATACACAGGACCGTATAGTGGTGCAGTATACACAGGAACGTATAGTGATGCAGTATACACAGGACCGTATAGTGGTGCTGTATACACAGGACCGTAAAGTGGTGCAGTATACACAGGGCCGTATAGTGGTGCAGTATACACAGGACCATATAGTGATGCAGTATACACAGGACCGTATAGTGATGCAGTATGCACAGGGCCGTATAGTGGTGCAGTCTACACAGGACCATATAGTGATGCAGTATACACAGGGCCGTATATTGGTGCAGTATACACAGGACCGTATAGTGGTGCAGTATACACAGGACCGTATAGTGGTGCAGTATACACAGGGCCGTATAGTGGTGCAGTATACACAGGGCCGTATAGTGATCAGTATACACAGGACCATATAGTGATGCAGTATACAAGGGCCGTATAGTGGTGCAGTATACACAGGACCATATAGTGAAGCAGTATACACAGGACCGTATAGTGATGCAGTATACACAGGGCCGTATAGTGATGCAGTATACACAGGACAGTATAGTGGTGCAGTATACACAGGGCCGTATAGTGGTGCAGTATACACAGGACCGTATAGGTGCAGTTACACAGGACCGTATAGTGGTGCAGTATACACAGGACCGTATAGTGGTGCAGTATACACAGGACCGTATAGTAATGCAGTATACACAGGGCCGTATAGTGGTGCAGTATACACAGGGTCGTATAGTGGTGCAGTATACACAGGACCGTATAGTGATGCAGTATACACAGGGTCGTATAGTGGTGCAGTATACACAGGACCGTATAGTGATGCAGTATACACAGGACCGTATAGTGATGCAGTATACACAGGGCCGTATAGTGATGCAGTATACACAGGACAGTATAGTGGTGCAGTATACACAGGGCCGTATAGTGGTGCAGTATACACAGGACCGTATAGTTATGCAGTTACACAGGACCGTATAGTGGTGCAGTATACACAAGACCGTATAGTGGTGCAGTATACACAGCCGTATAGTGGTGCAGTATACACAGGACCATATAGTGATGCAGTATACACAGGGCCGTATATTGGTGCAGTATACACAGGACCGTATAGTGGTGCAGTATACACAGGACCGTATAGTGGTGCAGTATACACAGGGCCGTATAGTGGTGCAGTATACACAGGGCCGTATAGTGATGCTGTATACACAGGACCATATAGTGATGCAGTATACACAGGGCCGTATAGTGGTGCAGTATACACAGGACCATATAGTGAAGCAGTATACACAGGACCGTATAGTGATGCAGTATACACAGGGCCGTATAGTGATGCAGTATACACAGGACAGTATAGTGGTGCAGTATACACAGGGCCGTATAGTGGTGCAGTATACACAGGACCGTATAGTTATGCAGTTACACAGGACCGTATAGTAGTGCAGTATACACAAGACCGTATAGTGGTGCAGTATACACAGGACCGTAAAGTAATGCAGTATACACAGGACCGTATAGTGATGCAGTATACACAGGGTCGTATAGTGGTGCTGTATACACAGGACCGTATAGTGATGCAGTATACACAGGGCCGTATAGTGGTACAGTATACACAGGACCGTATAGTAATGCAGTATACACAGGGCCGTATAGTGGTGCAGTATACACAGGGTCGTATAGTGGTGCAGTATACACAGGGCCATATAGTGGTGCAGTATACACAGGGTCGTATAGTGGTGCAGTATACACAGGACCGTATAGTGGTGCAGTATACACAGGACCGTATAGTGGTGCAGTATACACAGGACCGAATAGTGGTGCAGTATACATAGGGTTGTATAGTGGTGCAGTATACACAAGACAGTATAGTGGTGCAGTATACACAGGCCATATAGTGGTGCAGTATACACAGGGTCGTATAGTGATGCAGTATACACAGGACCATATAGTGGTGCAGTATACACAGGGTCGTATAGTGGTGCAGTATACACAGGACCGTATAGTGGTGCAGTATACACAGGACCGTATAGTGGTGCAGTATACACAGGGCCGTATAGTGGTGCAGTATACACAGGACCGTATAGTGGTGCAGTATACACAGGAACGTATAGTGATGCAGTATACACAGGACCGTATAGTGGTGCTGTATACACAGGACCGTAAAGTGGTGCAGTATACACAGGGCCGTATAGTGGTGCAGTATACACAGGACCATATAGTGATGCAGTATACACAGGACCGTATAGTGATGCAGTATGCACAGGGCCGTATAGTGGTGCAGTCTACACAGGACCATATAGTGATGCAGTATACACAGGGCCGTATAGTGGTGCAGTACAGTATACACAGGACCGTATAGTGTGCAGTATACACAGGACCGTATAGTGGTGCAGTATACACAGGGCCTATAGTGTGCAGTATACACAGGCCTATAGTTGCAGTTACACAGGACCGTATAGTGGTGCAGTATACACAGGACCGTATAGTGGTGCAGTATACACAGGACCGTATAGTGATGCAGTATACACAGGGCCGTATAGTGGTGCAGTATACACAGGGCCGTATAGTGGTGCAGTATACACAGGCCGTATAGTGATGCAGTATACACAGGGTCGTATAGTGGTGCAGTATACACAGGACCGTATAGTGATGCAGTATACACAGGGCCGTATAGTGGTGCAGTATACACAGGACCGTATAGTAATGCAGTATACACAGGACCGTATAGTGGTGCAGTATACACAGGGCCGTATAGTGGTGCAGTATACACAGGACCGTATAGTGATGCAGTATACACAGAGCCTATAGTGATGCAGTATACACAGGACAGTATAGTGGTGCAGTATACACAGGGCCGTATAGTGGTGCAGTATACACAGGACCGTATAGTATGCAGTTACACAGGACCGTATAGTGGTGCAGTATACACAAGACCGTATAGTGATGCAGTATACACAGGGCCGTATAGTGATGCAGTATACACAGGGCCGTATAGTGGTGCAGTATACACAGGGCCGTATAGTGGTGCAGTATACACAGGACCGTATAGTGATGCAGTATACACAGGACCGTATAGTGGTGCAGTATACACAGGACCGTATAGTGATGCAGTATACAAAGGACCGTATAGTGATGCAGTATACACAGGGTCGTATAGTGGTGCAGTATACACAGGACCGTATAGTGATGCAGTATACACAGGACCGTATAGTGGTGCAGTATACACAGGACCGTATAGTGATGCAGTATACACAGGACCGTATAGTGGTGCAGTATACACAGGGTCGTATAGTGGTGCAGTATACACAGGACCATATAGTGGTGCAGTATACACAGGGCCGTATAGTGGTGCAGTATACACAGGACCGTATAGTGGTGCAGTATACACAGGGCCGTATAGTGGTGCAGTATACACAGGACCGTATAGTGGTGCAGTATACACAGGGTCGTATAGTGGTGCAGTATACACAGGACCGTATAGTGGTGCAGTATACACAGGGCCGTATAGTGGTGCAGTATACACAGGGTCGTATAGTGGTGCAGTATACACAGGACCGTATAGTGGTGCAGTATACACAGGGTCGTATAGTGGTGCAGTATACACAGGACCGTATAGTGATGCAGTATACACAGGACCATATAGTGGTGCAGTATACACAGGGCCGTATAGTGGTGCAGTATACACAGGACCGTATAGTGGTGCAGTATACACAGGAACGTATAGTGATGCAGTATACACAGGACCGTATAGTGGTGCAGTATACACAGGACCGTATAGTGGTGCAGTATACACAGGACCGTATAGTGGTGCAGTATACACAGGACCGTATAGTGGTGCAGTATACACAGGGCCGTATAGTGGTGCAGTATACACAGGGCCGTATAGTGATGCTGTATACACAGGACCATATAGTGATGCAGTATACACAGGGCCGTATAGTGGTGCAGTATACACACGACCATATAGTGAAACAGTATACACAGGACCGTATAGTGATGCAGTATACACAGGACAGTATAGTGATGCAGTATACACAGGGCCGTATAGTGGTACAGTATACACAGGACCGTATAGTAATGCAGTATACACAGGGCCGTATAGTGGACCAGTATACACAGGGTCGTATAGTGGTGCAGTATACACAGGGCCATATAGTGGTGCAGTATACACAGGGTCGTATAGTGGTGCAGTATACACAGGACCGTATAGTGGTGCAGTATACACAGGACCGTATAGTGGTGCAGTATACACAGGACCGAATAGTGGTGCAGTATACATAGGGCTGTATAGTGGTGCAGTATACACAAGACAGTATAGTGGTGCAGTATACACAGGGCCATATAGTGGTGCAGTATACACAGGGTCGTATAGTGATGCAGTATACACAGGACCATATAGTGGTGCAGTATACACAGGGACGTATAGTGGTGCAGTATACACAGGACCGTATAGTGGTGCAGTATACACAGGACCGTATAGTGGTGCAGTATACACAGGAACGTATAGTGATGCAGTATACACAGGACCGTATAGTGGTGCTGTATACACAGGACCGTAAAGTGGTGCAGTATACACAGGACCTTATAGTGGTGCAGTATACACATGACCGTATAGTGGTGCAGTATACACAGGACCGTATAGTAATGCAGTATACACAGGACCGTAAAGTGGTGCAGTATATAGAGGACCGTATAGTGGTGCAGTATACACATGACCGTATAGTGGTGCAGTATACACAGGACCGTATAGTGATGCAGTATACACATAGCCGTATAGTGATGCAGTATACACAGGGCCGTATAGTGATGCAGTATACACAGGGCCGTATAGTGGTGCAGTATACACAGGGCCGTATAGTGGTGCAGTATACACAGGACCATATAGTGATGCAGTATACACAGGACCTTATAGTGGTGCAGTATACACAGGACCGTATAGTGATGCAGTATACAAAGGACCGTATAGTCGTGCAGTATACACAGGACCGTATAGTGATGCAGTATACACAGGACCGTATACTGGTGCAGTATACACAGGACCGTATAGTGATGCAGTATACACAGGACCGTATAGTGATGCAGTATACACAGGGTCGTATAGTGGTGCAGTATACACAGTACCATATAGTAATGCATTATACACAGGGCCGTATAGTGATGCAGTAAACACAGGACCGTATAGTAATGCAGTATACACAGGACCGTATAGTGGTGCAGTATACACAGGGCCGTATAGTAGTGCAGTATACACAGGGCCGCATAGTAGTACAGTATACACAGGGCCGTATAGTGATGCAGTATACACAGGACAGTATAGTGGTGCAGTATACAAAGGGCCGTATAGTGGTGCAGTAAACACAGGGCCGTATAATGGTGCAGTATACACAGGACCGTATTGTGGTGCTGTATACACAGGACCGTATAGTGGTGCAGTATACACAGGACCGTATAGTGGTGCAGTATACACAGGACCGTATAGTGGTACAGTATACACAGGGCCGTATAGTGGTGCAGTATACAAAGGGTCATAGAGTGGTGCAGTATACACAGGGCCATATAGTGGTGCAGTATACACAGGGTCGTATAGTGGTGCAGTATACACAGGACCGTATAGTGATGCAGTATACATAGGACAGTATAGTGGTGCATTATACACAGGACCGTATAGTGATGCAGTATGCACGGGATCGTATAGTGATGCAGTATACACAAATCCCGCATATTGGTGCAGCAGACACACTGGCCACATATTGGTGCAATATACACAGAGATCTAATGACCACATATTGGGTAGGACATACAATGACCATATATGGTGTAGGATATACAATGACCATATATGGTGTAGGATATACAATTACCATATATGGTGTAGGTCATACACTGACTATATATGGTGTAGGATATACAATGACATGTATGGTGTAGGACATACAATGACCACATATGGTGTAGGACATACAATGACTATATATGGTGTAGGATATACAATGACCATATATGGTGTAGGATATACAATGACCATATATGGTGTAGGATATACAATGACATGTATGGTGTAGGACATACAATGACATGTATGGTGTAGGATATACAATGACTATATATGGTGTAGGATATACAATGACATGTATGGTGTAGGACATACAATGACTATATATGGTGTAGAATATACAATGACCATATATGGTGTAGGATATACAATGACCATATATGGTGTAGGATATACAATGACCATATATGGTGTAGGATATACAATGACCATATATGATGTAGGATATACAATGACCATATATGGTGTAGGATATACAATGACACATATGGTGTAGGATATACAATGACCACATATGGTGTAGGATATACAATGACCACATATGGTGTAGGATATACAATGACACATATGGTGTAGGATATACAATGACACATATGGTGTAGGATATACAATGACCACATATGGTGTAGGATATACAATGACCACATATGGTGTAGGATATACAATGACCACATATGGTGTAGGATATACAATGACACATATGGTGTAGGATATACAATGACCATATATGGTGTAGGACATACAATGACATGTATGGTGTAGGACATACAATGACCACATATGGTGTAGGATATACAATGACTATATATGGTGTAGGATATACAATGCCTACATATGGTGTAGGACATACAATGACCATATATGGTGTAGGACATACAATGACCATATATGGTGTAGGATATACAATGACTATATATGGTGTAGGATATACAATGACCATATGTGGTGTAGGATATACAATGACTATATATTATGTAGGATATACAATGACCACATATGGTGTAGGATATACAATGACCATATATGGTGTAGGATATACAATGCCTACATATGGTGTAGGATATACAATGACTATATATGGTGTAGGACATACAATGACCATATATGGTGTAGGATATACAATGACCATATATGGTGTAGGATATACAATGACCATATATGGTGTAGGATATACAATGACCATATATGGTGTAGGATATACAATGACCATATGGTGTAGGATATACAATGACCATATGGTGTAGGATATACAATGACCATATATGGTGTAGGATATACAATGACCACATATGGTGTAGGATATACAATGACCACATATGGTGTAGGTCATACACTGACTATATATGGTGTAGGATATACAATGACTACATATGGTGTAGGACATACAATGACTATATATGGTGTAGGATATACAATGACCATATATGGTGTAGGATATACAATGACCACATATGGTGTAGGATATACAATGACCATATATGGTGTAGGATATACAATGACATGTATGGTGTAGGATATACAATGACCATATGGTGTAGGACATACAATGACCATATATGGTGTAGGACATACAATGACCATATATGGTGTAGGATATACAATGACCATATATGGTGTAGGACATACAATGACCATATATGGTGTAGGACATACAATGACCATATATGGTGTAGGATATACAATGTCTATATATGGTGTAGGATATACAATGTCTATATATGGTGTAGGATATACAATGACCATATATGGTGTAGGACATTCAATGACCATATATGGTGTAGGACATACAATGACCACATATGGTGTAGGATATACAATGACCACATATGGTGTAGGATATACAATGACATGTATGGTGTAGGACATACAATGACATGTGTGGTGTAGGACATACAATGACCATATATGGTGTAGGACATACAATGACATGTATGGTGTAGGATATACAATGACCATATATGGTGTAGGACATACAATGACATGTATGGTGTAGGATATACAATGACCATATATGGTGTAGGACATACAATGACCATATATGGTGTAGGATATACAATGACCATATATGGTGTAGGACATACAATGACATGTATGGTGTAGGATATACAATGACATGTATGGTGTAGGATATACAATGACATGTATGGTGTAGGATATACAATGACATATATGGTGTAGGATATACAATGACATGTATAGTGTAGGATATACAATGACATATATGGTGTAGGATATACAATGACATATATGGTGTAGGATATACCATGACCATATATGGTGCATAATATTTAAGAATCACACATGGATGTTCAATATTATAATAACCAATTTCACCAAATGCTGTTAATCTGGTGAGAACTTAATCTGTTCCATCGTCAATTAATAAACATGTATCATAATGATTACAGAAGCTTGTTCATTAATTTCGTAATGTTTCCTAATTTGCATGATGACATATGCCGTGCATTTCCATTGTTTCGTTTGATTAGATAACATGCTATGTGTTGCTAGGCAATATAATATACATACCACTTTGTGTAAATTTTTGATATCACTTGTTTCTGTTGTAAATTTACAATTTCTTTGGACAAAAAGTCTATCCATGGAGAATCTGCAAATAAAATATATACTAATATTAATTACATCATTTACAATTACTAGACAAGATATGAATATAGCGTGATTGTCATGTCGATGTATGTATGCCATGATATACCATAGGTACAACGGTTGTCATGTCGATGTATGCATGCCACGATATGCCATAGGTACAACGGTTGTAATGTTGATGTATGTATATGTATATGTATGCATGCCACGATATGCCATAGGTACAACAGTTGTCATGTCGATGTATGTTGATGTATGTATGCCACGATATGCCATAGGTACAACAGTTGTCATGTCGATGTATGTATGCCACGATATGCCATAGGTACAACAGTTGTCATGTCGATGTATGTTGATGTATGTATGCCACGATATGCCATAGGTACAACGGTTGTAATGTCGATGTATGTATGCCATAGGTACAACGGTTGCCATGTCGATGTATGTATGCCACGATATGCCATAGGTACAACGGTTGTCATGTCGATGTATGCATGCCACGATATGCCATAGGTACAACGGTTGTAATGTTGATGTATGTTGATGTATGTATGCCACGATATGCCATAGGTACAACAGTTGTCATGTCGATGTATGTATGCCTCGATATGCCATAGGTACAACAGTTGTCATGTCGATGTATGTTGATGTATGTATGCCACGATATGCCATAGGTACAACAGATGTCATGTCGATGTATGTATGCCACGATATGCCATAGGTACAACAGTTGTCATGTCGATGTATGTTGATGTATGTATGCCACGATATGCCATAGGTACAACGGTTGTAATGTCGATGTATGTATGCCATAGGTACAACGGTTGCCATGTCGATGTATGTATGTCACGATATGCCATAGGTACAACAGTTGTCATGTCGATGTATGTATGTCACGATATGCCATAGGTACAACAGTTGTCATGTCGATGTATGTATGCCACGACATGCCATAGGTACAACAGTTGTCATGTCGATGTATGTATGCCACGACATGCCATAGGTACAACAGTTGTCATGTCGATGTATGTATGCCACGATATGCCATAGGTACAACAGTTGTCATGTCGATGTATGTATGCCACGATATGCCATAGGTACAACAGTTGTCATGTCGATGTATGTTGATGTATGTATGCCACGATATGCCATAGGTACAACAGTTGTCATGTCGATGTATGTATGCCACGATATGCCATAGGTACAACAGTTGTCATGTCGATGTATGTTGATGTATGTATGCCACGATATGCCATAGGTACAACGGTTGTAATGTCGATGTATGTATGCCATAGGTACAACGGTTGCCATGTTGATGTATGTATGCCACGATATGCCATAGGTACAACGGTTGTAATGTTGATGTATGTATGCCACGATATGCCATAGGTACAACGGTTGTAATGTTGATGTATGTATGCCACGATATGCCATAGGTACAACGGTTGTAATGTCGATGTATGTATGTCACGATATGCCATAGGTACAACAGTTGTCATGTCGATGTATGTATGTCACGATATGCCATAGGTACAACAGTTGTCATGTCGATGTATGTATGCCACGATATGCCATAGGTACAACGGTTGTCATGTCGATGTATGCATGCCACGATATGCCATAGGTACAACGGTTGTAATGTCGATGTATGTATGCCATAGGTACAACGGTTGCCATGTCGATGTATGTATGTCACGATATGCCATAGGTACAACAGTTGTCATGTCGATGTATGTATGTCACGATATGCCATAGGTACAACAGTTGTCATGTCGATGTATGTATGCCACGACATGCCATAGGTACAACAGTTGTCATGTCGATGTATGTATGCCACGACATGCCATAGGTACAACAGTTGTCATGTCGATGTATGTATGCCACGATATGCCATAGGTACAACAGTTGTCATGTCGATGTATGTATGCCACGATATGCCATAGGTACAACAGTTGTCATGTCGATGTATGTTGATGTATGTATGCCACGATATGCCATAGGTACAACGGTTGTAATGTCGATGTATGTATGCCATAGGTACAACGGTTGCCATGTCGATGTATGTATGCCACGAAATGCCATAGGTACAACGTTTGTCATGTCGATGTACACCTGGGTTCCGCCATGTGACAATCCACACCTGGGTTCTGCCATGTGACAATCCACACCTGGGTTCTGCCATGTGACAATCCACACCTGGGTTCTACCATGTGACAATCCACACCTGGGTTCCGCCATGTGACAATCCACACCTGGGTTCTGCCATGTGACAATATACACCTGGGTTCCGCCATGTGACAATCCACACCTGGGTTCTACCATGTGACAATTCACACCTGGGTTCTGCAATGTGACAATCCACACCTGGGTTCCGCCATGTGACAATCCACACCTGGGTTCTGCCATGTGACAATCCACACCTGGGTTCTGCCATGTGACAATCCACACCTGGGTTCCGCCATGTGACAATCCACACCTGGGTTCTACCATGTGACAATCCACACCTGGGTTCTGCCATGTGACAATCCACACCTGGGTTCTGCCATGTGACAATCCACACCTGGGTTCTGCCATGTGACAATCCACACCTGGGTTCTGCCATGTTACAATCCACACCTGGGTTCCGCCATGTTACAATCCACACCTGGGTTCTGCCATGTGACAACCCACACCTGGATTCTGCCATGTTACAATCCACACCGTGGTACCGCCATGTGACAATCCACACCTGGGTTCTACCATGTGACAATCCACACCTGGGTTCTGCCATGTGACAATCCACACCTGGGTTCCGCCATGTGAAAATCCACACCTGGATTCTGCCATGTGACTATCCACACCTGGGTTCTGCCATGCGACAATCCACACCTGGGTTCTGCCATGTGACAATCCACACCTGGGTTCCGCCATGTGACACTCCACACCTGGGTTCCACCATGTGACAATCTCCGTAATTTTAACGAGTGGAAGAATTACAAGAGTTGATCATAACACGGTAATATTGTGCTGAATTTAACTACTACCTTTTGGAGCTGCAATTCCATATCCCTTAGAGTCCAAAAGGTCACCGATTTGCATAAGATCACAGTTTCTCTGTACTTGGTAGTCTATGGACGTAGATTCTGCCAGAAATGCGTATTTTTTCGTTTTCACTCTGTTAAACCCTTCAATGTTGCCTGCAACCATTACCCTATCGTCATTGGATGTCATGTAGGAATTCATTCGCTTGTACGCTGTCATGTTTGAATTCTGGAAGCATAGGTATAGCAATTAACATTGTGAATATAAATATTTCTGCTAGTATTACTTCATATTGTACACAGTCTTTATCACATTTGTATATTGCCATTGCTATATTTACTTCTCTGAATTGCTGTCTTTAAGCTGATTTCATACATATTTTCAAGATACCTCTTATAAGTCATATCTGTACATTGTTGTATAGATATTGTCCCCCTTTCTACACTACAAGACAAGTCCATATATCACCATATTCCATAACATATTATATATCGTTTCTCTACTTTTCAGCTTTTACATTACTATATAATTCCAATGTGCAGTTCTCACTTTTGATTGCATTTGATTTGTATACACCAATATCACACCTGACATTGCATTCAATATTGCACACAATGTGGATTGTGGTCGAGCTCCGGAACATTCAATTATACAATACAAGAACGTTTTAGACAACCGGACTGATCAGAACAATATAAGATTGTTTTAGACAACCGGACTGAGCAGCACAATATAAGAACGTTTTAGAAAACCGGACTGAGCAGCACAATATAAGAACGTTTTAGAAAACCGGACTGAGCAGCACAATATAAGAACGTTTTAGAAAACCGGACTGAGCAGCACAATATAAGAACGTTTTAGAAAACCGGACTGAGCAGCACAATATAAGAACGTTTTAGAAAACCGGACTGATCAACACAATTCATGAACGTTTTAGACAACCGGACTGAGCAGCACAATACAAGAATGTTTTAGACAACCGGACTGAGCAGCACAATACAAGAACGTTTTAGAAAACCGAACTGTGCAGCACACTACAAGACTGTTTTAGTCAGCCGGACTGATCAACACAATTCATGAACGTTTTAGAAAACCGGACTGAACAGCACAATACAAGAACGTTTTAGAAAACCGGACTGATCAACACAATACATGAACGTTTTAGACAACCGGACTGATCAACACAATTCATGAACGTTTTAGACAACCGGACTGAGCAGCACAATACATGAACGTCTTAGAAAACCGGACTGATCAACACAATACATGAACGTTTTAGACAACCGGACTGAGGAGCACAATACAATAACGTTTTAGTCAGCCGGACTGGTCAACACAATTCATGAACGTTTTAGAAAACCGAACTGAACAGCACAATACAAGAACGTTTTAGCTTGGACAACCGGACCTAGCAACACAATACAATAACGTTTTAGCTTGGACAACCGGACTGAGGAGCACAATACAAGAACGTTTTAGCTTGGACAACCGGACTGAGAAGCACAATACAAGAACGTTTTAGCTTGGATAACCGGACCTAGCAATACAATACAAGAACGTTTTAGCTTGGACAACCGGACTGAGAAGCACAATACAAGAACGTTTTAGCTTGGAAAACCGGACCTAGCAACACAATTCATGAACGTTTTAGACAACCGGACTGAGGAGCACAATACAAGAACGTTTTAACTTGGACAACCGGACCTAGCAACACAATTCATGAACGTTTTAGACAACCGGACTGAGGAGCACAATATACTAACGTTTTAGCTTGGACAACCGGACCTAGCAACACAATACAAGAACGTTTTAGCTTGGACAACCGGACTGAGGAGCACAATACAAGAACGTTTTAGCTTGGACAACCGGACCTAGCAACACAATTCATGAACGTTGTAGACAACCGGACTGAGGAGCACAATACAAGAACGTTTTAGCTTGGACAACCGGACCTAGCAACACAATTCATGAACGTTTTAGACAACCGGACTGAGGAGCACAATACAAGACGTTTTAGCTTGGACACCGGACCTAGCAACACAATACAAGAACGTTTTAGCTTGGACAACCGGACTGAGGAGCACAATACAAGAACGTTTTAGCTTGGACAACCGGACCTAGCAACACAATACAAGAACGTTTTAGCTTGGATAACCGGACTGAGCAGCACAATACAAGAACGTTTTAGCTCGGACAACCGGACTGAGGAGCACAATGCAAGAACGTCTTAGACAACCGGATTTAGCAGCACAATACAAGAACGTTTTAGCTTGGACAACCGGACCTAGCAACACAATACAAGAACGTTTTAGCTTGGACAACCGAACTGAGCAGCACAATACAAGAACGTTTTAGCTTGGACAACCGGACCTAGCAACACAATACAAGAACGTTTTAGCTTAGACAACCGGACTGATTAGCATAATACAAGAACGTTTTAGACAACCGGAGTTAGCATCATACTACAAGAACGTTTTAGACAACCGGATTTAGCATCACACTACAAGAATGTTTTAGACAACCGGACTGAGCAGCACAATACAAGAATGTTTTAGACAACCGGACTGAGCAGCACAATATAAGAATGTTTTAGACAACCGGACTGAGCAGCACAATATAAGAATGTTTTAGACAACCGGACTGAGCAGCACAATACAAGAATGTTTTAGACAACCGGACTGAGCAGCACACTACACGACTGTTTTAGTCAGCCGGACTGAGCAGCACAATATAAGAATGTTTTAGACAACCGGACTGAGCAGCACAATACAAGAATGTTTTAGAAAACCGGACTGAGCAGCACAATACAAGAATGTTTTAGAAAACCGGACTGAGCAGCACAATACAAGAACGTTTTAGACAACCGGACTGAGCAGCACAATACAAGAATGTTTTAGACAACCGGACTGAGCAGCACAATATAAGAATGTTTTAGAAACCGGACTGAGCAGCACAATAAAAATTTAGACAACCGGACTGAGCAGCACAATACAAGAATGTTTAGACAACCGGACTGAGCAGCACAATACAAGAATGTTTTAGACAACCGGACTGAGCAGCACAATATAAGAATGTTTTAGACAACCGGACTGAGCAGCACAATACAAGAATGTTTTAGACAACCGGACTGAGCAGCACAATATAAGATTGTTTTAGACAACCGGACTGATCATAACCTCAATACAAGACGTTTTAGTTTAGACATCCAGACTCGTATGTTCACTAAAATTTAGGGTATAAGCTACTCTTTTCTCTCTAAGAACAAGTTCATAATATAGCATAACTAGTATAACGTAATAGGGTAGATATTATAGTATTGTCAGATACATTATAGTAGACTCTTCTCCGAAATTAGTTGTCACTGTATGTTCGAAAGGGGTAGGGTGTCGACTCCTTTCAAGTGATGGAGCTATACAACGGGATTGCGGAAGGTCGGGTGTCTGTCCGTGTCTGAAATACTGCCCGGAGGGGCATCCTTGGTCTAGAGAGCCACCATATGACCTAAGTTGTTGCCGCGATTCTTAACATATAAGACAGTATTTAACCTATATTATATCATTAAAAACATCACAAACAAACAAATGGAATGGTCCCCTGCTTCGTTACCATCAATATAATCTCAACAAACAATACTCTACCGTGAAAAAGTCTCTCGTGGAACCAGCCCTGAGAGTTCCGTATCGTATATCCGTTTGTAGTGAGAGATCCTCGGCGTTGTTGATAGGTGACGTCATCCGGCTTTTCGTGAGAAAAGCGGCCAGGTTAGCGGTGTAGGAGGAAACTAGTATAAGAGTGAAGAGATACCAGACGCTCGCCACAAACCTGGTAGATCCTGCCTTCGGTGCCACGTCACTGCCTGTTTGGTGGATTCATAACGTGACGTACAATCAGTTAGGCATGTCACGTGATAGTGCGTTACCTACTATGCAGGTTATGCATGTTAACTTAATACTCTGCAGTTCGTTCTAACCGTATATGGCTTATATCAAATGTATATAAAAATGCAAGTTTCCGTTTTTATAAAGAATTTGTTTAGCTATGTACAACGCTTATCTCAATGTTCATACTCTGAACTTGTCTTTTTAAAACGGTGTATTCTGCATGAAATATGAAGTGATCAGTTCTCTGCACGAATCTGTTTCCACCCAGTAATCGGTACCAGTCTAAATAACATATAAATATAGCCTTATAACTGAGAAAAACAAGAGCAATAATGGCCCTGTATCGCTCACATGATGTCCAGTTTTTAACCCTGGGGTCACTATTTCAACAACTTTACATCGATCATTCCTAACAGATGTTGCCAAGTGAGAAGATATTTGAAGAATATGTACTATTTTTAGACATTTTAGGCTTCAGGCCTCACCCATGACTG
>CM026387.1:95871131-95900389 GCA_014843695.1 Archivesica marissinica | reverse complement strand
GATGTAAGATGGGGGTCTGGTGTGGTAGGTCTGTGGTCTGGTGTGGTAGGGTCGTGATGTAAGATGGGGGTCTGATGTGATAGGTCTGTGGTCTGGTGTGGTAGGGTCGTGATGTAAGATGGGGGTCTGGTGTGGTAGGGTCGTGATGTAAGATGGGGGTCTGGTGTGGCAGGGTCGTGATGTAAGATGGGGGTCTGGTGTGGTAGGGTCGTGATGTAAGATGGGGGTCTGGCGTGGTAGGTTTGTGGTCTGGTGTGGTAGGGTCGTGATGTAAGATGGGGGTCTGGCGTGGTAGGTCTGTGGTCTGGTGTGGTAGGGTCGTGATGTAAGATGGGGTTGGTGTGGTAGGGTCGTGATGTAAGATGGGGGTCTGGTGTGGTAGGGTCGTGATGTAAGATGGGGGTCTGGTGTGGTAGGGTCGTGATGTAAGATGGGGTATGGTGTGGTAGGGTCGTGATGTAAGATGGGGGTCTGGTGTGGTAGGGTCGTGATGTAAGATGGGGGTCTGGTGTGGCAGGGTCGTGATGTAAGATGGGGGTCTGGTGTGGTAGGGTCGTGATGTAAGATGGGTGTCTGGCGTGGTAGGTTTGTGGTCTGGTGTGGTAGGGTCGTGTGGTAAGATGGGGGTCTGGCGTGGTAGGGTTAATCTTTTCAGTTCAGACACCGTGGGTACTCCAGTATTCCAGTTTATGTTACATGACAGATGGATAATTCAGTATTACACTGTGGGTACTTCAGTTTATGTTACATGATGGATGGATAATTCAGTATTACACTGTGGGTACTTCAGTTTATGTTACATGACAGATGGATAATTCAGTATTACACCGTGGGTACTCCAGTTTATGTTACATGACAGATGGATAATTCAGTATTACACCGTGAGTACAGGATCTATGCCCACAGGGTCTTTGCCCATAGGATCTATGCCCACAGGGTCTATGCCCACAGGATCTATGCCAACAGGGTCTATGCCCACAGGATCTATGCCAACAGGGTCTATGCCCACAGGATATATGCCCACAGGATCTATGCCCACAGGGTCTGAGATCGAATCTGGAGCTGAGATATATTGATATTTCCCAGATTATATGAAGTTGTAGTGTTGAGAGCAGAATACAACCAGGTACAACCACTGACCAGTGTTGTAATGTATCGGGTACTTGCAGTTTAACAGATTTAGTTTATACAAATTTATTTTAGCTCGATTGCGAAACAAGTTCTTGCAACTTGTATTAATCACCCTCGAGACCTCATTCCTGTTGGAATCCATTGCCACGAGGGAGAGATAAGAGGCATGTGGAATTTAAATGCTTTGCCTAAGGGCACAATCGTAACTGCTCCAGCGTGGCTCGAACTCCGGACCTGGAGCGAACGCGCATCCACTGCGCTATCACGATGTCCACATATTTATGCATGACTATTGTTGGAAGATTTCTGAGTGCACAAAGAACATAGTGCACAAAGAACATAGTGCATAAAGAACATAGTGCACAAAGAACATAGTGCACATGCACAAAGAACATAGTGCACAAAGAACATAGTAAAGTCTATTAAACAATGCAATACACTTTTATTAGAAACCAATATATATATATACACTAGTGAAATCTGTAAATACTGCATAATGTGTTGCCATGGAAGCTAGTTACTAGACTTTCTTGAATGTGACTGTGGCTGTCACTCCAGAAATTGTCATGTTCTGAAACAAAGAATAATAGTTAGCTTATTGAAGCAAATAGTTAGAGGATTCGTCAAATTGAAACTGCATTTACATACACTAGGCTGGAAGGGAGTGAACTCATTTATATACACTAGGCTGGAAGGGAGTGAACTCATTTACATACACTAGGCTGGAAGGGAGTGAACTCATTAACATACACTAGGCTGGAAGGAAGTGAACTCATTTACATACACTAGGCTGGAAAGGAAGTGAACTCATTAACATACACTAGGCTGGAAGGGAGTGAACTCATTAACATACACTAGGCTGGAAGGGAGTGAACTCATTTACATACACTAGGCTGGAAGGGAGGGAACTCATTTACATACACTAGGCTGGAAGGGAGTGAACTCATTTACATACACTAGGCTGGAAGGGAGTGAACTCATTTACATACACTAGGCTGGAAGGGAGTGAACTCATTTACATACACTAGGCTGGAAGGGAGTGAACTCATTTACATACACTAGGCTGGAAGGAAGTGAACTCATTTACATACACTAGGCTGGCAGGGAGTGAACTTATTTACATACACTAGGATAGAAGGGAGTGAACTCATTTACATACACTAGACTGGAAGGAAGTGAACTCATTTACATACACTAGGCTGGAAGGGAGTGAACTCATTTACATACACTAGGCTGGAAGGGAGTGAACTCATTTACATACACTAGGCTAGAAGGGAGTGAACTCATTTACATACACTAGGCTGGAAGGGAGTGAACTCATTTACATACACTAGGCTGGAAGGGAGTGAATTCATTTACATACACTAGGCTAGAAGGGAGTGAACTGATTTACATACATTAGGCTGGAAGGGAGTGAACTCATTTACATACACTAGGCTAGAAGGGAGTGAACTCATTTACATACACTAGGCTAGAAGGGAGTGAACTCATTTACATACACTAGGCTAGAAGGGAATGAACTCATTTACATACACTAGGCTAGAAGGAAGTGAACTCATTTAGATACACTAGGCTAGAAGGGAGTGAACTCATTTACATACACTAGGCTGGAAGGGAGTGAACTCATTTAGATACACTAGGCTGGAAGGGAGTGAACTCATTTACATACACTAGGCTGGAAGGGAGTGAACTCATTTAGATACACTAGGCTAGAAGGGAGTGAACTCATTTACATACACTAGGCTGGAAGGGAGTGAACTCATTTAGATACACTAGGCTGGAAGGGAGTGAACTCATTTACATACACTAGGCTGGAAGGGAGTGAACTCATTTAGATACACTAGGCTAGAAGGGAGTGAACTCATTTACATACACTAGGCTGGAAGGGAGTGAACTCATTTAGATACACTAGGCTGGAAGGGAGTGAACTCATTTACATACACTAGGCTGGAAGGGAGTGAACTCATTTACATACACTAGGCTGGAAGGGAGTGAACTCATTTACATACACTAGGCTGGAAGGGAGTGAACTCATTTACATACACTAGGCTGGAAGGGAGTGAACTCATTTACATACACTAGGCTGGAAGGGAGTGAACTCATTTACATACACTAGGCTGGAAGGGAGTGAACTCATTTACATACACTAGGCTGGAAGGGAGTGAACTCATTTACATACACTAGGCTGGAAGGGAGTGAACTCATTTACATACACTAGGCTGGAAGGGAGTGAACTCATTTACATACACTAGGCTGGAAGGGAGTGAAATATCAAATCCTATGCGTAAATGTACGGAATTAACAATGTTAATTAGTAAGATCGTGTTATTTAAGTGTGTGTTATTTAAGTGTGTACTTTAAGTAAGGCATAAGCCTTAAATGTGTAAATATGTAAAAATATGTAAAATATTGGTACTGTATTCGGAGCTATGCATCTCAAACAGTCCAATATTTTACATATTGGATCGTTTTCGGCTTATATCCTATACATATTTGCCTTCACAAGAAATGAACAACAAAATAACAGCCTTTACAGAGACTGAATAACAAACAAAACCCCAAAATCAACTGTTGTTCTGTCATTCATAGCCTAAAAGAACACCCCTGTGTGATGCATATAGTTCAAACTACCCAGCATACAGTGAGCTTAGAACACCATGAACTATGTAGCTTAGAACACCATAAACTATGTAGCTTAGAACACCATAAACTATGTAGCTTATAACACCATAAACTATGTAGCTTAGAACACCATGAACTATGTAGCCTAGAACACCATGAACTGTGTAGCTTAGAACACCATGAACTGTGTAGCTTAGAACACCATGAACTATGTAGCTTAGAACACCATGAACTATGTAGCTTTGAACACCATGAACTGTGTAGCCTAGAACACCATGAACTGTGTAGCTTAGAACACCATGAACTGTGTAGCTTAGAACACCATGAACTATGTAGCTTAGAACACCATGAACTATGTAGCCTAGAACACCATGGTCTATGTAGCTTAGCACACCAATATATGTAGCTTAGCTGTACACACCATACAGAGAATAGAACCCATGTCCACTATTTAAAGTCGTGTCACATATAGCTATGTACCCCTGCCGGACATCACCATGAACCTTTGACTTATATGGCTTTCAACCCACTTACAACATCTGTCATATTATGCATAGCTTAGAACCCCTATTTGCATTGATCACACATTTCATCACTCACAGTGACCTGGACGGGTGTTCCGGTTCCGGAAAACAAGTATCTCTTTGAATCTACGAACTTACGGAAATCAGTTGCTCCCCAATACATTCTCTAGTGATTACTGTGGAGATGTCGCCAGTCTTCTGTGTCTCCACCATCTTCTCGCCTTCCATCACAATGGTACACTGAAAACAGACAAGCAGTCCTGCCAGGTAGATTGAGGCAATCTAGGGGGGGGGGGGGGTTCCGGGGACATGTCACCTCTTAACATTGTTGGGGTATAGAAACGAGTTCCTGCGTTTTCTGATTTAATGAGGTTAGACGTATAATTAATTATGTAGGCCTACTGCCCTTTCAGCTGTCTAGCAGTCAACATATTATAGAGCAAATATTGTTTCCATTTTATTTATTTACGTTTTTCTTTGGACATTTTAACCGAGGAAACTGCCTCGGTGTCCCTCAGTGTGGCTACGGGCCTGTGGAGTATGCTATTATTCCCAGCTACAACTAACAATGTCCTTATTTGTAACATGGATGGATCGACCGCTTTCTTTGATATGGACTCAATATTCTGAATAAACTTCTGGCTGTGTATACATAGTTCCCGTGTGACGTCACCATTCGTACTGTGGCTGCCATTTTGAATGGCAAAGTTGATCAGATATTATATATAATATAGGCCTATGGTAGCGTAATTTTGTTTTCTTCATAAAATATTTATTTTTCATCCCATCACCATGGTTCATACATTGTTGGAAAGCTCTCAATGGACATATTTTGTGTAGGCCTATCATTTCACAAATTTCGTATCAATAATGAATACATAATAATTTACCTTTATATTAATATTTCAACTGTGAAAATAGACTTTCAAAAATAGGTGCAAGTTAAGTTCTTATAATTTATAATCCATACATCATTGTCAAAAATAAATTAATATTTAAAAAGTGCATTTCAATACCTTTAAAATCATACCAAATTTTATATTAAAAGAAATCAAAATTAATAAAGTTATTGCAATTAAAGAATTACTAGTAAAATCATGAAATTGCCGTTAATAAAACTTGCCAGTCAAAATCTTATCAGTGTTTTTGACTGTTTTCACAGGCCGTAGGAACTATGTATTCGTGAATAAACTTCTGAATAACCAGCTACCATCTGCAAGCCATCTTCACACATACCTTTCAATACACTTATTCAATCAGTGCCTGTCCATAGGTATAGTTACCCTAGGGCAGTTATTAAAATACGTATTTCATTTCTGGCATATTCAAGCCATTTTAATGGCATGCTCAACGCCCCTTTTATGGCTACGTCATTTCCGTAGTCCTCCCCAACTTAAAAATCAAAAAAATCTTCAAATTCTTAATTTTATTGGCTGCTTTTTTAACGTGACATTCCCTATGCTAGAGGTATTTGAAGACCCATGCGATGATTTGAATGACTAACACTGATGACGTCACCGTCCCATCCGTTCTTGGCAGCTTAATGCCCTGATTATTTGCATGTACTCTATGTGGTATGGTATAAGGGTAAGCTCAATATCTACATTAGTGTTGGTTTAGAACGGCGGTTAATTACTTTGAGCTGTTGTCCCGTCAATGCTGTGCTGTCGAACTCCTCTCCGACCTTGAAAGTAGTGTCCTTGACCTTGTCACTGACTGTGGTTTTGATCGTCCAGGAATCACCATCGTTCGAAATCTCTAACCTTGGAATGCTCGTCTTTGCCAGTTCTCGAAGATTTTCTGGAACTCCTATAAGCAGAAGAAGAAGAACTATATATATCTGACTAATCTCGCTCAAGAAATGTGTGCCTGTGGGGGGGGGGATATTTCCATTCAGTATTATACACTTTGCCATCCCACTAGTTTCACTATTACTGTCACAGTTGATGTCTTTCGGTGTGTGTGTGTGCGTGCGTGCGTGCGTGCGTGTGTGTGTGATGTGTTGTAAATGATGTCGAGATATCTTGCTTGTATACACATAATGAACTGTAGCCTCATAAGTCCACCATACAGTGACGTAGCCAGAATATGAAAATAACCGAGGCGATCCCCCCGACTTATTTTTGTGTTTACTTGTCTGTGCATTCTGAAAGCAGCTTTATCAGTTTTCCAATAAAAACAATTATACCTGTTTTTACTTGCCAAATTCTAACCGAGGCGAGTGCCTCAGCTTCCTCAGTGTGGCTATGGGCCTGTTATACAACGCATACATTTACAGCAATTGCATTATATAGTTCTAATTATAATCTCGACTTATTGCATGAGCATGGTGCAGCTGTTTGCATTGCACATATATGTTATGATTTCCAATGAAATATAGAACTTTGAAATAAAATGTGTTAATCCACTGGTTGAAAACAATGGAATAACACATTTTATTTCTCACTGCTTTGTGTGTTTTGCGTTTATTTATCGTCGCTACCGGTTGCCCATATGAGCGACGCCTCCTGAAGAGATAAGTCATTTTAGATTGGCAACTTTGGTCTATAATAGGTCCATGCTAGATCCAGTACCTTTGGCCCCCTACCCCACCCAGCGAAGCATGTTTAGTTATTAGTGATGACGCCTGCATTCGTTCAGTGTTATGTCAGGATTCAATGCATGTTCAGTAGTAGTAGTATTTCAGTTTATTTATCCTCACCTCTGGTGAACCATGTGGGTGAGCGTTCCAATATGATTAGTGGTATGTGCCTTGCACTGTCGATTATTCGTGGTGATATGTAGATGTTGCTGGCTGATGTCTTGTAGAGTAGTGTTCTTGTTGTGTCTGATGATGGTGCGATAAAAGATGACATCGTGAGGCGGCTTCTTTTTCCTGTCAACGTGACACATCATGAGTTGTTGGTGGTTTCTTTCCAAAACTGTCCCTGCTAGGGCCACCCTCCTCACTGTTGGTCATCCCGCAGCAGCATATAAACGGATCTGACAGTTAGACATCTGGCCGTCTCGGTCGCCCCAGGGTCTGTCCATACCTCCACCACTTCCGATGGTAGTCAGCGATGGTGAAGCGTGTGTCCCTTGCTGCAAGTTCGACGGCCAGAAGATCCCAGTATCCTACGCTGCTGCTGCTGCGAGATGTGCCCCGACTGCGAAGTGTACGCCATGAGGAGATCGGCCGGGATGCATGACCACTATGAGTGAAGGGGAGTCAGGGGCAACTGAGCAACCATAGTAAAACAAATATCACTATAGCGTTTGACCTCGAACTCACCCACAACATACGCGATAAAACCCACACCTGGACACACGTGACAAGGCTGAATAATGAACTTTATGCATGCATAATCACACTGTGTAGCTAGGTACATATCTTATTTGCAGATACGTTTCAAAATATGATTAAAATGAACAAGTATGATCAACGTGTCGACACGATAACCCAGATACAATACCCCGAGTTAACTTAAAAAAAAATTCTGCATTTTTATAAAACTTTGGTGTATGTTATTATATATAATTATACGTTATCTTATCACTAAAGGGATTGAGGGAGTTTATATCTTATTGAGTAATCCAGCTAGTTGATTAAACATACACTCAGCATATAACATGTATCGGCCGGATGACGGATTCGCTCCTTAATAATAACGTTCATGCATTCCTATTATATAAACTGCTCATTTCCAATGCCAGTCTGTATTATTGTTCTAGAAGTTTTTACCTCATTATCAATGCCAGTCTGTATTATTGTTCTAGCAATTTTTTTACCTCATTTCCAATGCCAGTTTGTATTATTGTTCTAACAGTTTTTACCTCATTTCCAATGCCAGTCTGTATTATTGTTCTTGCAGTTTTTACCTCATTTCCAATGCCAGTCTGTATTATTGTTCTAGCAAATTTTACCTCATTTCCAATGCCAGTCTGTATTATTGTTCTAGCAAATTTTACCTCATTTCCAATGCCAGTCTGTATTATTGTTCTAGCAAATTTTACCTCATTTCCAATGTCAGTCTGTATTATTGGTCAGTGCTTACATGTTTGTACTATGGTATATGTAAGTTAGTGGAAGGCCTCGTTATGGTAGAATGATTTAATTTATGTAATGAGGTTTGCTAAATCAATTAGTCTTTATTAGTATACGTATTTAAACATGTACTGAGTAGAACCGATGGTCCGTATTTAACCAGTAGAACCGATGTTCCGTATTTAACCAGTAGAACCGATGGTCCGTATTTAACCAGTAGAACCGATGTTCCGTATTTAACCAGTAGAACCGATGTTCCGTATTTAACCAGGTACTGAGTAGAACCGATGTTCCGTATTTAACCAGTAGAACCGATGTTCCGTATTTAACCAGGTACTGAGTAGAACCGATGTTCCGTATTTAACCAGGTACTGAGTAGAACCGATGTTCCGTATTCAACCAGGTACTGAGTAGAACCCATGTTCCGTATTTAACCAGGTACTGAGTAGAACCGATGTTCCGTATTCAACCAGGTACTGAGTAGAACCGATGTTCCGTATTCAACCAGGTACTGAGTAGATCCGATGTTCCGTATTTAACCAGGTACTGAGTAGATCCGATGTTCCGTATTCAACCAGGTACTGAGTAGAACCGATGTTCTGTATTCAACCAGGTACTGAGTAGAACCGATGGTCCGTTATTATCTCCATTGGGACCCGGAGATGCTTCTTAATTAAAAAAAAAGAGATTATTTGTGTACGATATTTTCCTGAACCTCCAGCACGAGGTCCCCCAGAACCCGTTTTACGCCATGACGTGTATTTTGGGGGCGATTGTTATGCATTTCAAAGAGGTAGGATTATATAAACTGTTTTGGGGCGGTTGTTATGCATTTCAAAGAGGTAGGATTATATAAACTGTTTTGGGGCGGTTGTTATGCCTTTCAACAAGGTAGGGTTATATAAACTGTTTTGGGGCGGTTGTTATGCCTTTCAACAAGGTAGGGTTATATAAACTGTTTTGGGGCGGTTGTTATGCCTTTCAACAAGGTAGGGTTATATAAACTGTTTTGGGGCGGTTGTTATGCCTTTCAACAAGGTAGGGTTATATAAACTGTTTTGGGGCGGTTGTTATGCCTTTCAACAAGGTAGGGTTATATAAACTGTTTTGGGGCGGTTGTTATGCCTTTCAACAAGGTAGGGTTATATAAACTGTTTTGGGGCGGTTGTTATGCCTTTCAACAAGGTAGGGTTATATAAACTGTTTTGGGGCGGTTGTTATGCCTTTCAACAAGGTAGGGTTATATAAACTGTTTTGGGGCGGTTGTTATGCCTTTCAACAAGGTAGGGTTATATAAACTGTTTTGGGGCGGTTTTTATGCATTTCAAAGAGGTAGGATTATATAAACTGTTTTGGGGCGGTTGTTATGCATTTCAAAGAGGTAGGGTTATATAAACTGTTTTGGGGCGGTTGTTATGCCTTTCAACAAGGTAGGGTTATATAAACTGTTTTGGGGCGGTTGTTATGCCTTTCAACAAGGTAGGGTTATATAAACTGTTTTTTGTTTGTTCTAAATTATTTTCTATTATGGTATATTCAAATTTATCTTAGCTAGATTGCGAAACAAGTTTTTACAACGTTAGATTACTATCTCTCGAGACCGAATTCCTGATTGGAATCCATCTACACGAGGGAGAAATAAAAGGCAATGTGGAATTTAAGTACCTTATTTAAGGGCACATTCGTAATGGCTACAGCTGGCGTGCGACCGTTCGCACTTGAAGCGAACTCGCTACTACTGCGCTATCACGACTTCCACACATTTTTATTATTATCAACGAAGTGGGTACAACGCTGCAGGTAGTCAGTTATGTCTTACATGTAGTTGTTTCATAATCCCCACACTGAGTTCACAGAACACAGATGTTCCCGCTATGGATATTGGTGACAGCTTAGCATAGTATTACTTCACTTTTAGGCATGGAAGAATAAATGTGTACATTAGAATAACTTACGGTTTACATTATTACGAGAACATAAAGCTGTACATACGTATAGTAAAATAAAGGGATATATACGCATAACGGAATAAAGGTGTGTATTTGTACAGAGATGTTGCGAGGGTCGTCATAGTGCAACGGATCAGCAGCGACCTTGTTGGGGGATATTTCGACGGTCGTCATAGTGCACGGACCAGCAGCGACCTTGTTGGGGATATTTCGACGGTCGTCATAGTTCACGGACCAGCAACGACCTTGTTGGGGATATTTCGACGGTCGTCATAGTTCACGGACCAGCAACGACCTTGTTGGGGATATTTCGACGGTCTTCATAGTTCACGGACCAGCAACGACTTTGTTGGGAATGTTGCGACAGTCGTCATAGTTCACGGACCAGCAACGACCTTGTTGGGGATGTGGTGATGGACGTCAACGTTCTTCTTTAGTGTTACGCGCTGACGTCAAAATAGGTTCGAGGAAGAATGCATGTATGGTCAGATAACATGTTATCATGTTATAGTGATCGTTGCTTATTTTATTTTTTTAATGTTAATAGAATATATCTAAGATGACATGATCTAGTAATGCATAGAGGAGAGCGTAAATGTGACCCTTCGTGAGGGAGGGAACCGGAGTACCCGGAGAAAACCCACCTGTCCGATTTGGCGACCACTGTACCATATCACATACTTCCCGACCCGAGGATCGAACCCGGGTTGCATTGGTGATATGCGAGCGAGCTAACCACTGCACTAATCGGACAGCCTTTGGACACAAGACTGACGGAAATAAAATAGATTACCTGCGGCCACCATATATCCCTCCAGGTTTTCAGCAGACACATATTCCCATTTTCCGACAAGAGCCATTTTGCGTGTATAGGGAATTATCTTCACACGAGGATTGGAGTGATACGATATCTCGGTAACAGTGGCTGGTAAATAACTGAATACTTACAGATAACTGCACACATATAATTATAACACGAGCAGCGATGACGAGTACAGTGAGATAGGGGAACGATGAGATAAACATAACCGAGGATTGGTGTAGGCGATAATGTATCAAACACAGGATAACTCCGTGATAGGTTAACCTTCAGACAGGAGCATGGTCATAGCCAGCATGGCCGTGTACACATTGTAACAACGTCCGCTACATAATGAACCCAAGTACTGATTGATGTCTTCCAGGCACTTATTATCGGCCAATATATGACAGCAGTAGGCTATGCTGAAAGCACCTAGAGCATATATAGACTAGACCAATTTATGAAAATGGCCCTAGATAAAGTGCTAGGGGCAAATCGTAGTACAATTGGTAAACGAGCGGTTTTATTATAATTTGGGTATGCCGAATTCGATGCAGGTGTTTACCAAGCCGAAATATGTGTCCTTGACCTTCAAAAGCAAAAATACAATAACAGTCCTGTACTTACTATATCTTGTTCACATTGGTACACAATAATTTAGTTACCACATATATTGTATGATCTTTTAAGTTTGTAATTTCAACCTCAAATGTCAATGTCAAGGCCAACAGCGATGTGTCATGATATTGAGCATAGTAGATCTGTGTCCTCTCTGTCGAGATCTAGATATTCTTACCATAGTCTAGTTGTTAGTATTTTGTTCACTTTTACTACACATGTATATAGCACATCTGTAGCATGCAATGTAGAGTTTCTTCCCTTTGTTATAAATATACCATTTGCAGAATAACAGTAGATTATTATTATTATTATATACCAAACTTATATAGCGCTCTTTTCATCTAAAAATAAAACGTTCAAAAGCGCTTTACAGTCTATATATCACACATATTGATAAAAACTTCCACATACAATGAGATAAAATAAGACAAAAAATAGCAAACACAATTACAATGGATTCTAAATATGCTATAAAATATTCGGATCTAAAATTATAACAATTAAAATATAGGTAATAATTAAATAAAATGTGTTCATTTGCAGTCTTAATCCTGATTGAGCACAGACACAGTTCGATATTTATGTTCCATATGAACATTTAAAAAGGTGTGTCTTCAAAGCTTTTTTGAAAGAACACACTGTTGTTGCACTTCTAAGATTTGATGGAAGAGAATTCCAAAGTGTTGGGGCAGCAGTTATGAAACTTCTATCTCCGTATGTGACAGTCCGACTTCTTGGTAACACAAGAGTAGCTGCTTCATTTTTAGACCGTAAGTCTCTCCTTGGTATATAAACCTCAAGCAAGTTTCTCATATAAATCGGTGCTTCTCCATTCAACGCTTTATATGTGTGAGTCAGTATTTTATACTTTATTCTTTCTTTCTAGATACAGATAGTCTGACTATTTTACCACAATTTCTTGCTGCTTCATAATACAAGACAAGATGAATGGTAAGTTAATTTATTTGAGTTTATTCTTCATAATGAACACCGGAGTTGTGCACAAATGTAACTCTGAAAGTTCGTGGTGACATCATGGCAATGCCAGGACATAAAGGGTTATCTGTGAACGAAGAAGAAGCTACATCGTGCGTCCCAGACAGTCTGTATGTAACCAGGTTGATTTTGTTCAATCATTTTGTTGCAGTTGTTTCCCTTTGACCATTAGTGTATTTGGTTCCACTTGCCTGATTGTTCAATATAGCGTGACCAAATGCATCTTGGGAATATCTCGGAGTTTGCGGACAGTTTTGAATTGACTAGGGCAGACATCTTTACTTGATCATTATGGGCATCTTTTTAGTTTATGCGTTTCTCAAGGTGAGCTTTTGTTTGAGTTGTGGTGCAATGTTTTAGCTAGCATATTGTATTAGTTGAAAGCGTACTGATAATGTTTTCCTTTATAAATGGAGTACACTTTACATATTTACATGGTTTCAGTAAATGGCAGCATATTAACTTTACTGTTACAGAAATATTTAAGTCACCTTTCATTCTATTGCACAATCTAATATCTTATCTGCAGAGTGTAACCAGCATGTCACAGTGAGAAAACACGGATGGGAGTGAGTGGACACAGCCTGAAGTGGACACAGTCTGAACCATCAATCGGTAGGTTAATTATGTAATTATCAGTCTGTGATATCTCTGTGTATAAGTAATATGTTTTACCGTTATATGTTAAATTGGGTCTTGTCACTTGACAACATGATATACATGATACGTCAGTTATTAGGGATATTGTAACAGCCAGGTAACGTAGAAGTCATGAATGTATAATTATATGTACGTTACATTAAATTGTAACAAATGGCGCCCAAACGAGGTTTAACAATATAGCATTGATTAGAAGTGATTGAAATGTATAACGTTACATTGTGTAAGTTTGTGTTGGAACCAATTTAGTAACTGTGTTGGAAATTATCTTTGAAAATGGAAATATCCAGTGATGTCGTGCAAGGACATTATCTTTTAACATGTTATACGTTTAAAAGGAAGTTAGTAACGTCGAAGTTTTACTACATCAAGCTACGTGATATCAGTTTGTAACTATAGAAATGTACACAGTTCAAGTTAAGAAGCAGTTCATAAACAGTTTGAACTACGTAAGTTCATACTAACTAGTGAAGTAAAATATGGATTTACTGGTTGAATAATAGATGTTCAAAGTCTACAAATTATCTGGAACCGGAAGCCAGCGTTTTATCGTTTAGATGTCTACACGGGAAGTACCCTGAAGTTATCTGCAACGTATCTACAAGACCAATCAGCAGCAAGAAATCTCGAGAACTGACGACGATGATTAACAGAACTATTATACATTATTCATAGTAACGTGCCTATCATGAAGATCCAGTTTAGTGAAGTGACACTTACTGTAACTGTGATGTTACAGCCAGCCTTGTGATACAGACACTTGTTTGTGATATAGATGTTACTAGCTATGTAGAGTTCAGGTGAATCTAGGAACCAGTTCGGCTGTCAGTGAGTACTATGTTTAAAATATACAGAAATTTTGGTTACTACCAGTTTACAAATTAATTTTACATAGCTGTTTCCAGCATTAGAGTTTGTTTATAATATCAAACCGGTAGTGAAATAACCACAGTTTCTAATATATTTTGTGTGATAAGTGTACTGTCTGAAAGAAAATTGCACCATTGCATGCATTTTAATTAATTTCCCAAATGCCTCTAGTTGGTTGGTGAATGTTCTTTAACTAACAATCTGAAATCACTAATTAGCAACTATCTCTCAATCATTATATATATGCAGCCATTCTGAAAATGCCCTTTGGACTTACTAACAGTCCAGCTACATACCAACGGCTTATGGAGGAATGTTTAGGGGAGCTGAATATGAACATTTGTGTGATTTATCTAGATGACCTCATCATATTCAGTGACAGCTATGAGGAACATCTTGAAAGAATCGATCTAGTGTTCAACCGACTAAAAGCATGTAATTTAAAACTTGCTCCTGAAAAATGCACATTCTTCAAACAACGGGTGCAATTTCTAGGACATGTTGTGAGTGACCAAGGAATAGAGACCGATCCAGAAAAAATTGACAAGGTTCGCAATTGGCCAACTCCAAGAACACCCGAAGAATTACATTCATTTATTGCCTTCGCTGGATATTACCGACGTTTCATCAAGGATTTTAGTAAGATCACACGCCCATTAGCAGATCTAATACCTCATGCAAAATCAAAGAAGGGACAGAAGAAGAAAACAAAGGATTGGAGATGGACTACCACAGAACAAGACATATTTGAAGACTTAAAGATCGTGTTATCCACACCACCTGTATTAGCATATCCCGACTATGAGAGCCCTTTTGAACTGCACACAGATGCATCTGGCATAGGATTAGGGGCAGTTCTTTACCAAGAGCAGGATGGACTCAAGCGAGTGATTGCTTATGCGAGTAGATCATTGTCCAAATCCGAGAAACATTATTCGGCCTACAAATTAGAATTTTTGGCATTGAAGTGGGCAATCACCGAGAAATTCAAAGACTACCTCTCACCAAACCTGAACAACAAGTCAAACCAATTCACTATCTACACGGATAACAACCCGTTAACTCACGTATTGACGAGTGCTAAACTCGATGCGACAGGACAAAGATGGGCGGCAGCACTCGGCCTATTCAATTTTGACATATTCTATAGAGCCGGAAATAAGAACACAGACGCGGACATCATGAGTAGATATCCTCACGAGAGAATGGAGGAAGGCGACAATAATCTTGTTAAGATAGAGAACGAGACTGTGAAAGCGATATGCAGCACGATAACGACACCCTATATCGAGACAATACCGACTATGAGTATCAACATCGTGGAAGCGACAGAAGAACCAAGCATACCGATGGCGCAGTTAGAAATGAGGGAAATTAGGAGAAGACAACGAGAAGACAACTTAATTGAGAGATGGAGACGTGCCGTTATTGATCAGGCCGTAATTACAAAAACATACATCAAAGAGGATTTGATCATGAGAAGAAACTTTCAACATTTGAAGATAAAAAGAGGTATCCTGTTTAGGGATATACAAGAGCATGACAGACACATAGAGCAGTTGGTAATACCTGAAGTATACAAAGAAGATATCCTCAAAGGATTACACAACGATGTTGGCCACCCGGGAAAGGACAGAACACTGAGACTAATCAGGGAACGCTTCTTTTGGCCAGGCATGGCAACGGATGTAGAGAAGTGGGTTAGTTGATGTGGCAGATGTCTAAGGCGCAAGTCTAGTACTAACGCCAGAGCTCCGCTAGTGAACATTCATACAACGTACCCGCTGCAACTAGTCTGTTTCGACTTTCTAACATTGGAGCAATCCAAAGGAGGTTTTGGAAATATATTAGTTGTAACGGACCACTATACAAAGTTCGCTTTAGCCATCCCCACGCGGAATCAGACAGCTCACACCACCGCAGAGGCGTTTTACAACCACTTTATCGTCCACTACGGGATCCCAACGCGCCTACACTCTGATCAAGGGGCAAATTTTGAGTCAGAACTCATTAAGGAGCTCTGTATCCTCACCAATATGAAAAAGTCTCACACTACCATCTACCATCCCCAGGGAAATGCGGGACCAGAGCGGTTCAATAGAACGTTATTAGACATGCTAGGGACATTGGAAAACACCCAGAAGAATGACTGGAAGAAATATATAAATTCACTGGTCTATGCATGCAACTGCACACCTCATGAAGCAACTAGGATATCACCTTATGAGTTGATGTTTGGTAGGAGACCGAAACTACCCATCGACAGTATGTTTGGCCAAGCTAGAGAGGAAGATATTACCAACAGAACGGCCAGAGAGTACATCGAAGATCTTAAAGATAGGATGAATAGAGCTAATGAAATAGTAGAGAAACATCTGGTTAAAGCCAAAGAGAAGCAAAAGGCACAATATGACAAGAAAGTGAAAGGATCAAAGATTGAAGTAGGAGACAGAGTATTAGTTAAAATGTTGGCACATAGAGAAGGAAAACACAAACTAGCAGACAGGTTTGAAGAAGACATATATACAGTGACAGAACAGCCTCGACAAGAACTACCGGTTTATAAAGTGAAATCAGCTAGTGGAAGAGAGAAGACTCTGCACAGGAATCATCTGTACCCGATGAATTATCAGGAAAGAACAGAAGATACAGTGACAGGAGTAGCAGATACAAATGAGAAAGAGCAACCGAAGAAAAATAGCGATGCATCGCATGAGATAGAAAGACACCGTGACGTCACAAGTGATAATTCTGATGAGGAAGATGACTTTATCTTCGTTGACAAGCCGAAGATACATGGGGACGCCTATGAAGTCAAAGAGATTCATCGAGAAGTAGAGGTAAAGGACAATGGTGAAGGACACACAGTATATACTGCAAAGGAAGAAACAGTATTAGTAGATTCTGAGCTCAACTCAGATTATACACGTTATATTGAGGATCGTAAACCAGATGAGGTTTTAGTTGAAATAGCTGGACCAGAGGTCGCAGCAGTGGAGGTTGACATAGTATCGGAAGAAAGAGAACCGGAAGTACAGACAGTAGCTGACGTACCAGCAGATGCAATAGCTGACGTACCAGCAGATGCAATAGCTGATGTACCAGCAGATGCAGTAGCTGACGTACCAGCAGATGCAATAGCTGAGGTACCAGCAGAAGCAATAGCTGATATTACAGGAGGTGTAGATATATCGGCAGATACAGGAGGTGCAGAATCTACAGAAGACAACAGCCAACGGATTACAGGAACTAAGGCAAAGAGGAAACTGCCTGCCAATCCTCAGAGACGTTCAGACAGAACCAAGAAAGCACCAGAGAGGTATAAGGAATACCAAATGTATAACATGGTAACCAGGCCATACAATTCCAGATTCCAGGCATTGGAAGCGATGATGGCCTCTGGAGTACTGGACTGCATGGATGAGGAATTGGCACGCAAAGTTGTCAATGCACTTATGAAGTGATTAAAATCTTGTGTGTAATAAACATTAGTTTTATTGTTTGTATTTTCATTGTATGCATTTTTAATTGTCAATGATTACTGTGTGTGAGGACACGCTTATTTTATGAGGGGAGAGGAAGAGGTGAATTGAAACAAATTGAATTGCTGAATGTTTCGTAATCATTGTTTTAATTAAGTACATTTTTTTGGACACTTTTTGCAGAGGTCTTGAATTTTTCAGGAGTCAAATTTTGGAATGTTTCGTAATCATTGTTTTAATTAAGTACATTTTTTGGACGCTTTACGCAGAGGTCTTGAATTTTTCAGGAGTCAAATTTTGGAATGTTTCGTAATCATTCTTTTAACTAAGTACACATATTTTGGGAATTTTTTGCAAATATCTTGAATGTTCAGGAATAAAGTTTTTGCATTTAAGGCAGATGTAGTGGAAAGCAGAGGGTTATGCAAATGTAACATATGCAGTTAGTATATGTATTAAGTGTAGTGTTTATATAACGATTGTACATCATAAGTAGTGTACATGTAAGTGATTATAGTAGTTGTAGTTGTCATAGGTAATATTTTTGACGTGACAATGACGGGACGTCATTTCCTCAGAACGGGGAAGTGTGTAACCAGGTTGATTTTGTTCAATCATTTTGTTGCAGTTGTTTCCCTTTGACCATTAGTTTATTTGGTTCCACTTGCCCGATTGTTCAATCTAGCGTGACCAAATGCATCTTGGGAATATCTCGGAGTTTGCGGACAGCTTTGAATTGACCAGGGCAGACATCTTTACTTGATCATTCTGGGCATCTTTTTAGTTTATGCGTTTCTCAAGGTGAGCTTTTGTTTGAGTTGTGGTGCAATGTTTTAGCTAGCATATTGTATTAGTTGAAAGCGTACTGATAATGTTTTCCTTTATAAATGGAGTACACTTTACATATTTACATGGTTTCAGTAAATGGCAGCATATTAACTTTACTGTTACAGAAATATCTAAGTCACCTTTCATTCTATTGCACAATCTAATATCTTATCTGCAGAGTGTAACCAGCATGTCACAGTGAGAAAACACGGATGGGAGTGAGTGGGTGGACACAGCCTGAACCATCAATCGGTAGGTTAATTATGTAATTATCAGTCTGTGATATCTCTGTGTATAAGTAATATGTTTTACCGTTATATGTTAAATTGGGTCTTGTCACTTGACAACATGATATACATGATACGTCAGTTATTAGGGATATTGTAACAGCCAGGTAACGTAGAAGTCATGAATGTATAATTATATGTACGTTACATTAAATTGTATCATTTACAATGTCATATATTTAGTGTGCTTCACGTTGTGTATTTTCAGGGCTCGTTATATCCGTTATATCCACGGTTAGTTGTCATCCACTTATAATGCTATATATAAAGACTGCGTGTCTAACTGGATGTGAAAATAAAGGACCTTCATAGAACTTATCCATGGACTTGCGTTTTATTGTATAATTGGTAAATAAGCCATGGGTAACATGTACATGCTACTACAACTGCTATTTGTTGGTCAAGAAGCTCTAGATGATGACGATTGCAATAATGTTGAAGTTAATCGCAGTAAAGTACTGAGTGTAGCTCAAGATCTAGTGTATGGTGTGAGTGGGTGTACGAAATGGACTCCAAAACACATCGGCCTGGGAAGTACATTACATCAGGCAACTCGCTCGAAACATCTGGCGCAATTATTTCATAATGCAGGTTACTGCATGAGCTACAATTAATTTACAGGTTGATACGACACTTGCTGAAAGCACACTCAAGTCCCTTAATCATGATACTGGTGCTGTGATCCCTACTAACCTTACAAGAAACCAGTTCATCCACTACACAGCTGACAATATTGACATTATTGATGAGACGCTCGATGGTAAAACCACATTTCATGCCACTCAGTTGGCATCCTGGCAACGTGGAGAGTCGAATGATATAACACTTCACACCCTAGATACATCATCAGCTCATGTACTGAATGTTCCTATCCTACAGGAACTACATCCAGTGAGAATAAACAAATCTTTGAGCGAGCCTGTTTTGACTACACCTGTTCACCATTCGTGGTTTGATACATCAACAGAAGATGAGGAGTGTGTCAAGTAAGCAGAAGCAACCGATCTAGCTTTCTATTTTCAGCATCAGGCGCAAACGCATACAGCTGGGTGGAAAATGTTCAATCAGTCAATTTCGTCAAATGACCCGGAGCAGACAACAGTTGGATATTTACTGATCATTCTAGCCCAGCCCATGAACTTGATACATTGAACACGGTTGTGAAAAGATGTATGTCTATATCATCACATTTTGGACAAAAGTACACTGTCATTACAGTTGATCAGCCACTTCCATCAGCAGTTCCCGAATACCAACATAAACTTATCCCACGCCTTGGATGACTTCACATATCCATGAATTTTCTGAAAGTCATAAGTGACCTTATGGATGGCTCTGGTTTAGCAGACGTTTGGGTAGAGAGTGGATTGCTAGCTCCGGGACAAGTGGAACGTGCACTAGCAGGGAAGGCGTACCACAAAGGCATGCAAACTCATAAGCTAACGGTACAAGCATTGTGGCGTCTTTTAATACTCGATATGCTTTCCTATAAAGAAAATGTCGATCAACAATGTCATGAACAGATATTACAATTAGAGAAAGATGACCGAACAGCACACCATTCAGTTGATTGAACTTCTAACAACCAATCCATTTTAGAGAGTAATGAGAGACTACATCCAAACAGAATCCAGTAAAGTCAACTTTGTCTTTTAGTGGACGTACATGGAGTTAGTGTCTGATGGTTACACGAGCATTACGTGATGGTTTATGGGACTTGTATCTAACATCATTCAGTATGATGTTGCCATACGTCATGAGATACGATCATCTAAATTATACTAGATGGGTTCCAGTTTACCTAGCAGAAATGCACCAGCTCCCTGAATCTATCAAAAGTGAATTCGTGAAGGACAACTTTGTTGCAAAACGTTCCCCTACACGTTTCAATCAGGTTGATCCATATCAAGCTCAGGAATGGTTAAACGGCACAGGCAAACGAGGTGGTGGAATAGTAGGCATTACATAATCAACAACAGCTCTTTCCAGATGGACACTATCGTACAACTTGAGGTCCCAAATTGCATCAGACACACATGCAATGTATAACCTATTCCCAGGTAACATAGATCTCCCCGAGAGTGGAACATCAAGACAAAACCGTGACAGAGATGATGCAAATTCTGTGTTTACGACATTCCTGAGATTCTGAGTGCTATCTCCCGACTCAAACAAAGAATCATTGAAGAATCATAGCCACTAAAGATTTGGCAACCGCTGAAATTCAAAGTTCACTTATTGGAGTAAAAGAATATGTACAGAAAGAAGTCACTAAATTTGTAGAAGAACGATTAGCTGTCAATAAAGGGAATTTAATTCCAGAAGTTGGGATCCATGGTTCGCTACGAAAACAGAATGCTGCAACATTTGCGAACCTATATTATTTCAAGAAACCTGGCAAAGGTAAACAACATACGATATTGTAGGTAGACAGGAGTGTTCTTCACCGAATGATCACAGCATATGAAGCAGGCCGACAGGTTGACCTATGTTCCATCATGATGCATTAATTGATGCCAGTACCTGTATCCTTAGCTGAAATGAATGGCTCTCTTCGTACTGGAAACAAATCTATCTTGGGGTAAGTGCTCACAGAAGGCATCCTGTGTCCTGAAACTATTGATTTACAAGGTCCAGCAGCTTGTGTAATCATCGATGGTCAAGCACTTGTTGTAGCACTACGGAAACCAGTCGATGCCAATACATTTGGAGATCTTGCGGACACATTTGTAAAGTGTGTCATACAAATGGGAGCCAGATATGAGCTTATTGATATACATGTAGTGTTTGACAGATACATGGAATTCTCCGCCAAAGCCAGTACAAGAACTCGACGCTCCAAGACTGCTCAACCCATCAGACGTCTTATTGAAGCCCGAGGTGTCCCTCTTCCTAAGAATTTGAAGAATGTTATGGCTCTACCTGAGAATAAAGCAGACTTGGCAAGGTTTTGTCAGAAGAGCTGATATCACAGGCGCCACATGGCACGGATATTGTTGCTTCTGGAAGGTTATCTGAGGAAATGGAAGCAAAGTCGTCATTAAGAACAACAGTAACTACGCTGAAGTCATCCCATGAAGAGGCTGATACGAGATTAATATTGCATGCTGTGCAAACTCCATATACAACCATAGTGATTTCCTCAAGAGACACGGACGTTCTTCTTCTCCTAGTTTCACACTTCCAGCAGATTCAGTGTCAACACGTATGGCTCATGGCAGGTACAGCTAAGAAAAGAAGATATACTAATGGAAAAATGAAACTGTGCATCAGCTGCAGGCATGGCATTTTCTAATGACAAAACATAATAACATGAGTTTTGGTATACTGTTTAATCACTGTTACCTGATGACATGATAATCTCGAAATCTGTATGATTTGACACTCAGCATCGTGGCACGCCCTTGAAGAGATGTGGTGTAAAAAGTCAGTTCACAAACTCATTATTGTGTGTGTGTCCACCATTTGCGTTGATGCAGGCTTGACAACGACGACGCATAGACGACATTAAGCGAGTGAAGAATGCTTGTGGAATGTTGTTCCAGATCCCAACCAACATTTATCCCAAAGCAGCTAACGTCAATGGCTGATTCGGGGCCTGACGGAGACGTCGCCCCATTTAATCCCATGCGTGCTCGATAGGAGACAGGTCTGGAGAAGCAGATGGCCAGGGAAGGACCGCTATGTTGTGCTGTCTCAAGAAGTCTGTCACAACACGAGCCACGTGTGGACGGGACTGGACGTATGGCAGGCCGTCTGGGTCGGATAATGCGCTCCCTCAGGCGGTTACGTACAGTCCTGGAACTGATTGGATGAAGGCCAGGAATGGTCCGAGAGGTCAAACTGGAACCCTGGAATCGATTTCTGAGATGAGTCAGTTGTGGTTGTCTTGCTGACGTGACGTCACGCGTGGACGGATGTTTTTATCTTCTAAAATATCTTTTTGTGTGTAACATTTTCTGTTGTGCACAGTTTCTTTTTTCCATTAGTATACATTCCAATAAAAGATGTATATGACAAGTTGTCCGAAGACGTTGTAACAGCATTGCTGCCATTTCACGCTTTGACTGGATGTGATACGACATCATACATCCCCAACCATACCAAACAGTCATCATGGAAATATGTATGCAGCATGGTGCAATGCTAACTGACTTAGGAGTGGGGGAACTCAATGAACACACTATTGTGGCCGCAGCGGCATTTATGTGCAGGCTGTACAACATACAACAAACTGATTGCGATAATGAAGCGCTTGTCTTACAGTTCTCCAAGAATGGAAAAAGAAGCAATGTGCCCAACACAAGATGCGCTTCCATATAATGAGGGTACATTATCAAAGCATGATATGGCGACAAGCTCAGTGCAGTGTGTCAGTTCTACCGGATACCGTGAATATGGGATGGAAACAGACGGAACATGGTCTTCAGATATAGTAATTTAATAATCATATAAAGCGATAGTGGAATAAAATTGCTAGCATGATGTACAAATGAAACAACGATAAAAACAGAGGAAAACACTTAATATGACCTATCTACTTTTCGGGAGTATTCTGGGGCAGTAACTGACCGATGTCTCTCATACTTTATACATTATAATTTATCAGTGTATTGGGATACAGTCTGCAAAGCTTTGGAGTGTGAAATAGAATGTGGTGTGTTGATGTGATAGGGGGGGGGGGTGAAACAGAATGTGGTGTGTTGATGTGATAGGGGGGGTGTGTGAAACAGAATGTGCTGTGTTGATGTGATAGGGGGGGGGGGGGTGAAACAGAATGTGCTGTGTTGATGTGATAGGGGGGGGGTGAAACAGAATGTGCTGTGTTGATGTGATATGGGGGTGAAACAGAATGTGCTCTGTTGATGTGATAGGGGGGAACAGAATGTGCTGTTTTGATGTGATAGGGGGTGATACAGAATGTGCTGTTTTGATGTGATAGGGGGGTGAAACAGAATGTGCTGTTGTGATGTGATAGGGGGGGGGGGTGACAGAATGTGCTGTGTTGATGTGATAGGGGGGTGAAACAGAATGTGCTGTGTTGATGTGATATGGGGGTGAAACAGAATGTGCTCTGTTGATGTGATAGGGGGGAACATAATGTGCTGTTTTGATGTGATAGGGGGTGATACAGAATGTGCTGTTTTGATGTGATAGGGGGTGAAACATAATGTGCTGTGTTGATGTGATAGGGGGGTGAAACAGAATGTGCTGTTGTGATGTGATAGGGGGGTGAAACAGAATGTGCTGTGTTGATATGATAGGGGGGTGAAACAGAATGTGCTGTGTTGATGTGATAGGGGGGTGAAAGGAATGTGCTGTGTTGATATGATAGGGGGGTGAAACAGAATGTGCTGTGTTGATGCGATAGGGGGGTGAAACAGAATGTGCTGTGTTGATATGATAGGGGGGTGAAACAGAATGTGCTGTTTTGATGTGATAGGGGGGTGAAACAGAATGTGCTGTGTTGATGTGATAGGGGGGTGAAACAGAATGTGCTGTTGTGATGTGATAGGGGGGTGAAACAGAATGTGCTGTGTTGATGTGATAGGGGGGTGAAACAGAATGTGCTGTGTTGATGTGATAGGGGGTGAAACAGAATGTGCTGTGTTGATATGATAGGGGGGTGTGAAACAGAATGTGCTGTGTTGATGCGATAGGGGGGTGAAACAGAATGTGCTGTGTTGATATGATAGGGGGGTGAAACAGAATGTGCTGTTTTGATGTAATAGGGGGGTGAAACAGAATGTGCTGTGTTGATGTGATAGGGGGTGAAACAGAATGTGCTGTTGTGATGTGATAGCGGGGTGAAACAGAATGTGCTGTGTTGATGTGATAGGGGGGTGAAACAGAATGTGCTGTGTTGATGTGATAGGGGGGTGAAACAGAATGTGCTGTTGTGATGTGATATGGGGGTGAAACAGAATGTGCTCTGTTGATGTGATAGGGGGGAACAGAATGTGCTGTTTTGATGTGATAGGGGGTGATACAGAATGTGCTATTTTGATGTGATAGGGGGTGAAACATAATGTGCTGTGTTGATGTGATAGGGGGGTGAAACAGAATGTGCTGTTGTGATGTGATAGGGGGTGAAACAGAATGTGCTGTGTTGATGTGATAGGGGGGGTGAAACAGAATGTGCTGTGTTGATGTGATAGGGGGGGGGTGAAACAGAATGTGCTGTGTTGATATGATAGGGGGGTGAAACAGGATGTGCTGTGTTGATGTGATAGGGGTGTGAAACAGAATGTGCTGTGTTGATGTGAAACAGAATGTGCTGTGTTGATGTGATAGTGGGGGGTGAAACAGAATGTGCTGTGTTGATGTGATAGGGGGGGGGTGAAACAGAATGTGCTGTGTTGATGTGATAGGGGGGGGGGGTGAAACAGAATGTGCTGTGTTGAGGTGATAGGGGGGGGGGTGAAACAGAATGTGCTGTGTTGATTTGATAGGGGGGGGGGGTGAAACAGAATGTGCTGTGTTGATGTGATAGGGGGTGGGGTGAAACAGAATGTGCTGTGTTGATGTGATAGGGGGGGGTGAAACAGAATGTGCTGTGTTGATGTGATAGGGGGGGGGGTGAAACAGAATGTGCTGTGTTGATGTGATAGGGGGGGGTGAAACAGAATGTGCTGTGTTGATGTGGAATGTGCTGTGTTGATGTGATATGGGGGGGGGGTGAAACAGAATGTGCTGTGTTGATGTGATAGGGGGGGGGGGTGAAACAGAATGTGCTGTGTTGATGTGATAGGGGGGGGTGAAACAGAATGTGCTGTGTTGATGTGATAGGGGTGTGAAACAGAATGTGCTGTGTTGATGTGATATGGGGGTGAAACAGAATGTGCCCTGTTGATGTGATAGGGGGGAACAGAATGTGCTGTTTTGATGTGATAGGGGGTGATACAGAATGTGCTGTTTTGATGTGATAGGGGGTGAAACATAATGTGCTGTGTTGATGTGATAGGGGGTGAAACAGAATGTGCTGTTGTGATGTGATAGGGGTGTGAAACAGAATGTGCTGTGTTGATGTGATAGGGGGGTGAAACAGAATGTGCTGTGTTGATGTGATAGGGGGGGGGGGTGAAACAGAATATGCTGTGTTGATATGATAGGGGGGTGAAACAGGATGTGCTGTGTTGATATGATAGGGGGGTGAAACAGGATGTGCTGTGTTGATGTGATAGGGTGTGAAACAGAATGTGCTGTGTTGATGTGAAACAGAATGTGCTGTGTTGATGTGATAGTGGGGGGTGAAACATAATGTGCTGTGTTGATGTGATAGGGGGGGGGGTGGTGATACAGAATGTGCTGTTTTGATGTGATAGGGGGGTGAAACAGAATGTGCTGTGTTGATGTGATAGGGGGGGGGGTGAAACAGAATGTGCTGTTTTGATGTGATAGGGGGGTGAAACAGAATGTGCTGTGTAGATGTGATTATGGGGGGGGGGTGGGGGTGAAACAGAATGTGCTGTGTTGATGTGATAGGGGGGTGAAACAGAATGTGCTGTGTTGATGTGATATGGGGGTGAAACAGAATGTGCTCTGTTGATGTGATAGGGGGTGATACAGAATGTGCTGTTTTGATATGATAGTGGGGTGAAACAGAATGTGCTGTGTTGATGTGATATGGGGGTGAAACAGAATGTGCTCTGTTGATGTGATAGGGGGGAACAGAATGTGCTGTTTTGATGTGATAGGGGGTGATACAGAATGTGCTGTTTTGATGTGATAGGGGGTGATACAGAATGTGCTGTTTTGATATGATAGGGGGGTGAAACAGAATGTGCTGTGTTGATGTGATATGGGGGTGAAACAGAATGTGCTCTGTTGATGTGATAGGGGGAACAGAATGTGCTGTTTTGATGTGATAGGGGGTGATACAGAATGTGCTGTTTTGATGTGATATGGGGTGAATCATAATGTGCTGTGTTGGATGTGATAGGGGGGTGAAACAGAATGTGCTGTGTTGGTGTGATAGGAGGGTGAAACAGAATGTGCTGTGTTGATGTGATAGGGGGGTGAAACAGAATGTGCTGTTTTGATGTGATAGGGGGGTGAAACAGAATGTGCTGTGTTGATGTGATAGGGGGGTGAAACAAAATGTGCTGTGTTGATGTGATAGGGGGGATTCCACAAGTGTGACCCTGAATATAAGAAAGATTGTCTAAAACGTTCACTAGTTGGCGTATGCGGGTAAAGTAGAGTTTTTAGTTCGAAGTAAATCTGAATGACTCGTGCAGATATACACGTGCTATATTACCTCAGTCTGCTGTTGATCGGCGATGAATTGCCAATGTAATACAGGCTAATTACCCATGCTGTGCTTTCTAGTTATCGACGACCAATAGCAGGCTTCATCTGTCATTTTTTCACGTGAATTAACAAATACTCTTTTACAGGTGACGTATAGGCCCATTGGGCCGGGTGTTTTCTGTCTGTCTATCAATATTTTTAAATGTATGATATAACACATGTCACTATAGTAAAATGATGATTCCGTTTAAATTACCCTCGCCGCCGGTAAACTATATGGGCGAGCAAACGTGCTTTCGCACCGTCGATTATTCGATGAAGTGTTGTAGTCGTCGGTGTCTTGTAGAGTGGTGTAGATTGAAGTTGTGGATTCCCGTGAAGATTTCGGTCCAAGATGATTAGGTTACTCGATGATTATTCTTTGTTGGTTATGTCTAAGTTGTTTAAGTCTAAGAAGATTATGCTCTGGAAGATTATGGTGCTGGTGATTGTGGTACTGGTGTCTCTCTCCGCCATCATGTCCAAGGTGGTTATTTATTCTCGGTTCTTTTTAGGGCCACATCCTCCACGATTAGTCGGCTCACAGCAGCAAAATGGTTCGGTTGTTCCGTCGTTGTCCACCCCGTTGACGCATCCGGGGTCGAGGTCGCATCCCTCCGTCTCCAACTGCTCGCCCGTCATTGGAGACAGATACAAGAGTTCGAGGCGACGAGTGCGCCATCCACGCGAAACGGCTGCCGTCTTCTCCTACCCAGTCACTCGTCGCCTCTTCAGCGCCCCAGTATTAGCTGTCGCTGATCTAGGTAAGTGTATAGACACTCAAAAGAGTCGATGCGGGTCCTCGTCTGTATGCGTCAGCGGCGTGGATTGGTCACTTCGGAACGGTGATCCAATTTCCTGCTGTGAGCTGTGCCTTGTTCCCGCCGTGCACGGTGTGGAGGCACGAACAAGTCCACTATAGTAAACAATTTACTTTCTTTCTTACTTATATACCTGACCATCTTCTGACCTAGTGGTTAAGGCGTCCACCTACGGAGTGTGATGTCAAAGGTTCGAACGTTTTCAAGAGTTCGTTCTGAAATGGCCGGTTGGTGAGCACCCATCTAGTTAAATATAATGGTTACCGATTGCCTATCAGCCAGACGCCTGACCTTCAATGATAGGTTTCGGGAAATACTGATGTCCATAAGAGGTGTCTCATAAGTCAGTAATGACTGACCCTTTGAATAGGGGTGACACTATAATAAACGAACACTTTACTTCACTTTTATATTGTGAATATTTATAAGACAGCGCTTACAAATTTTCCGACCGAGCTTCGTATGCTTCTTTTATCGACATTGAAAATGTCATTCACCTTGATATTACTATGTCCGATCCGAACCATTGAATAACTATAACAGTGTTCCGTCAGGCCATCACGGGTGAATAAATTACTGTAATCACTATGAATTGGAGCTTGTAACTTATCTTGGCTATTTATTAGTTGGTATATTTTCTTTGTTATAAAGTACCGGACATATTATCTTGGCTGTAAAGTACCGGACATATTAGCTTGGCTATAAAGTACCGGACATATTATATTGGCTATAAAGTACCGGACATATTATATTGGCTATACAGTACCGGACATATTAGCGTGGCTATATAGTACCGGACATATTAGCTTGGCTATACAGTACCGGACATATTAGTTTGGCTATAAAGTACCGGACATATTATATTGGCTATACAGTACCGGACATATTATATTGGCTATACAGTACCGGACATATTAGCTTGGCTATACAGTACCGGACATATTAGCTTGGCTATATAGTACCGGACATATTAGCTTGGCTATAAAGTACCGGACATCTTAGCTTGGCTATACAGTACCGGACATCTTGTCTTGGCTATACAGTACCGGACATATTATATTGGCTATACAGTACCGGACATCTTATCTTGGCTATACAGTACCGGACATCTTGTCTTGGCTATACAGTACCGGACATATTATATTGGCTATACAGTACCGGACATCTTATCTTGGCTATACAGTACCGGACATCTTATCTTGGCTATACAGTACCGGACATATTATATTGGCTATACAGTACCGGACATATTAGCTTGGCTATACAGTACCGGACATATTATCTTGGCTATACAGTACCGGACATATTATCTTGGCTATACAGTACCGGACATATTATCTTGGCTATAC
>CM026387.1:95847471-95870131 GCA_014843695.1 Archivesica marissinica | reverse complement strand
TACAACGGTTGTAATGTCGATGTATGTATGCCATAGGTACAACGGTTGCCATGTCGATGTATGTATGTCACGATATGCCATAGGTACAACAGTTGTCATGTCGATGTATGTATGTCACGATATGCCATAGGTACAACAGTTGTCATGTCGATGTATGTATGCCACGACATGCCATAGGTACAACAGTTGTCATGTCGATGTATGTATGCCACGACATGCCATAGGTACAACAGTTGTCATGTCGATGTATGTATGCCACGATATGCCATAGGTACAACAGTTGTCATGTCGATGTATGTATGCCACGATATGCCATAGGTACAACAGTTGTCATGTCGATGTATGTTGATGTATGTATGCCACGATATGCCATAGGTACAACGGTTGTAATGTCGATGTATGTATGCCATAGGTACAACGGTTGCCATGTCGATGTATGTATGCCACGAAATGCCATAGGTACAACGTTTGTCATGTCGATGTACACCTGGGTTCCGCCATGTGACAATCCACACCTGGGTTCTGCCATGTGACAATCCACACCTGGGTTCTGCCATGTGACAATCCACACCTGGGTTCTACCATGTGACAATCCACACCTGGGTTCCGCCATGTGACAATCCACACCTGGGTTCTGCCATGTGACAATATACACCTGGGTTCCGCCATGTGACAATCCACACCTGGGTTCCACCATGTGACATCCACACCTGGGTTCTGCCATGTGACAATCCACACCTGGGTTCTGCCATGTGACAATCCACACCTGGGTTCCGCCATGTGACAATCCACACCTGGGTTCTACCATGTGACAATCCACACCTGGGTTCTGCCATGTGACAATCCACACCTGGGTTCTGCCATGTGACAATCCACACCTGGGTTCTGCCATGTGACAATCCACACCTGGGTTCTGCCATGTGACAATCCACACCTGGATTCTGCCATGTTACAATCCACACCTGGGTTCCGCCATGTTACAATCCACACCTGGGTTCTGCCATGTTACAATCCACACCGTGGTTCCGCCATGTGACAATCCACACCTGGGTTCTACCATGTGACAATCCACACCTGGGTTCTGCCATGTGACAATCCACACCTGGGTTCCGCCATGTGAAAATCCACACCTGGATTCTGCCATGTGACTATCCACACCTGGGTTCTGCCATGCGACAATCCACACCTGGGTTCTGCCATGTGACAATCCACACCTGGGTTCCGCCATGTGACACTCCACACCTGGGTTCCACCATGTAACAATCTCCGTAATTTTAACGAGTGGAAGAATTACAAGAGTTGATCATAACACGGTAATATTGTGCTGAATTTAACTACTACCTTTTGGAGCTGCAATTCCATATCCCTTAGAGTCCAAAAGGTCACCGATTTGCATAAGATCACAGTTTCTCTGTACTTGGTAGTCTATGGACGTAGATTCTGCCAGAAATGCGTATTTTTTCGTTTTCACTCTGTTAAACCCTTCAATGTTGCCTGCAACCATTACCCTATCGTCATTGGATGTCATGTAGGAATTCATTCGCTTGTACGCTGTCATGTTTGAATTCTGGAAGCATAGGTATAGCAATTAACATTGTGAATATAAATATTTCTGCTAGTATTACTTCATATTGTACACAGTCTTTATCACATTTGTATATTGCCATTGCTATATTTACTTCTCTGAATTGCTGTCTTTAAGCTGATTTCATACATATTTTCAAGATACCTCTTATAAGTCATATCTGTACATTGTTGTATAGATATTGTCCCCCTTTCTACACTACAAGACAAGTCCATATATCACCATATTCCATAACATATTATATATCGTTTCTCTACTTTTCAGCTTTTACATTACTATATAATTCCAATGTGCAGTTCTCACTTTTGATTGCATTTGATTTGTATACACCAATATCACACCTGACATTGCATTCAATATTGCACACAATGTGGATTGTGGTCGAGCTCCGGAACATTCAATTATACAATACAAGAACGTTTTAGACAACCGGACTGATCAGAACAATATAAGATTGTTTTAGACAACCGGACTGAGCAGCACAATATAAGAACGTTTTAGAAAACCGGACTGAGCAGCACAATATAAGAACGTTTTAGAAAACCGGACTGAGCAGCACAATATAAGAACGTTTTAGAAAACCGGACTGAGCAGCACAATATAAGAACGTTTTAGAAAACCGGACTGAGCAGCACAATATAAGAACGTTTTAGAAAACCGGACTGATCAACACAATTCATGAACGTTTTAGACAACCGGACTGAGCAGCACAATACAAGAATGTTTTAGACAACCGGACTGAGCAGCACAATACAAGAACGTTTTAGAAAACCGAACTGTGCAGCACACTACAAGACTGTTTTAGTCAGCCGGACTGATCAACACAATTCATGAACGTTTTAGAAAACCGGACTGAACAGCACAATACAAGAACGTTTTAGAAAACCGGACTGATCAACACAATACATGAACGTTTTAGACAACCGGACTGATCAACACAATTCATGAACGTTTTAGACAACCGGACTGAGCAGCACAATACATGAACGTCTTAGAAAACCGGACTGATCAACACAATACATGAACGTTTTAGACAACCGGACTGAGGAGCACAATACAAGAACGTTTTAGTCAGCCGGACTGGTCAACACAATTCATGAACGTTTTAGAAAACCGAACTGAACAGCACAATACAAGAACGTTTTAGCTTGGACAACCGGACCTAGCAACACAATACAATAACGTTTTAGCTTGGACAACCGGACTGAGGAGCACAATACAAGAACGTTTTAGCTTGGACAACCGGACTGAGAAGCACAATACAAGAACGTTTTAGCTTGGATAACCGGACCTAGCAATACAATACAAGAACGTTTTAGCTTGGACAACCGGACTGAGAAGCACAATACAAGAACGTTTTAGCTTGGAAAACCGGACCTAGCAACACAATTCATGAACGTTTTAGACAACCGGACTGAGGAGCACAATACAAGAACGTTTTAACTTGGACAACCGGACCTAGCAACACAATTCATGAACGTTTTAGACAACCGGACTGAGGAGCACAATATACTAACGTTTTAGCTTGGACAACCGGACCTAGCAACACAATACAAGAACGTTTTAGCTTGGACAACCGGACTGAGGAGCACAATACAAGAACGTTTTAGCTTGGACAACCGGACCTAGCAACACAATTCATGAACGTTTTAGACAACCGGACTGAGGAGCACAATACAAGAACGTTTTAGCTTGGACAACCGGACCTAGCAACACAATTCATGAACGTTTTAGACAACCGGACTGAGGAGCACAATACAAGAACGTTTTAGCTTGGACACCGGACCTAGCAACACAATACAAGAACGTTTTAGCTTGGACAACCGGACTGAGGAGCACAATACAAGAACGTTTTAGCTTGGACAACCGGACCTAGCAACACAATACAAGAACGTTTAGCTTGGACACCGGACCTAGCAACACAATACAAGAACGTTTTAGCTTGGATAACCGGACTGAGCAGCACAATACAAGAACGTTTTAGCTCGGACAACCGGACTGAGGAGCACAATGCAAGAACGTCTTAGACAACCGGATTTAGCAGCACAATACAAGAACGTTTTAGCTTGGACAACCGGACCTAGCAACACAATACAAGAACGTTTTAGCTTGGACAACCGAACTGAGCAGCACAATACAAGAACGTTTTAGCTTGGACAACCGGACCTAGCAACACAATACAAGAACGTTTTAGCTTAGACAACCGGACTGATTAGCATAATACAAGAACGTTTTAGACAACCGGAGTTAGCATCATACTACAAGAACGTTTTAGACAACCGGATTTAGCATCACACTACAAGAATGTTTTAGACAACCGGACTGAGCAGCACAATACAAGAATGTTTTAGACAACCGGACTGAGCAGCACAATATAAGAATGTTTTAGACAACCGGACTGAGCAGCACAATATAAGAATGTTTTAGACAACCGGACTGAGCAGCACAATACAAGAATGTTTTAGACAACCGGACTGAGCAGCACACTACACGACTGTTTTAGTCAGCCGGACTGAGCAGCACAATATAAGAATGTTTTAGACAACCGGACTGAGCAGCACAATACAAGAATGTTTTAGAAAACCGGACTGAGCAGCACAATACAAGAATGTTTTAGAAAACCGGACTGAGCAGCACAATACAAGAACGTTTTAGACAACCGGACTGAGCAGCACAATACAAGAATGTTTTAGACAACCGGACTGAGCAGCACAATATAAGAATGTTTTAGATAACCGGACTGAGCAGCACAATACAAGAATGTTTAGACAACCGGATTTAGCAGCACAATACAAGAACGTTTTAGCTTGGACAACCGGACCTAGCAACACAATACAAGAACGTTTTAGCTTGGACAACCGAACTGAGCAGCACAATACAAGAACGTTTTAGCTTGGACAACCGGACCTAGCAACACAATACAAGAACGTTTTAGCTTAGACAACCGGACTGATTAGCATAATACAAGAACGTTTTAGACAACCGGAGTTAGCATCATACTACAAGAACGTTTTAGACAACCGGATTTAGCATCACACTACAAGAATGTTTTAGACAACCGGACTGAGCAGCACAATACAAGAATGTTTTAGACAACCGGACTGAGCAGCACAATATAAGAATGTTTTAGACAACCGGACTGAGCAGCACAATATAAGAATGTTTTAGACAACCGGACTGAGCAGCACAATACAAGAATGTTTTAGACAACCGGACTGAGCAGCACACTACACGACTGTTTTAGTCAGCCGGACTGAGCAGCACAATATAAGAATGTTTTAGACAACCGGACTGAGCAGCACAATACAAGAATGTTTTAGAAAACCGGACTGAGCAGCACAATACAAGAATGTTTTAGAAAACCGGACTGAGCAGCACAATACAAGAACGTTTTAGACAACCGGACTGAGCAGCACAATACAAGAATGTTTTAGACAACCGGACTGAGCAGCACAATATAAGAATGTTTTAGATAACCGGACTGAGCAGCACAATACAAGAATGTTTAGACAACCGGACTGAGCAGCACAATACAAGAATGTTTTAGACAACCGGACTGAGCAGCACAATATAAGATTGTTTTAGACAACCGGACTGATCATAACCTCAATACAAGACGTTTTAGTTTAGACATCCAGACTCGTATGTTCACTAAAATTTAGGGTATAAGCTACTCTTTTCTCTCTAAGAACAAGTTCATAATATAGCATAACTAGTATAACGTAATAGGGTAGATATTATAGTATTGTCAGATACATTATAGTAGACTCTTCTCCGAAATTAGTTGTCACTGTATGTTCGAAAGGGGTAGGGTGTCGACTCCTTTCAAGTGATGGAGCTATACAACGGGATTGCGGAAGGTCGGGTGTCTGTCCGTGTCTGAAATACTGCCCGGAGGGGCATCCTTGGTCTAGAGAGCCACCATATGACCTAAGTTGTTGCCGCGATTCTTAACATATAAGACAGTATTTAACCTATATTATATCATTAAAAACATCACAAACAAACAAATGGAATGGTCCCCTGCTTCGTTACCATCAATATAATCTCAACAAACAATACTCTACCGTGAAAAAGTCTCTCGTGGAACCAGCCCTGAGAGTTCCGTATCGTATATCCGTTTGTAGTGAGAGATCCTCGGCGTTGTTGATAGGTGACGTCATCCGGCTTTTCGTGAGAAAAGCGGCCAGGTTAGCGGTGTAGGAGGAAACTAGTATAAGAGTGAAGAGATACCAGACGCTCGCCACAAACCTGGTAGATCCTGCCTTCGGTGCCACGTCACTGCCTGTTTGGTGGATTCATAACGTGACGTACAATCAGTTAGGCATGTCACGTGATAGTGCGTTACCTACTATGCAGGTTATGCATGTTAACTTAATACTCTGCAGTTCGTTCTAACCGTATATGGCTTATATCAAATGTATATAAAAATGCAAGTTTCCGTTTTTATAAAGAATTTGTTTAGCTATGTACAACGCTTATCTCAATGTTCATACTCTGAACTTGTCTTTTTAAAACGGTGTATTCTGCATGAAATATGAAGTGATCAGTTCTCTGCACGAATCTGTTTCCACCCAGTAATCGGTACCAGTCTAAATAACATATAAATATAGCCTTATAACTGAGAAAAACAAGAGCAATAATGGCCCTGTATCGCTCACATGATGTCCAGTTTTTAACCCTGGGGTCACTATTTCAACAACTTTACATCGATCATTCCTAACAGATGTTGCCAAGTGAGAAGATATTTGAAGAATATGTACTATTTTTAGACATTTTAGGCTTCAGGCCTCACCCATGACTGTGAAATTTGCTACCATTGGCCACTCGATTTGGATGAAGACGAATTTGGAAATCATTAATAAAAGAACAACCTTTGACCATTCGACGGCCATCTTGGATGACAAAACCATCTGATTTTGACAACAATTGTATCAGAGCAATCGCCTCGTCGATACCTTCGAATTTATATATGACATGACCATATTCTCTCAAATATAAAGTTTGACCCCCATTTCACCAGTTTAACTACTTTGAAAGAGCAATGTACAGCGATCGTTCGTGAGAAGATATTTTTTTAGAATTTGTGCTATTTTAGAAGGCGGCCATTTCGGAGTTCAGAGTAACTTTATTTTAACAACTTTGGAAAGGCTTCACCTACAAGTAAAGTTTATTGAACACTGGCTGATCAGTTTCTGAGACATTTTTGCGGCCATCTTGGATTACGTAATGACGCGGTTTTAACAATTATGTAACCCCCAGCAACCCAAGTATCATGGCGGTAAGTGATGGATATAGACCCAATGGGTACAGAGGACAAGACGTTTGGAAATGTTCACGGACGACAGACGACGGACGACCGACGACAGACGACCGACGACGGACAGACATATTGGGGTAACAATACCTCACACGAGCTTTGCTCAGGTGAGCTAAATAACGTACAGAATAGTTGTGTAAAAATAACATAGAAATAAAGAGGTCATAAGAGTGGGCGCATCACTACTCCAATATATAGATACCAATATATAGTCTAGAGAGGTATATGGCGATAGTCTAGAGAGGTATATACCGATATATAGTCTAGAGAGGTATATACCGATATATAGTCTAGAGAAGTATATACCGATAGTCTAGAGAGGTATATACAGATATATAGTCTAGAGAAGTATATACCGATAGTCTAGAGAGGTATATACCAATATATAGTCTAGTGAGGTATATAACGATATATAGTCTAGAGGTATTTATATACCAATATATAGTCTAGAGAGGTATATACCGATATATAGTCTAGAGAGGTATATACCGATATATAGTCTAGAGAAGTATATACCGATATATAGTCTAGAGAGGTATATACCGATATATAGTCTAGAGAGGTATATACCGATATATAGTCTAGAGAGGTATATACCGATAGTCTAGAGAGGTATATACCGATATATAGTCTAGAGAAGTATATACCGATAGTCTAGAGAGGTATATACCAATATATAGTCTAGAGAGGTATATACCGATATATAGTCTAGAGGTATTTATATACCAATATATAGTCTAGAGAGGTATATACCGATATATAGTCTAGAGAGGTATATACCGATATATAGTCTAGAGAGGTATATACCGATATATAGTCTAGAGAGGTATATACCGATATATAGTCTAGAGAGGTATATACCGATATATAGTCTAGAGAGGTATATACCGATATATAGTCTAGAGGTATTTATATACCAATATATAGTCTAGAGAGGTATATACCGATATATAGTCTAGAGAGGTATATACAGATATATAGTCTAGAGAGGTATATACCGATAGTCTAGAGAGGTATATACCGATATATAGTATAGATAGGTATACACCAATATATAGTCTAGAGAGGTATATACTGCGATATATAGTCTAGAGAGGTATATACCGATATATAGTCTAGAGAAGTATATACCGATATATAGTCTAGAGAGGTATATACCGATATATAGTCTAGAGAGGTATATACCAATATATAGTCTAGATATGTATATACCGATAGTCTAGAGAGGTATATACAGATATATAGTCTAGAGAAGTATATACCGATAGTCTAGAGAGGTATATAGATATATAGTCTAGAGAGGTATATACCGATAGTCTAGAGAGGTATATACCAATATAGAGTCTAGGGAAGTATATACCGATAGTCTAGAGAGGTATATACAGATATATGGTCTAGAGAAGTATATACCGATAGTCTAGAGAGGTATATACCGATATGTAGTCTAGAGAGGTATATACCAATATATAGTCTAGAGAGGTATATACCGATATATAGTCTAGAGAGGTATACACCGATAGTCTAGGGAGGTATATACCGATATATAGTATAGGGAGGTATATACCGATAGTCTAGAGAGGTATATACAGATATATAGTCTAGAGAGGTATATACCGATATATAGTCTAGAGAGGTATATACCGATAGTCTAGAGAGGTATATACAGATATATAGTCTAGAGAGGTATATACCGATATATAGTCTAGAGAGGTATATACCGATATATAGTCTAGAGAAGTATATACCGATATATAGTCTAGAGAGGTATATACCGATATATAGTCTAGAGAGGTATATACCGATATATAGTCTAGATAGGTATATACCGATAGTCTAGAGAGGTATATACCGATATATAGTCTAGAGAGGTATATACCGATATATAGTCTAGAGAGGTATATACCGATATATAGTCTAGAGAGGTATATACCGATATATAGTCTAGAGAGGTATATACCGATATATAGTCTAGAGAAGTATATACCGATATATAGTCTAGAGAAGTATATACCGATAGTCTAGAGAGGTATATACAGATATATAGTCTAGAGAAGTATATACCGATAGTCTAGAGAGGTATATACAAATATATAGTCTAGAGAGGTATATACCGATAGTCTAGAGAGGTATATACCAATATATAGTCTAGAGAGGTATATACCGATAGTCTAGAGAGGTATATACCAATATATAGTCTAGAGAGGTATATACCGATATATAGTCTAGAGAAGTATATACCGATATATAGTCTAGAGAGGTATATACCGATATATAGTCTAGAGAGGTATATACCGATATATAGTCTAGAGAGGTATATACCGATAGTCTAGAGAGGTATATACCGATATATAGTCTAGAGAAGTATATACCGATAGTCTAGAGAGGTATATACCAATATATAGTCTAGAGAGGTATATACCGATATATAGTCTAGAGGTATTTATATACCAATATATAGTCTAGAGGTATTTATATACCAATATATAGTCTAGAGAGGTATATACCGATATATAGTCTAGAGAGGTATATACCGATATATAGTCTAGAGAGGTATATACCGATATATAGTCTAGAGAGGTATATACCGATATATAGTCTAGAGAGGTATATACCGATATATAGTCTAGAGAGGTATATACCGATATATAGTCTAGAGAGGTATATACCGATATATAGTCTAGAGAGGTATATACCGATATATAGTCTAGGGGGGTATACACCGATATATAGTCTAGAGAAGTATATACCGATATATAGTCTAGAGAAGTATATACCGATAGTCTAGAGAGGTATATACAGATATATAGTCTAGAGAAGTATATACCGATAGTCTAGAGAGGTATATACCAATATATAGTCTAGAGAGGTATATACCGATAGTCTAGAGAGGTATATACCGATATATAGTCTAGAGAGGTATACACCAATATATAGTCTAGAGAGGTATATACTGCGATATATAGTCTAGAGAGGTATATACCGATATATAGTCTAGAGAAGTATATACCGATATATAGTCTAGAGAGGTATATACCGATATATAGTCTAGAGAGGTATATACCAATATATAGGCTAGAGATGTATATACCGATAGTCTAGAGAGGTATATACAGATATATAGTCTAGAGAAGTATATACCGATAGTCTAGAGAGGTATATAGATATATAGTCTAGAGAGGTATATACCGATAGTCTAGAGAGGTATATACCAATATAGAGTCTAGGGAAGTATATACCGATAGTCTAGAGAGGTATATACAGATATATGGTCTAGAGAAGTATATACCGATAGTCTAGAGAGGTATATACCGATATGTAGTCTAGAGAAGTATATACCAATATATAGTCTAGAGAGGTATATACCGATATATAGTCTAGAGAGGTATACACCGATAGTCTAGGGAGGTATATACCGATATATAGTATAGGGAGGTATATACCGATAGTCTAGAGAGGTATATACAGATATATAGTCTAGAGAGGTATATACCGATAGTCTAGAGAGGTATATACAGATATATAGTCTAGAGAGGTATATACCGATATATAGTCTAGAGAGGTATATACCGATATATAGTCTAGAGAAGTATATACCGATATATAGTCTAGAGAGGTATATACCGATATATAGTCTAGAGAGGTATATACCGATATATAGTCTAGAGAGGTATATACCGATATATAGTCTAGAGAGGTATATACCGATATATAGTCTAGAGAGGTATATACCGATATATAGTCTAGAGAAGTATATACCGATATATAGTCTAGAGAAGTATATACCGATAGTCTAGAGAGGTATATACAGATATATAGTCTAGAGAAGTATATACCGATAGTCTAGAGAGGTATATACAAATATATAGTCTAGAGAGGTATATACCGATAGTCTAGAGAGGTATATACCAATATATAGTCTAGAGAGGTATATACCGATATTCTAGAGAGGTATATACCAATATATAGTCTAGAGAGGTATATACCGATAGTCTAGAGAGGTATATACCGATATATAGTCTAGAGAGGTATACACCAATATATAGTCTAGAGAGGTATATACTGCGATATATAGTCTAGAGAGGTATATACTGCGATATATAGTCTAGAGAGGTATATACCGATATATAGTATAGAGAAGTATATACCGATATATAGTCTAGAGAGGTATATACCGATATATAGTCTAGAGAGGTATATACCAATATATAGTCTAGAGAGGTATATACCGATAGTCTAGAGAGGTATATACAGATATATAGTCTAGAGAAGTATATACCGATAGTCTAGAGAGGTATATACAGATATATAGTCTAGAGAGGTATATACCGATAGTCTAGAGAGGTATATACCAATATAGAGTCTAGAGAAGTATATACCGATAGTCTAGAGAGGTATATACAGATATATAGTCTAGAGAAGTATATACCGATAGTCTAGAGAGGTATATACAGATATATAGTCTAGAGAGGTATATACCGATAGTCTAGAGAGGTATATACCAATATAGAGTCTAGAGAGGTATATACCGATAGTTTAGAGAGGTATATACAGATATATAGTCTAGAGAAGTATATACCGATAGTCTAGAGAGGTATATACCGATATATAGTCTAGAGAGGTATATACCGATAGTCTAGAGAGGTATATACCAATATATAGTCTAGAGAGGTATATACCGATAGTCTAGAGAGGTATATACCGATATATAGTCTAGAGAGGTATATACCGATAGTCTAGAGAGGTATATACCGATATATAGTCTAGAGAGGTATATACCGATATATAGTCTAGAGAGGTATATACCGATATATAGTCTAGAGAGGTATATACCGATATATAGTCTAGAGAGGTATATACCGATATATAGTCTAGAGAGGTATATACCGATATATAGTCTAGAGAGGTATATACCGATATATAGTCTAGAGAGGTATATACCGATATATAGTCTAGAGAGGTATATACCGATAGTCTAGAGAGGTATATACGATATATAGTCTAGAGAGTATATACCGATAGTCTAGAGAGGTATATACCGATATATAGTCTAGAGAGGTATATACCGATATATAGTCTAGAGAGGTATATACCGATATATAGTCTAGAGAGGTATATACCGATATATAGTCTAGAGAGGTATATACCGATATATAGTCTAGAGAGGAATATACCGATATATAGTCTAGAGAAGTATATACCGATATATAGTCTAGATAGGTATACACCGATATATAGTCTAGAGAAGTATATACACATATATAGTCTAGAGAGGTATATACTGATATATAGTCTAGAGGTATATACCGATAGTCTAGAGAGGTATATACCGATATATAGTCTAGAGAGGAATATACCGATATATAGTCTAGAGAAGTATATACCGATATATAGTCTAGATAGGTATACACCGATATATAGTCTAGAGAAGTATATACACATATATAGTCTAGAGAGGTATATACTGATATATAGTCTAGAGGTATATACCGATAGTCTAGAGAGGTATATACCGATATATAGTCTAGAGAGGAATATACCGATATATAGTCTAGAGAAGTATATACCGATATATAGTCTAGATAGGTATACACCGATATATAGTCTAGAGAAGTATATACAGATATATAGTCTAGAGAGGTATATACCGATATATAGTCTAGAGAGGTATATACCGATATATAGTCTAGAGAGGTATATACAGATATATAGTCTAGAGAGGTATATACCGATATATATAAGACTTCCATCCCGCCGTATAGCGGTGGTAGTAGACTTCCACCCTGCCGTATAACGGTGGTTGTAGACTTCCACCCTGCCGTATAGCGGTGGTAGTAGACTTCCACCCTGCCGTATAGCGGTGGTAGTAGACTTCCATCCCGCCGTATAGTGGTGGTAGTAGACTTCCATCCCGCCGTATAGCGGTGGTAGTAGACTTCCATCCCGCCGTATAACGGTGGTAGTAGACTTCCACCATGCCGTATAACGGTGGTTGTAGACTTCCACCCCGCCGTATAACGGTGGTAGTAGACTTCCATCCCGCCGTATAACGGTGGTAGTAGACTTCCACCATGCCGTATAACGGTGGTTGTAGACTTCCACCCCGCCGTATAACGGTGGTAGTAGACTTCCACCCTGCCGTATAACGGTGGTAGTAGACTTCCATCCCGCCGTATAACGGTGGTAGTAGACTTCCATCCCGCCGTATAACGGTGGTAGTAGACTTCCATCCCGCCGTATAACGGTGGTAGTAGACTTCCACCCCGCCGTATAACGGTGGTAGTAGACTTCCACCATGCCGTATAACGGTGGTTGTAGACTTCCACCCCGCCGTATAACGGTGGTAGTAGACTTCCACCCTGCCGTATAACGGTGGTAGTAGACTTCCATCCCGCCGTATAACGGTGGTAGTAGACTTCCATCCCGCCGTATAACGGTGGTAGTAGACTTCCATCCCGCCGTATAACGGTGGTAGTAGACTTTGGCAAGAAAGTAAATGCCCTCTACTCTGGTAACTGATTCAATCATGAATATGTTTCAATGATGCTTAGACTAATGTTGTAAAAACGTTTTTCACAATCGAGCTAAAAGAAATGTGCTTAAAGTAATTAGTTAAATCAGAGCTATTCGGGTCACGCATAAGCAGTTTAACTTCCGGACAAGTGGAGAGGAGATAGTTCTTATTACATGGTCTGAGTTAGTTCTATGAGTTAGTGAATATGAGAACAATATTTACGCGCAGCGCATTGTTGTCATTCACATATTTATTTACATAATGTTTTAATTAATCGATATACATATGTACTTATATATCACCGTACTGCATTATGGTTAAATAAGTTTTAGCAGTTATGTTTATTGTTAGTCCTTATATATTAATTACTGATAAATGAACGGAATACGTAACGTTTCAGTACAACCGTTATTCCGTTACGTGGACTATACAGAATATATAGAGTATATATACATTTACATGCATGCCATGTGCTGCATCATGTGCTGCATGCCATATGCTGCATCATGCTTATTGGTAGGTTCAGTATTCCTTCATTCAGCTACACAGTATGTGTTAAGGTGTCACTCTCAAGCATACAGACAGATGCAGAGTAAGCAGGTGATTAGGTGAAATGGAAAACATTGTTTCCAATTAATACCGCTTATAGATCAGTTAATGATTTAGCCCAATTGTTAACATTTTGAAGAATGCGTTAATAAATTATACGGCAGACGTGGTCGTTACAGTTTCGTTCTACTTTGAATATACGTACCTGTGTCTCGAAGTCGAGCCAACGTACACGCTTAGAATGAGAGCTTGAGCTACACGTTACCTCATATATCCCCTTATAATGACGTCGACAACGTACCAGCATTTTATAGTTAATTTCATAGTGCACGTGCTGGACTTAACAAGCTCACGTAGTGTCGCAATAACAAGGCAAGGTATTTAAATTCCACATTGCCTCTTCTCTCTCACTCGTGGCGATGGATTCCATCAGGAATGAGGTCTTTCGAGAGATTAATATAAGTTGTAGGAACTTGTTTCACAATCGAGTTAAATAAATTTGTATAAACTAAGCAAGTCATTGGCTGGCTTTGTACTAACCAAACCTACCAGTTCCACACATTATTAAGTTGCATTTTTCATTGAGATGTACCTAGACCGAGTGAAGAAATGCCACCTGTAAGACAGAGCGAAGAAATGCCACCTGTAAGACCGAGCGAAGAATGTAAGACCGAGCGAAGAATGCCACCTGTAAGACCGAGCAAAGAATGCCACCTGTAAGTCCCGAGCAAGAATGCCACCTGTAAGACCGAGCAAAGAATGCCACCTGTAAGACCGAGCGAAGAATGCTACCTGTAAGTCCGGGCGAAGAATGCCACCTGTAAGACCGAGCGAAGAATGCTACCTGTAAGTCCGGGCGAAGAATGCCACCTGTAAGACCGAGCGAAGAATGCTACATGTAAGTCCGGGCGAAGAATGCTACCTGTAAGTCCGGGCGAAGAATGCCACCTGTAAGACCGAGCGAACAATGCTACCTGTAAGTCCGGGCGAACAATGCTACCTGTAAGTCCGGGCGAAGAATGCCACCTGTAAGACCGAGCGAAGAATGCTACCTGTAAGTTCGGGCGAAGAATGCCACCTGTAAGACCGAGCGAATAATGCTACCTGTAAGTCCGGGCGAAGAATGCCACCTGTAAGACCGAGCGAAGAATGCTACCTGTAAGTCCGGGAGAAGAATGCCACCTGTAAGTCCGGGCGAAGAATGCCACCTGTAAGACCGAGCGAAGAATGCCACCTGTAAGTCTAAGACAAATCCGGATGAAGGAGTTCCAGCTGTCGAATCCATTTAAAGAGTTATTGCACACCCAGACCATGGTTCTCTAAACTAAAGTGGTCTGTACCTATATACATTCAATACATACCTCACTTACACTCGGCGCATGTAGTTTCACTGGCTATGTACAAGATATTTACCTTAGCTATTCGTCGGCTCTACCTCTATCGAAATGGACCATTATGGATTGTATTGCATCCAGCTCCTACTATAATCAAACACTATATCATGTTGCCCTAAGCCAACATACTGTTTATGGGATTCCGCTGCATTTCTCACCTTCAAGAAGTTTCGTGCCGACCCAGACCAAATATTCAAACGTAGTTTCCTGTTCATTTAGGCCGAATGGATTGCATGGGATTCACGTGATTGCTCACCTTGAAGAAGTTTCGTGTCGACCCAGACCGAAGTGTCCCGTATGGGATTTCGTATTCAAACGTAGTTTCCTGTTCATTTAGGCCGAATGGATTGCATGGGATTCACGTGATTGCTCACCTTGAAGAAGTTTCGTGTCGACCCAGACCGAAGTGTTCCGTATGGGATTTCGTGCTGCTTTGATAGGTCGTCCGCGTTAGTGATTGGAACAGCCATTCGTGACATAGTAAGGAATGCGGCCAGATTGGCAGTATAGGATGATACCAGAATCAGTACGAAAAACCACCAAAGTATAGCAACAGTTCTCGTAGAGATAGCTTGGGGCATGATGTCGCAACCTATTGAGATCGAGAATCAAGTGTTAAACAAGCAGCGAGTTAGTAAATACAGTCAAACGTGTGTTAATAATCACTTCTATACACGAGATGTATGCCTTAGACAGACATGCTAAATGTTCCTACTATATGTGTACTAAACATCCACAAGTTATTAGTGTTTGTCCTATTTCACTTGTCCAATCAGAAATGTGGTATATGCTAAAGCGGAACAATGTCTTGGTGAGGAAACAATAGCAGTATATAAACAACGTTTACCTGAAATCAAGACAAACCCTGTGTATTAATTAGTAATTTGCTATATATGTATACGTTAACCGTCTATATTATTATTTGACTTTAAACTTGTATTGAAACCATCCCTATTTCATCTTGTAATGTTTTTGAGATTCATTGCCCTAGTACACCCGGGTGATTAACTGGTTGTTAAACCATGTTTGACTGTACTTGGTATCTGTAATGAGATTTCATTTGGAACTACAACTACTACAGTAGGTCGGTACATCTGCGAGATTCTTGCAAAATACAACTTAGAGGGACAGTTCGAGGTCAATCTTCTTAACTAATATGCTATCCCGGTTCTACCAAGGTTTGTTCGAAGCTAACACAGGCTACATAGCGTTCAATCTTCTTTCTGAAATTAATGCGCATGTGTAGTTGGTTCGGCCTTTACCGTGGTTGAACCGCTGTTAAACCTCGAACCACCCTACATAATATTAGTAAATCGGTTGTACGTTTAATTCGCCAATAGTACCAATCTACTCATTTTAAGGTTCACCCACTGTAAGCAGAATTTAGGAAACACACACAAATCACGCATGCGCAGAAGCTTGTTCGCAATGACTTCTACTATAGCAGATAGAAGAGTTCCAAATGGAATGGCTCAAACTTCATCCATTGAAAACAAAATTATCTCAAAATGGTACAAATAACTAAAACCATAGACAGTTTCGCTTTCGTTGGACAACATTCAGGTCTGATCAAGAGGTCGTTCGATAATATTATGTGAAATACCTAATATTAATTTTAAATATAAACACGAACATGTTAACAAGAAAATGTTATTGGTATAGGTATACACATTGGCTACTTTTATTTTTCAAAAACCAATTTGATCAAACCTTGAGATGTACATATATGCTATTCCAGTATATCCACGACACGCACTACAGTTACCGTTGTTTGTACAGCTCTACTGTGGACTGACGTTTTATAATTAGGTACACTTAATAAATAATATGATAATTCATTTGATAGCAGAATGAAGTACCCCACGTGGATAAGTAGAAATGTGCGTAATTCTTAATTACTAAAATATTAATAATAATTTTGCGTGCACTTTTCAATGCAAAGTTCAACGTCAATGGGATCTTCACATAAAAAGCATAGACGGGTATAGACGAAGAGATGGATGTTTTACATAGAAAGTATAGACGAGGTGAACGTCGAACCTCAATGAGTGTTTTACATAGAAAGTATAGACGAGGTGAACGTCGAACCTCAATGTTTTACATAGAAAGTATAGACGAGGTGAATGCCGAACCTCAATGTTTTACATAGAAAGTATAGACGAGGTGAATGCCGAACCTCAATAAGTGTTTTACATAGAAAGTATAGACAAGGAGATGTCGAACCGCAATGTTTTACATAGAAAGTATAGACGAGGTGAACGTCGAACCTCAATGAGTGTTTTACATAGAAAGTATAGACGAGGTGAACGTCGAACCTCAATGTTTTACATAGAAAGTATAGACGAGGTGAATGCCGAACCTCAATGTTTTACATAGAAAGTATAGACGAGGTGAATGCCGAACCTCAATAAGTGTTTTACATAGAAAGTATAGACAAGGAGATGTCGAACCGCAATGTTTTACATAGAAAGTATAGACGAGGTGAACGTCGAACCTCAATGAGTGTTTTACATAGAAAGTATAGACGAGGTGAACGTCGAACCTCAATGAGTGTTTTACATAGAAAGTATAGACGAGGTGAACGTCGAACCGCAATGTTTTACATAGAAAGTATAGACGAGGTGAACGTCGAACCTCAATGTTTTACATAGAAAGTATAGACGAGGTGAACGTCGAACCTCAATGAGTGTTTTACATAGAAAGTATAGACGAGGTGAATGTCGAACCGCAATGTTTTACATAGAAAGTATAGACAAGGAGATGTCGAACCGCAATGTTTACAGTTACGCTGGGATTAGTTAAAAACGTATGTCCACAATGAAGCTGCACAAACAGTATTATCAGTAAATACTAGCTAGCTACCACACAGACCTAAGTAGATCACGAGCGTTTGCTATTACAAGACACACGTTTTGGTCAGATTTGTTTCGAAGATGTACGAAGTGATATTTATAAGCTCGAAGCAAGTTATAAAAGCAGCAAAAATAGTAATATAATTATGCAGCATTATGAATAAACATTCGTCTGTCCAGTAGTTATAGTGTTATCCTTCACATTTAAATACACACATTCAATAATGTTGGCCATATTTGCAGACTTAAACAGCTTGTTATATCCAATCATTAATGTACACACATATACATATATGCTTCTTCTCGACAATACAGAGCGCTATGCACAGTTCTACTATACACATATATATATAGTAGCATAAACAGTACATGAATATGTATGCAAACACATAGTACAGACTATATACAACTCGCACCGTGACACGTGACCAATACACATGACCATAAGGAAGTACTTACGTCAATAATGACGAACAGGTTATCAGGTACATACGTCAATAATGACGAACAGGTTATCACCTTTTATTCATCAATGATATTACTGTCTCACTGGTTATGCGGTGTTGAATATTTATTTTGTTTATAAAGTCACGTGTGTTAGTCACGGTCACGCTGTATTTACCAACACATATATTTACATATCCAAAATGCGAATGCGTTTCCAGCATGGGTATACTACTATGAATATTGCAAATGCAAGACATACCTTGCTGCATGAGAGAGCCAATGGTAAACCACAGACTGTTCAATATTGTGAACTGATTTTCTACCTCTTCCGAATCTTCATTACAAGGGTGTGGGTTCTCCCATTCATAGGGAGTGAATCTGTAAAACACACATAGTATACTAGTACTAAGAACATTAGTGAAGGATTTGCACATAGACGCACGTGGTATTTGTCCCATTCAACTGTTCTACTCTACTACTCAATTCCATATATCATCATATTCCATAACATATTATATATAGTTTCTCTACTAGACAATTCCATATATCATCATATTCCATAACATATTATATATAGTTTCTCTACTAGACAATTCCATATATCATCATATTCCATAACATATTATACATAGTTTCTCTACTAGACAATTCCATATATCATCCACGGTACGGGTATACAAGTAACCATTCACGGTACGGGTATACCAGTAGCCATCCACGGTACGGGTATACAAGTAGCCATCCACGGTACGGGTATACCAGTAACCATCCACGGTACGGGTATACCAGTAACCATTCACGGTACGGGTATACCAGTAACCATCCACGGTACAGGTATACCAGTAACCATCCACGGTACGGGTATACCAGTAACCATCCACGGTACGGGCATACCAGTAACCAGCCACGGTACGGGGATACCAGTAACCATCCACGGTACGGGTATACCAGTAGCCATCCACGGTACGGGTATACCAGTAGCCATCCACGGTACGGGTATACCAGTAGCCATCCACAGTACGGGTATACCAGTAACCATCCACGGTACAGGTATACCAGTAACCATCCACGGTGCAGGTATACCAGTAACCATCCACGGTACGGGTATACCAGTAACCATCCACGGTACGGGCATACCAGTAACCAGCCACGGTACGGGGATACCAGTAACCATCCACGGTACGGGTATACCAGTAACCATCCACGGTACAGGTATACCAGTAACCATCCACGGTACGGGTATACCAGTAACCATCCACGGTACGGGTATACCAGTAACCATCCACGGTACGGATATACCAGTAACCATCCACGGTACGGGTATACCAGTAGCCATCCACGGTACGGGTATACCAGTAGCCATCCACGGTACGGGTATACCAGTAACCATTCACGGTACGGGTATACCAGTAACCATCCACGGTACGGGTATACCAGTAACCATCCACGGTACGGGTATACCAGTAACCATCCACGGTACAGGTATACCAGTAGCCATCCACGGTACGGATATACCAGTAGCCATCCACGGTACGGGTATACCAGTAACCATCCACGGTACGGGTATACCAGTAGCCATCCACGGTACGGGTATACCAGTAGCCATCCACGGTACAGGTATACCAGTAACCATCCACGGTAAGGGTATACCAGTAACCATCAACGGTACAGGTATACCAGTAACCATCCACGGTACGGGTATACCAGTAGCAATCCACGGTACAGGTATACCAGTAACCATCCACGGTAAGGGTATACCAGTAACCATCCACGGTACAGGTATACCAGTAGACATCCACGGTACGGGTATACCAGTAGCCATCCACGGTAAGGGTATACCAGTTACCATCCACGGTACAGGTATACCAGTAGCCATCCACGGTACGGGTATACCAGTAGCCATCCACGGTAATGGTATACCAGTAACCATCCACGGTACAGGTATACCAGTAGCCATCCACGGTAAGGGTATACCAGTAGCCATCCACGGTACGGGTATACCAGTAGCCATCCACGGTAAGGGTATACCAGTAGCCATCTACGGTACGGATATACCAGTAACCATCCACGATACAGGTATACCAGTAGCCATCCACGGTAAGTGTATACCAGTAGCCATCCACGGTACGGGTATACCAGTAGCCATCCACGGTACGGGTATACCAGTAGCCATCCACGGTACGGGTATACCAGTAGCCATCCACGGTACAGGTATACCAGTAGCCATCCACGGTACGGGTATACCAGTAGCCATCCACGGTACGGGTATACCAGTAGCAATCCACGGTACAGGTATACCAGTAACCATCCACGGTAAGGGTATACCAGTAACCATCCACGGTACAGGTATACCAGTAGACATCCACGGTACGGGTATACCAGTAGCCATCCACGGTAAGGGTATACCAGTTACCATCCACGGTACAGGTATACCAGTAGCCATCCACGGTACGGGTATACCAGTAGCCATCCACGGTAATGGTATACCAGTAACCATCCACGGTACAGGTATACCAGTAGCCATCCACGGTAAGGGTATACCAGTAGCCATCCACGGTACGGGTATACCAGTAGCCATCCACGGTAAGGGTATACCAGTAGCCATCTACGGTACGGATATACCAGTAACCATCCACGATACAGGTATACCAGTAGCCATCCACGGTAGTGTATACCAGTAGCCATCCACGGTACGGGTATACCAGTAGCCATCCACGGTACGGGTATACCAGTAGCCATCCACGGTACGGGTATACCAGTAGCCATCCACGGTACAGGTATACCAGTAGCCATCCACGGTACGGGTATACCAGTAGCCATCCACGGTAAGGGTATACCAGTAACCATCCACGGTACGGGTATACCTGTAGCCATCCACGGTACGGGTATACCAGTAGCCATCCACGGTAAAGGTATACCAGTAACCATCCACGGTACAGGTATACTAGTAGCCATCCACGGTACGGGTATACCAGTAACCATCCACGGTACGGGTATACCAGTAGCCATCCACGGTACAGGTATACCAGTAACCATCCACGGTACGGGTATACCAGTAACCATCCACGGTACGGGTATACCAGTAGCCATCCACGGTAAGGGTATACCAGTAACCATCCACGGTACGGGTATACCAGTAGCCATCCACGGTACGGGTATACCAGTAACCATCCACGGTAAGGGTATACCAGTAACCATCCACGGTACGGATATACAAGTAGCCATCCACGGTACGGGTATACCAGTAACCATCCACGGTACGGGTATACCAGTAGCCATCCACGGTACGGGTATACCAGTAACCATCCACGGTACGGATATACCAGTAGCCATCCACGGTACGGGTATACAAGTAGCCATCCACGGTACGGGTATACCAGTAACCATCCACGGTACGGGTATACCAGTAGCCATCCACGGTACGGGTATACCAGTAGCCATCCACGGTACGGGTATACCAGTAGCCATCCACGGTACGGGTATACCAGTAGCCATCCACGGTACGGGTATACCAGTAACCATCCACGGTACGGGTATACCAGTAGCCATCCACGGTACGGGTATACCAGTAGCCATCCACGGTACGGGTATACCAGTAACCATCCACGGTACGGGTATACCAGTAGCCATCCACGGTACGGGTATACCAGTAACCATCCACGGTACGGGTATACAAGTAGCCATCCATGGTACGGTATACCAGTAACCATCCACGGTACGGGTATACCAGTACCATCCACGGTACGGGTATACAGTAGCCATCCACGGTACGGGTATACCAGTAACCATCCACGGTACGGGTATACCAGTAACCATCCACGGTACGGGTATACAAGTAGCCATCCACGGTACGGGTATACCAGTAATCAGCCACGGTACGGGTATACCAGTAGCCATCAACGGTACGGGTATACCAGTAGCCATCCACGGTACGGGTATACCAGTAGCCATCCACGGTACGGGTATACAAGTAGCCATCCACGGTACGGGTATACCAGTAAC
>CM026387.1:95835597-95846471 GCA_014843695.1 Archivesica marissinica | reverse complement strand
CCACGGTACGGGTATACCAGTAACCATCCACGGTAAGGGGATACCAGTAACCATCCACGGTACGGGTATACCAGTAGCCATCCACGGTACGGGTATACCAGTAACCATCCACGGTACGGGTATACCAGTAACCATCCACGGTACAGGTATACCAGTAGCCATCCACGGTAAGGGTATACCATCCACGGTAAGGTATACCAGTAACCATCCACGGTAAGGGTACCATCCACGGTACGGGTATACCAGTAACCATCCACGGTAGGGTATACCAGTAACCATCCACGGTACGGGTATACCAGTAACCATCCACGGTAAGGGTATACCAGTAACCATCCACGGTACGGGTATACCAGTAACCATCCACGGTAAGGTATACATCCACGGTACGGGTATACCAGTAACCATCCACGGTAAGGGTATACCATCCACGGTACGGGTATACCAGTAACCATCCACGGTAAGGGTATACCATCCACGGTACGGGGATACCAGTAACCATCCACGGTACGGGTATACCAGTAGCCATCCACGGTACGGGTATACCAGTAGCCATCCACGGTACGGGTATACCAGTAGCCATCCACGGTACGGGTATACCAGTAACCATCCACGGTACGGGTATACCAGTAACCATCCACGGTGCAGGTATACCAGTAACCATCCACGGTACGGGTATACCAGTAACCATCCACGGTACGGGTATACCAGTAACCATCCACGGTACGGGGATACCAGTAACCATCCACGGTACGGGTATACCAGTAGCCATCCACGGTACGGGTATACCAGTAGCCATCCACGGTACGGGTATACCAGTAGCCATCCACGGTACGGGTATACCAGTAGCCATCCACGGTACGGGTATACCAGTAGCCATCCACGGTACGGGTATACCAGTAGCCATCCACGGTACGGGTATACCAGTAGCCATCCACGGTACGGGTATACCAGTAGCCATCCACGGTACGGGTATACCAGTAGCCATCCACGTACGGGTATACCAGTAGCCATCCACGGTACGGGTATACAAGTAGCCATCCACGGTACGGGTATACCAGTAACCAGCCACGGTACGGGTATACCAGTAGCCATCCACGGTACGGTATACCAGTAGCCATCCACGGTACGGGTATACCAGTAACCATCCACGGTACGGGTATACCAGTAGCCATCCACGGTACGGGTATACCAGTAGCCATCCACGGTACGGGTATACCAGTAGCCATCCACGGTACGGGTATACAAGTAGCCATCCACGGTACGGGTATACCAGTAATCAGCCACGGTACGGGTATACCAGTAGCCATCAACGGTACGGGTATACCAGTAGCCATCCACGGTACGGGTATACCAGTAGCCATCCACGGTACGGGTATACAAGTAGCCATCCACGGTACGGGTATACCAGTAACCAGCCACGGTACGGGTATACCAGTAGCCATCAACGGTATGGGTATACCAGTAGCCATCCACGGTACGGGTATACCAGTAACCATCCACGGTACGGGTATACCAGTAGCCATCCACTGTACGGGTATACCAGTAACCATCCACGGTACGGGTATACCAGTAACCATCCATGGTAAGGGTGTACCAGTAACCATCCACGGTACGGATATACAAGTAGCCATCCACGGTACGGGTATACCAGTAACCATCCACGGTAAGGGGATACCAGTAACCATCCACGGTACGGATATACCAGTAGCCATCCACGGTACGGGTATACCAGTAACCATCCACGGTACGGGTATACCAGTAACCATCCACGGTACGGGTATACCAGTAACCATCCACGGTAAGGGTATACCATCCACGGTACGGGTATACCAGTAACCATCCACGGTAAGGGTATATCATCCACGGTACGGGTATACCAGTAACCATCCACGGTAAGGGTATACCATCCACGGTACGGGTATACCAGTAACCATCCACGGTAAGGGTATACCAGTAACCATCCACGGTACGGGTATACCAGTAACCATCCACGGTACGGGTATACCAGTAGCCATCCACGGTACGGGTATACCAGTAGCCATCCACGGTACGGGTATACCAGTAGCCATCCACGGTACGGGTATACCAGTAGCCATCCACGGTAAGGGGATGTCACTCACGGTATCATAACTGAAATAGTAACAATGCTAATCGGAAGGAAATGTGTTTAAAATATTTGACAAACTATAAATTAGTGAGATATGGGTGTGGAATATGTTTATAAACGCCATTGTATGTACATATCAGAGTACTTACCGGGCTATGACAAATAACATGAAACTGACACATAGATAGGCCGCTAACATGTAAATCCACACATCAATGGATAGTGGCGAGAGAAAGGAGAAGAGATCTGGTGCAGTTTTCACGGGTTTTCTGTAAATGATGGTGATTCCAAGGTTCAGAAACGGCATTGTAAAATCCACTACCCTGGCTCTCGCGTACGTTATGGTTAACCCTGCTGCGGCTACATCAGCTTTCTGGAGCAAGTAAAATCAAATCATATTAAATAGAACTTGTATAATGTACAGCTTTGTATTATTTCTGGCTACTCCAATGTGCAATCTGATATATATATATATCTGGTTGCTATCTAGCACTAACGTACAATGATGTGCAATCTGGTTGCTATCTACCACTATCTACCACTATCGTTTAATGTGCAATCTGATATACATATATATGTCTGGTTGCTATCTACCACTAACGTACAATGATGTGCAATCTGGTTGCTATCTACCACTATCGTTTAATGTGCAATCGGATATACATATATATGTCTGGTGGCTATCTACCACTATCGTTTAATGTGCAATCGGATATACATATATATGTCTGGTTGCTATCTACCACTATCTACCACTATCGTTTAATGTGCAATCGGATATACATATATATGTCTGGTGGCTATCTACCACTATCTACCACTATCGTTTAATGTGCAATCTGATATACATATATATGTCTGGTGGCTATCTACCACTATCTACCACTATCGTTTAATGTGCAATCTGATATACATATATATGTCTGGTTGCTATCTACCACTATCTACCACTATCGTACAATGTGCAATCGGATATACATATATATGTCTGGTGGCTATCTACCACTATCGTTTAATGTGCAATCGGATATACATATATATGTCTGGTTGCTATCTACCACTAACGTACAATGATGTGCAATCTGGTTGCTATCTACCACTATCTACCACTATCGTTTAATGTGCAATCTGATATACATATATATGTCTGGTTGCTATCTACCACTAACGTACAATGATGTGCAATCTGGTTGCTATCTACCACTAACGTACAATGATGTGCAATCTGGTTGCTATCTACCACTAACGTACAATGATGTGCAATCTGGTTGCTATCTACCACTATCTACCACTATCGTTTAATGTGCAATCGGATATACATATATGTAACCCATGTCATATTTATGTTAAAGGGAACTAATTATTGATATTTAGTACATGTACATTATAATGTTTCCAAACCCTGCTGCAAGCGTACCACCCAATAGTTTCCCTATATGGCCTAATAAAATCACTGGTCTGAATCATATCATAATTATATAGCCTGGTCCCATACTATGTCTTTGTATAATATATACTAGTCTTCAATACTATTGTGTATAAAGTATTATGGGTGAGTGATTGTGAGTGACAATCAGGTCAGATGTGTGAATGAGTGAACTAACTCAACTAATTAGGTGCACTTTCCAACTAACTTGTTCAAGACCCTTATCCCACACTCTATCTCTACTAGTCAAACGGATACGTTGCAAAGCTATCCTGTTTACGTTAATATATACTATACTAGTAACTTTATACATATATATAATATATGTATCAGCTGATAACCGGACTCTGGTAATGTAATGTTTTATCTTTGATATTTTACATTGTAAAATATTTATTTGAACTGCTGGAATTGGAATTGTGTATTTACTATTTTGTATTGTGAAATTAAGTAGAATGATTTGTACATAATAATATTATGTATATATTGTATTTTACAGGCTCTTTATATCCATATATACGAAAATACGAAAACAACCAGAGTTTGTCATATCTATAAACTCCCCGGTCTACATATATATGTCTGGTTGCTATCTACCACTAACGTACAATGATGTGCAATCTGGTTGCTATCTACCACTATCTACCACTATCGTTTAATGTGCAATCGGATATACATATATATGTCTGGTTGCTATCTACCACTATCTACCACTATCGTACAATGTGCAATCGGATATACACATATATGTCTGGTTGCTATCTACCACTATCGTACAATGTGCAATCTGATATACATATATATGTCTGGTGGCTATCTACCACTATCGTACAATGTGCAATCGGATATACATATATATGTCTGGTGGCTATCTACCACTATCGTACAATGTGCAATCGGATATACATATATATGTCTGGTGGCTATCTACCAATGATGTCACCGATCATGCAGTCTATACTTACATTTACACTATCTCTTTCAATGAGTTCACCGATCATGCAGTCTATACTTACATTTACACTATCTCTTTCAATGTCACCGACCATGCAGTCTATACTTACATTTACACTATCTCTTTCAATGAGTTCACCGATCATGCAGTCTATACTTACATTTACACTATCTCTTTCAATGTCACCGTCCATGCAGTCTATACTTACATTTACACTATCTCTTTCAAAGTCACCGACCATGCAGTCTATACTTACTTACACTATCTCTTTCAATGAGGTCACCGATCATGCAGTCTATACTTACATTTACACTATCTCTTTCAATGTCACCGACAATGCAGTCTATACTTACATTTACACTATCTCTTTCAATGAGGTCACCGATCATGCAGTCGATACTTACATTTACACTATCTCTTTCAATGAGGTCACCGACCATGCAGTCTATACTTACATTTACACTATCTCTTTCAATGAGGTCACCGACCATGCAGTCTATACTTACATTTACACTATCTCTTTCAATGAGGTCACCGACCATGCAGTCTATACTTACATTTACACTATCTCTTTCAATGTCACCGACAATGCAGTCTATACTTACATTTACACTATCTCTTTCAATGAGGTCACCGATCATGCAGTCGATACTTACATTTACACTATCTCTTTCAATGAGGTCACCGACCATGCAGTCTATACTTACATTTACACTATCTCTTTCAATGAGGTCACCGACCATGCAGTCTATACTTACATTTACACTATCTCTTTCAATGAGGTCACCGACCATGCAGTCTATACTTACATTTACACTATCTCTTTCAATGAGGTCACCGATCATGCAGTCTATACTTACATTTACACTATCTCTTTCAATGAGGTCACCGATCATGCAGTCGATACTTACATTTACACTATCTCTTTCAATGTCACCGATCATGCAGTCTATACTTACATTTACACTATCTCTTTCAATGAGGTCACCGATCATGCAGTCTATACTTACATTTACACTATCTCTTTCAATGAGGTCACCAACCATGCAGTCTATACTTACATTTACACTATCTCTTTCAATGTCACCGACCATGCAGTCTATACTTACATTTACACTATCTCTTTCAATGAGGTCACCGATCATGCAGTCTATACTTACATTTACACTATCTCTTTCAATGTCACCAACCATGCAGTCTATACTTACATTTACACTATCTCTTTCAATGGGTCACCGTTCATGCAGTCTATACTTACATTTACACTATCTCTTTCAATGTCACCGATCATGCAGTCTATACTTACATTTACACTATCTCTTTCAATGTCACCGTCCATGCAGTCTATACTTACATTTACACTATCTCTTTCAATGAGTTGTTGGTTTTTTTTTTTTTTGAGGTCACCGACCATGCAGTCTATACTTACATTTACACTATCTCTTTCAATGAGGTCACCGATCATGCAGTCTATACTTACATTTACACTATCTCTTTCAATGAGGTCACCGACCATGCCGTCTATACTTACATTTACACTATCTCTTTCAATGTCACCGACCATGCAGTCTATACTTACATTTACACTATCTCTTTCAATGTCACCGACCATGCAGTCTATACTTACATTTACACTATCTCTTTCAATGAGGTCACCGACCATGCCGTCTATACTTACATTTACACTATCTCTTTCAATGAGGTCACCGATCATGCCGTTCCATTTACCGGAATCTTCTTCGCTGCCATATCCTCTCTTTGCTTGCTCGTATATGATGTATTTGAAGCCCAATATGGCAGACAACTCGTCCAGCAAGTCTACAATGAAGCCTTCGTGCATTTTGCCCTTTTCGTTAGGTGCTGTTAGGTTGATCACATATGGCGGTTCCTACATATAAACATATACATATAATATGTACATATATTATCTTTTAAGTGCTTCAATATATCCTTTATACCATAAATATTTAGTACATTTAGTGTGAAACAGTGGGCAATACTGGAGTCATTTGACATATTTCCATCAACTAGAAGTGAAACAGTGGGCTGTACTGGAGTTATTTGACAGATTTCCATCAACTAGAAGTGAAACAGTGGGCAATACTAGAGTTATTTGACAGATTTCCATCAACTAGAAGTGAAACAGTGGGCAATACTGGAGTTATTTGACATATTTCCATCAACTAGAAGTGAAACAGTGGGCAATACTGGAGTTATTTGACATATTTCCATCAACTAGAAGTGAAACAAGTGGGCTGTACTGGAGTTATTTGACAGATTTCCATCAACTAGAAGTGAAACAGTGGGCAATACTGGAGTTATTTGACAGATTTCCATCAACTAGAAGTGAAACAGTGGGCAATACTGGAGTTATTTGACATATTTCCATCAACTAGAAGTGAAACCGTGGGCAATACTAGAGTTATTTGACAGATTTCCATCAACTAGAAGTGAAACAGTGGGCTGTACTTGAGTTATTTGACAGATTTCCATCAACTAGAATTGAAACAGTGGGCTATACTGGAGTTATTTGACATAATTCCATCAACTAGAAGTGAACCAGTGGGCTATACTGGGGTTATTTGATAGATTTCCATCACCTAGAAGTGAACCAGTGGGCTATACTGGAGTTATTTGACAGATTTCCATCAACTAGAAGTGAACCAGTGGACTATACTGGAGTTATTTGACATATTTCCATCAACTTGAAGGTGATTTTGGCAAGAATTCGTTCTTCAGGTTATGATAATTAGGATCACTTTATATTAAAAAAGACACATATAAAACGCTGATTGTGTTCAGTGTGTACGAGTTACATATGACATAATCTATGGTGTGCTATGATACACTTACATACTATTGCAACAGTCGTTTATTTCTCCTTGATATATCTATAAATGACGCAACAATCCACCAATGACGTCATATGCTGCTTATTTACGTATATTGTTACAACAATTCTAGTCATGGTACTTACGTATATTGTTACAACACGTAGGGTCATGTTCCTCAGTCGTTCCTTGTCATCTTGTACATTTTGTGTGAATGACACTGTTATATTAACCCCGGTTTTAGGATACCAATACCCGATCTGAAATACACATATATATTACAGTTAGATAATTAGATACCCGTCGAATGTTTGAATTGACTAACCTATGCCTAAGTCGCTTGCATTCTTGTTTGTAAACCTCTGACCAAAACATTTGCAATATTATACAGTACTACTATAAGTTGTACGAGTTCTAGTCGTATGTCACAACATTTTAATATAAACTATCTATAGCATTTGACCGACTTTGCAGTATATTACTAGTGTGTGTCGTGTCTGACTAATGACTGATAATCATATAATTCTGGTGGTTGGAGTCCCCCACGTGTCCACCGATATACTTGTGATATAAAACAGTATTATATACATTCAACGAATTAATGGTTTTCATAAGTTTACTAGCAAATATTCCAGAACAACTGTTCTCATCAATAGACATGCTTTATGCAGATGGGACACCAATGGCAGATGAAGTTCCATTCTCAGAAGTGCCAAGTCATTAGCACCTGTTCAAATCCCAGGCATACACAGGAAACCCAGTATCCATAACTATATGGACACACCCTGGAGAAAGTAGACAGTGCCAAGTATCTTGGAGACACATTAATAATGACATCTCCTGTACCAAGCACATGGATAATGTGAAAGCGAAGGGTTCTAGGACCCTAGGCTTTCTTAGTAGTTATTTCTACAATATTACCAATGAGGCCAGACAAGCAACATACTCTGCCTTCATCACCATAACTTTAGAATATGCATCGTCGTCATGGGACCCGTTTCTCAAAATTGGTGTTGACAAGCTGGAAAGTGTACACAGACGAGTAATGCTCGGTTTGAAACGTATATCGACAGGACCCACGGCGGATACAGGCATGCTCCATGACCTAGTGTGGAAGCAACTTGCCAAGCGATAAACGGAGCTGCTATTGTCATTGCTCTTCAAGATAGAAGCAGAGCCGGCATCACATTTATGTACACATTACTCCGCCAACGCCGACTACGCTGGCTCCGACACGCACGCCGGATGGACGACGGTCGCATTCCAAAAGGTGAAATGGCCGCAGGGCACAGATACAAAGGTCGACCCCAACTTCGCTTCAAGGATGTCTGCAAACGAGATATGAAAGCGCTGGGGATGGACACCATCAACTGGGAATCCCTCGCAGCAAACAGAATAGCGTGGAGACAACAGCTGTCAACGGGCTTAAAGAGGGGGAGAACTAGCTCTGCAAGCAGCCTTTGACGACAAATGCAGGAAGAGGAAAGCCAAACAGTGTGAGCCGTCACCAACTGCATCGCCTTCCAGTGACTCTGTCTTCACGTGCGAAGGCTGCAACCGCTACTGCAGGTCACGCATCGAACTGTACAGCCACAGCAGACGGTGCTCATCTTTAGACTCAACAGGCGCACATTCCATAGTCTGACAAGACTGACGGATGCCGAAGAAGACTAAGTACTTCTGTTTCTAAAGAGAAGTCAAAATAGGCAATTGAGTCTGTTTTATTATTATTATTTCATTTCGATATAGCTCGTAAAATCCCCCTTTCATATCGTCGGATCCTGAACTTTTGTCATTTCCCATATCCTTAAAAGCGGGATTACATTCATCTTCTGTTAACATTCCTTCACATGATTGCCTTTCAACATCTGATAGTTTAGGTATTACATTTGCATTGTAATACTGTCTTTATAGGTTTTCATATTGTTTTAATTTATATAGGATTTCACTCTGATTTGTAACAGCTTTACCGTCTATATTGATGCTTTAACTATTACTGCTACATATAATTTTGCCATCCCATTTTGTTCCCAAATCTCTGTGGTCAGACTCTTTACAATGTACTTCTCGCAAGTAGGCCTACTTCTCGCAGCAAATGTATACATGTGTATTGAGATTTTATCCATTAGAAACAGCATTACTTTTATTCTTATTTTTCTAAACATGTTAACATCATAAGTAAAAATGGTAGTTTTATACATATGCATGCCTATGTTTAATACTCGTGATAGCACTGAAGTGATGATTCCACAAATTGAATATACCATAATGAAAAGGAATGCGTATTGACTAAACAATAATACTAGATCGCTTGTTTAAATATTGTTATTACATGCCTGTGCTGTTCCCGTAATTATTTCTTTATTGTTCAATAATGTTAAGACAAGGAATTGGCTGGTTTATTGTTCAATAATGTTAAGACAAGGAATTGGCTGGTTTATTGTTCAATAATGTTAAGATAAGGAATTGGCTGGTTTATTGTTCAATAGTGTTAAGACAAGGAATTGGCTGGTTTATTGTTCAATAGTGTTAAGATAAGGAATTGGCTGGCTTACTGTTCAATAATGTTAAGACAAGGAATTGGCTGGCTTATTGTTCAATAATGTTAAGACAAGGAATTGGCTGGCTTATTGTCCAACACTTACCTCAGTCATTCCGCGTGTTGACAGACTGATCACTCCCAGACGAAAATTCTTTCTTTTCCCATCGTCAAATCTTATCTTTCCTGATAGGCCGTCATATTCCAACTTAAAAACAAACAGGAAAGTAAAAGTTGATAGACAGATAGAGATGTAGAGATAGAGCCGAAGATTGAGCAGAGGATAGAGCAAATGATATAGCAGAGGATAGAACAGAGGATATAGCATATGATAGTGCAGAGGATAGAGCAGAGGATAGAACTGAAGGCATACATTTTCATTAATTTTGTTTTGCTCTGTCGTTTATTAGTCAGTGTAAACTGACATCAGCTTTCCTTTATTTATTCAATCAGATATTATATTCAGCAACAGTTCGTGTAAAACAATACACATTGTACATCTCGAGTATACATCTCGAGTATACATCTCTAGTATACATCTCTAGTATACATCTCGAGTATACATCTCGAGTATACATCTCTAGTGTACATCTCGAGTATACATCTCGAGTATACATCTCTAGTATACATCTCTAGTATACATCTCGAGTATACATCTCGAGTATACATCTCGAGTATACATCTCTAGTGTACATCTCGAGTATACATCTCGAGTATACATCTCGAGTATACATCTCGGGTATACATCTCGAGTATACATCTCGAGTATACATCTCGAGTATACATCTCGAGTATACATCTCTAGTATACATCTCTAGTATACATCTCTAGTATACATCTCGAGTATACATCTCTAGTATACATCTCGAGTATACATCTCGAGTATACATCTCGAGCATACATCTCTAGTATACCGCTCTAGTATACATCTCTAGTATACATCTCGAGTATACACCTCGAGTATACATCTCGGGTATACATCTCTAGTATACATCTCGAGTATACATCTCGAGTAT
>CM026387.1:95785597-95830597 GCA_014843695.1 Archivesica marissinica | reverse complement strand
AAATATATCCCGACATCTTAGTTCCATCTTAATAGTCTAAACACATTTATTATCAATCATTCTGTGTGTGTTTGTGTGAACATATAATTTATAGATCTACGAATAACACTCGCATTCTTTTTTGTTTTAATGAACTTTATTTTATTAATTATACTGGTTCATACAATATATAAGAGACTAGTAGGCTACCGTCTTATAAATATAAATTATATTAGTATAGATGCAGAACATATACAAGGCGAGGGTTTGTCGAGAGCCTTGCATATTGTCGAGAGCCTTGCATATTGTCGAGAGCCTTGCATATTGTCGAGAGCCTTGCATATTGTCGAGAGCCTTGCATATTGTCGGAGACGAACCTAATCAAATAATATCAATTAATGTCAGACATTGGAGTCAGAGGTCAAACATTAAGGTGGATTAAGAGTATTCTAGATAATAGACTCCAGTCAGTTGTCCTTAATGCTATTAGTTCAGAGGCCATTCCGGTGTCCTCTGGAGTCCCACAGGGATCCGTACTTGGACCCTGCTTTTCCTAGCCTACATAAACGACCTCCCACAAAACATCAGTTCCAAAGTCCGTATCTTTGCAGATGATACTGCAGTCTATCTATCACTGACATCTGCAAATGAGTCGGCCACACTCCAAAATGATCTTAAGAGATTAGAAGAGCGGGAGTTGGAGTGGGACATGGAATTTAACTCCTCCAAATGTCAAGTTATCCACGTCAACAGAAGGAAACATCCTATTCCCAGCAAATATAAACTCCATGGAGTCCTACTTGAGTCGGTCACCTCAGCCAAATACCTTGGCGTGGATATCTCATATAACCTGTCGTGGGACACTCACATAAAAAGGTCAACTAAGAAAGCAAACCAAACATTACGATTTCTACGTAGAAACCTCCAGGTCAAATCCGAACCCTTTAAGTCCATGGCTTACCAGACACTAGTGAGACCCCAGCTTGAATATGGCTCCGTGATCTGGTCGCCCCATACCTAAACATTGATAGACCAAATTGAAGGTGTCCAGCGAAGAGCAGCCCGTTGGATAAAGGCTGACTTCTATCGTACCTCTAGTGTTACAGACATGCTACATTCCCTAAATCTACGCAGACTAGATCAACGGCGTATTGACAATAGGTTATCCCTTATGTATAAAATTCATAATGATCTTGTTGCTATTCCCATTGAAAATTACCTAGTTCCCCTCTCCCGCCTTGCTCGCCATTGCCATTCCTTAAGCTATAGGTTAATTACAGCAACTACAGACTACTACAAGTTTACCATTGGAACCATCTCCCTCCTGACATTGTCCATCTTCCTACCATAGAGCAATTCAATACGGCAGTTTGCCATATTGATCATGCCAGTCCCTAGTTGTTCTGCGCAGATGCTTTTAAACTTTTACCACAACTTATTTGCATTACTTTCTTAAATTATGCTTTTAACTACTCATACTTTTAACTTCTTTGCGGTTTCTGACGTGCAACATGTCTACGTCCCCGCGAGGGGTTCGACATTAAAGGAAGATAGATAGATAGACATTAACATTGTTCAGGGGCATTTCTGTATGAGTCGCATAATAAACTGCAGACTTGCTTTTGATGACTTACTTCCCTTGGTCGGATGTGCGCCTTTAGTACGCGGAATGAATGCAAAAATAAAAGATTAGAAAAGACCTATGGTTCGAGTTGTATATCGAAAGAACCATAGTTTAAAGCCCTAAGGAACAAACATAATATTTTAAGTATCCTATCTATAAAACATGAAGTATATAAAGTTTATTAGGCAGGCCGTTTTTGCATGTTATTTTGCAAGAAGGTAGGACAAACTATCCTTTCCATTGGTCCAAGGCTGTCACGTGGTGACCTTACAATTGCGTCCACTCATAATTTTAAAAGTGATTAATTGTTTTCTGAACTTATTTTGATCAAACAAATCTGCTGCTGGCTGTTTGGTATGTATACTTCCTGTGTTCCAATCTTCGTCCACCTTCAAATTTATGTTACTGATGTCGGTGTAAACAATGGCTGCGGCAAATAGATTTGGTTCTGTTACTGACGGGGAACTAGAAGCTAGCAGGATTCCCCTTCATTCTAACTTTATATGTTGACGCCGTGTTACTGACGGGGAGCTAGCAGGATTCCCCTTCATTCTAACTTTACATGTTGACGCCGTGTTACTGACGGGGAGCTAGCAGGATTCCCCTTCATTCTAACTTTACATGTTGACGCCGTGTTACTGACGGGGAGCTAGCAGGATTCCCCTTCATTCTAACTTTACATGTTGACGCCGTGTTACTGACGGGGAGCTAGCAGGATTCCCCTTCATTCTAACTTTACATGTTGACGCCGTGTTACTGACGGGGAGCTAGCAGGATTCCCCTTCATTCTAACTTTACTTTGACGCCGATTTATTTGATTAAATTAAGATCAGAAAATAACTAAACTCTTTTAAAATTTACAAATTGAGAGATTTAGAAAGCAGCTATTTTTTTCTACAGACTCAAAATACAATTGATCTTATCTTATCTTACCATACATGATATATATACTGACCCTCCACAGACCAATGGAAAAGGTTGAATTTAGTGGAAGGTTCATTACAGATCCTCTTAATGTTTCCTGTCTAAAACATTTTATCAGAAGATTTGATATATAGAACAGAATGTATAACTTGTATCGCGTATTCCGGGTGTATCGCGTGTACCGGGTGCATCCCGTGTACCGGGTGTATCGCGTGTACCGTGTGTATCGCGTGTACCAGGTGTATCGTGTGTACCGGGTGCATCGCGTGTACCGGGTGTATCGCGTGTACCGGGTGCATATCGTCGGGTGTATCGCGAGTACCGGGTGCATCGCGTGTACCGGGTGCATCGCGTGTACCGGGTGTATCGCGTCGGGTGCATCGCGTGTACCAGGTGTATCGCGTCGGGTGCATCGCGTGTACAAGGTGTATCGCGTCGGGTGCATCGCGTGTACCAGGTGTATCGCGTCGGCTGCATCGTGTGTACCGGGTGTATCACGTGTACCGGGTGTATAGCGTCGGGTGTATCGCGAGTACCGGGTGCATCGCGTGTACTGGGTGCATCGCGTGTACTGGGTGTATCGCGTGTACCGGGTGCATCGCGTGTACTGGGTGTATCGCGAGTACCGGGTGCATCGCGTGTACTGGGTGCATCGCGTGTACCGGGTGCATCGCGTGTACTGGGTGTATCGCGTCGCGTGCATCGCGTGTACCAGGTGTATCGCGTCGGGTGCATCGCGTGTACCGGGTGCTGTCAGTGTATCGGGTGCTGTCAGTGTAATGGGTGTTGTCAGTGTACCGGGTGCTATCAGTGTACTGGGTGTTGTCAGTGTACCGGGTGCTGTCAGTGTACTGGATGTTGTCAGTGTACCGGGTGCTGTCAGTGTACCTGATGCTGTCAATGTACCGGGTGCTGTCAGTGTATCGGGTGCTGTCAGTGTATCAGATGCTGTCAGTGTACCGGGTGCTGTCAGTGTACTGGGTGTTGTCAGTGTACCGGGTGCTGTCAGTGTACCTGGTGCTGTCAATGTACCGGGTGCTGTCAGTGTATCAGATGCTGTCAGTGTACCGGGTGCTGTCAGTGTACTGGGTGTTGTCAGTGTACCGGGTGGTGTCAGTGTACCGGGTGCTGTCAATGTACCGGGTGCTGTCAGTGTATCGGGTGCTGTCAGTGTATCAGAAGCTGTCAGTGTACCGCGTGCTGTCAGTGTATCAGGTGCTGTTAGTGTACCGGGTGCTGTCAAAGTACCGGGTGCTGTCAGTTTACTGGGTGATGTCAGTGTACCGGGTGCTGTCAGTGTACCGGGTGTTGTCAGTGTACCGGGTGCTGTCAGTGTATCGGGTGATGTCAGTGTATCAGATGCTGTCAGTGTACCGGGTGCTGTCAGTGTATCGGGTGCTGTCAGTGTATCGGGTGCTGTCAGTGTATCAGATGCTGTCAGTGTACCGGGTGCTGTCAGTGTATCGGGTGCTGTCAGTGTACCGGGTGCTGTCAGTGTATCGGGTGCTGTCAGTGTATCAGATGCTGTCAGTGTACCGGGTGCTGTCAGTATACCGGGTGCTGTCAGTGTACCGGGTGATGTCAGTGTACCGGGTGTTGTCAATGTACCTGGTGCTGTCAGTGTACCGGGCGCTGTCAGTGTATCAGATGCTGTCAGTGTATCGGGTGCTATCAGTGCACCGGGTGCTTTCAGAGTTAAAATGTTCAAATGGGTAGGGGTAGCCTACTATACCACGAAGAAGGCGATCGTTTTTATACAATGGACGAGGAAACCAAAACACATGCAAGCTTCTCCCTACTCCACTGCCATATCCACGAAACAACCATTGCTGGTATCCAGAACACTTTAGAAACGTAAGATATTTACCAGTGAGGTGAAGTGGAAGTGGTAGTAATCCGACAACATGTGCAGCGAGTCCGCCTGAAAGGGAACAGCGAAAATCTATGATATGATATAATCTGTATCAGGGTCTGTAGAATATAGTACATGAGTATGTCTTATAAACATGTTACAGAGAACGCAGCGGATAATCCCAGGGCGCCGTTGTTGACGTGTGGACATATTAGTTGACGTGAGGACATAGTGGTTGACGTGAAGATGTAGTGGTTGACATGAGGACGTAGTGGTTGATGTGATGACGTAGTGGTTGACGTGAGGAGGTAGTGGTTGGCAAGAGGAAGTAGTGGTTGACGTGAGGATGTAGTGGTTGACGTGAGGACGTAGTGGTTGACGTGAGGACGTAGTGGTTGACGTGAGGACGAAGTGGTTGACATGAGGACGTAGTGGTTGGTGTGATGATGTAGTGGTTGACATGAGGACGTAGTGGTTGACGTGATGATGTAGTGGTTGACATGAGGACGTAGTGGTTGACGTGATGATGTAGTGGTTGACGTGATGACGTAGTGGTTGACGTGAGGACGAAGTGGTTGACATGAGGACGTAGTGGTTGACGTGATGATGTAGTGGTTGACATGAGGACGTAGTGGTTGACGTGATGATGTAGTGGTTGATGTGATGACGTAGTGTTTGACATGAGGACGTAGTGGTTGACGTGGTGATGTAGTGGTTGACATGAGGACGTAGTGGTTGACGTGATGATGTAGTGGTTGACATGAGGACGTTGTGGTTGACGCGATGATGTAGTGGTTGACATGAGGACGTAGTGGTTGACGTGATGATGTAGTGGTTGACGTGATGATGTAGTGGTTGACATGAGGACGTAGTGGTTGACGTGATGATGTAGTGGTTGACATGAGGACGTAGTGGTTGACGTGATGATGTAGTGGTTGACGTGAGGATGTAGTGGTTGACGTGCTGATGTAGTGGTTGACGTAATGACGTAGTGGTTGACGTGATGATGTAGTGGTTGACATGAGGACGTAGTGGTTGACGTGATGATGTAGTGGTTGACATGAGGACGTAGTGGTTGACGTGAGGACGTAGTGGTTGACGTGAGGATGTAGTGGTTGACATGAGGACGTAGTGGTTGACATGAGGACGTAGTGGTTGACGTGAGGATGTAGTGGTTGATGTGATGAAGTAGTGGTTGACATGAGGACGTAGTGGTCGACGTGATGATGTAGTGGTTGACATGAGGACGTAGTGGTTGATGTGATGATGTAGTGGTTGATGTGATGACGTAGTGGTTGTCATGAGGACGTAGTGGTTGACGTGATGACGTAGTGATTGGCATGATGATGTAGTGGTTGACATGAGGACTAGTGGTTGACGTGATGATGTAGTGGTTGACGTAATGACGTAGTGGTTGACGTGATGATGTAGTGGTTGACATGAGGACGTAGTGGTTGTCATGAGGACGTAGTGGTTGACGAGATGATGTAGTGGTTGACATGGGGACGTAGTGGTTGACGTGATGATGTAGTGGTTGACATGAGGACGTAGTGGTTGACGTGATGATGTAGTGGTTGACATGATGACGTAGTGGTTGACATGATGATGTAGTGGTTGACATAGTGACGTAATGGTTGACGTGATGATGTAGTGGTTGACATGAGGATATAGTGGTTGACGTTATGATGTAGTGGTTGATGTGATGATGTAATGGTTGACATGATGACGTAGTGGTTGACGTGAGGATGTAGTGATTGACATGAGGACGTAGTGGTTGACGTAATGATGTAGTGGTTGATGTGATGATGTAGTGGTTGACATGAGGACGTAGTGGTTGGTGTGATGATGTAGTGGTTGACGTAATGAAGTAGTGGTTGATGTGATGATGTAGTGGTTGACATAAGGACGTAGTGGTTGACATGAGGACGTAGTGGTTGACGAGATGATGTAGTGGTTGACGTGATGATGTAGTGGTTGACATGATGACGTAGTGGTTGACGTGATGATGCAGTGGTTGACGTAGGGACGTAGTGGTTGACGTGATGATGTAGTGGTTGACATGAGGACGTAGTGGTTGACGTGATGATGTAGTGGTTGATGTGATGATGTAATGGTTGACATGATGACGTAGTGGTTGACGTGAGGATGTAGTGGTTGATGTGATGATGTAGTGGTTGACATGAGGACGTAGTGGTTGACATGAGGACGTAGTGGTTGACGTGAGGACGTAGTGGTTGACGTGATGATGTAGTGGTTGACGTGATGATGTAGTGGTTGACATGAGGACGTAGTGGTTGACGTGAGGATGTAGTGGTTGACGTGATGATGTAGTGATTGATGTGATGATGTAGTGGTTGACATGATGACGTAGTGGTTGACGTGATGATGTAGTGGTTGACGTGATGATGTAGTGGTTGACGTGAGGACGTAGTGGTTGACATGATGATGTAGTAGTTGACATGAGGACGTAGTGGTTGACATGAGGACGTAGTGGTTGACGTGATGATGTAGTGGTTGATGTGATGATGTAGTGGTTGACATGAGGACGTAGTGGTTGACGTGATGATGTAGTGGTTGACATTAGGACGCAGTGGTTGACGTGATGATGTAGTGGTTGACGTAATGACGTAGTGGTTGGCGTGAGGATGTAGTGGTTGATGTGATGATGTAGTGGTTGACGTGAGGACATAGTGGTTGGCATGAGGACGTAGTGGTTGACGTGAGGATGTAGTGGTTGACGTTAGGATGTTGTGGTTGTCGTGAGAACGTAGTGGTTGTGCAAGGACGTAGTGGATGATGCGAGTACGTAGTTGTTGGCGTGAGTACGAGGGGTGTTTGACGTGAGAATGTTTTTTTGGGGGGTTTCTGGGGGGTTTTTTGGTGAAACCTTACGGCTTTGTTTATTTTCATTTCATACAATATTTACATAATGATCGACATTCTACAATTGACAAGATGTAATATATCTTTTAACAAGTAGTTGTGATAACTTAAAAAAACATTCTAATTACAGCAATATCATATTTGATAGGGTCAAACATGAGCAGATATGTGCTCTACTTGTGACATAAAACGTTTCATAAATGCAGATACAGTATTGTGACTGTATATACGACGTATTGTTGACATGAGAATGTAGTGTTTGATGCAAGGACGTAGTGGTTGATGCGCGTACGTAGTTGTTGGCGTGAGTACGAGGGGTGGGTGACGTGAGAATGTAGTGTTTGACGTGAGAATGTGGTGGATGACATGACGAAGCTCGATCTCAGCAGTTTAGGACAAGGATAAATTGGTAGATAAACTTGATTTATTCCACAATTATTTCAGAAAAGTTTATGATAAGTTGGCTTACAGACATATAGTTAGCCATATATGATATATATCATACTGCCCACCTTACATACATATAGTTAGTTATATATATCATACTGCCCACCTTACATACATATAGTTAGTTATATATGATATATATCATGCTGCCCACCTTACATACATATAGTTAGTTATATGTGATATATATCATACTGCCCACCTTACATACATATAGTTAGTTATATATGATATATATCATACTGCCCACCTTACATACATATAGTTAGTTATATATGATATATATCATACTGCCCACCTTACATACATATAGTTAGTTATATATGATATATATCATACTGCCCACCTTACATACATATAGTTATATATGATATATATCATACTGCCCACCTTACATACATATAGTTAGATATAATATCATACTGCCCACCTTACATACATATAGTTAGTTTATATGATATATATCATACTGCCCACCTTACATACATATAGTTATATATGATATATATCATACTGCCCACCTTACATACATATAGTTATATATATCATGCTGCCCACCTTACATACATATAGTTATATATGATATATATCATACTGCCCACCTTACATACATATAGTTAGTTATATATATCATACTGCCCACCTTACATACATATAGTTATATATGATATATATCATACTGCCCACCTTACATACATATAGTTAGTTATATATGATATATATCATACTGCCCACCTTACATACATATAGTTAGTTATATATGATATATATCATACTGCCCACCTTACATACATATAGTTAGTTATATATGATATATCATACTGCCCACCTTACATACATATAGTTAGTTATATATGATATATATCATACTGCCCACCTTACATACATATAGTTAGTTATATATGATATATATCATACTGCCCACCTTACATACATATAGTTATATATGATATATATCATACTGCCCACCTTACATACATATAGTTATATATGATATATATCATACTGCCCACCTTACATACATATAGTTATATATGATATATATCATACTGCCCACCTTACATACATATAGTTATATATGATATATATCATACTGCCCACCTTACATACATATAGTTATATATGATATATATCATACTGCCCACCTTACATACATATAGTTATATATGATATATATCATACTGCCCACCTTACATACATATAGTTATATATGATATATATCATACTGCCCACCTTACATACATATAGTTATATATGATATATATCATACTGCCCACCTTACATACATATAGTTATATATGATATATATCATACTGCCCACCTTACATACATATAGTTATATATGATATATATCATACTGCCCACCTTACATACATATAGTTATATATGATATATATCATACTGCCCACCTTACATACATATAGTTATATATGATATATATCATACTGCCCACCTTACATACATATAGTTATATATGATATATATCATACTGCCCACCTTACATACATATAGTTATATATGATATATATCATACTGCCCACCTTACATACATATAGTTATATATGATATATATCATACTGCCCACCTTACATACATATAGTTAGTTATATATGATATATATCATACTGCCCACCTTACATACATATAGTTAGTTATATATGATATATATCATGCTGCCCACCTTACATACATATAGTTAGTTATATATGATATATATCATACTGCCCACCTTACATACATATAGTTATATATGATATATATCATACTGCTGACCTTACATACATATAGTTAGTTATATATGATATATATCATACTGCCCACCTTACATACATATAGTTAGTTATATATGATATATATCATACTGCCCACCTTACATACATATAGTTAGTTATATATGATATATATCATACTGCCCACCTTACATACATATAGTTAGTTATAAATATCATGCTGCCCACCTTACATACATATAGTTAGTTATATATATCATGCTGCCCACCTTACATACATATAGTTAGTTATATATGATATATATCATACTGCCCACCTTACATACATATAGTTAGTTATATGTGATATATATCATACTGCCCACCTTACATACATATAGTTAGTTATATATGATATATATCATACTGCCCACCTTACATACATATAGTTAGTTATATATGATATATATCATGCTGCCCACCTTACATACATATAGTTAGTTATATATGATATATATCATACTGCCCACCTTACATACATATAGTTAGTTATATGTGATATATATCATACTGCCCACCTTACATACATATAGTTAGTTATATATGATATATATCATACTGCCCACCTTACATACATATAGTTATATATGATATATATCATACTGCCCACCTTACATACATATAGTTAGTTATATATGATCTATCATACTGCCCACCTTACATACATATAGTTAGTTATATGATATATATCATACTGCCCACCTTACATACATATAGTTAGTTATATATGATATATATCATACTGCCCACCTTACATACATATAGTTATATATGATATATATCATACTGCCCACCTTACATACATATAGTTAGTTATATATGATATATATCATACTGCCCACCTTACATACATATAGTTAGTTATATGTGATATATATCATACTGCCCACCTTACATACATATAGTTAGTTATATATGATATATATCATACTGCCCACCTTACATACATATAGTTAGTTATATATGATATATATCATGCTGCCCACCTTACATACATATAGTTAGTTATATATGATATATATCATACTGCCCACCTTACATAAATATAGTTAGCTATATGTGATATATATCATACTGCCCACCTTACATACATATAGTTAGTTATATATATCATACTGCCCACCTTACATACATATAGTTAGTTATATATATCATACTGCCCACCTTACATACATATAGTTAGTTATATATAGCATACTGCCCACCTTACATACATATAGTTATATATGATCTATCATACTGCCCACCTTACATACATATAGTTAGCCATATATGATATATATCATACTGCCCACCTTACATACATATAGTTATATGTGATATATATCTTACTGCCAACCTTACATACATATAGTTATATATGATCTATCATACTGCCCACCTTACATACATATAATTAGTTATATATGATCTACCATCCTGCCCACCTTACATACATATAATTAGTTACATATGATATATCAGACTGCCCACCTTACATACATATAGTTAGTTATATGTCATCTATAGCATACTGCCCACCTTACATACACATAGTTAGTTATTTATGATATATAACATAATGGAATACTGCCCACCTCTTGTATAATCTGTTTAATCTTTGACACGTGACAATCAATAACGATCCTGTATTCTGGTTTCTCCTTCAGTTCTTTAAGCATGCTTTTATACGTGTTTTGGTGCGACTCCAATCGCCTCACTGTCATCTTGTAGGATTCTCCTCTCGCCGTCTCTAACAGTTTCTGCAATCTTATCAAACCTGGAAACATACTTCTATAGAGTGGTCTGGCTCTACTATACGTTCTATAGAGTGGTCGGACTGTACTATACGTTCTATAGAGTGGTCGGGCTGTACTATACGTTCTATAGAGTGGTCGGGCTGTACTATACGTTCTATAGAGTGGTCGGACTGTAATGTACGTTATATAGAGTGGTCGGGCTGTAATGTACGTTATATAGAGTGGTCGGGCTGTACTGTACGTTCTATAGAGTGGTCGGGCTGTACTGTACGTTATATAGAGTGGTCGGGCTGTACTGTACGTTCTATAGAGTGGTCGGGCTGTACTGTACGTTCTATAGAGTGGTCGGAATGTACTATACGTTCTATAGAGTGGTCGGACTGTACTATACGTTCTATAGAGTGGTCGGGCTGTACTGTACGTTATATAGAGTGGTCGGGCTGTACTGTACGTTATATAGAGTGGTCGTAATTTAAGATGGTCGGACTGTACTTACGTTTATAGAGTGGTCGGCTGTATACGTTATATAGAGTGGTGGCTGTATGTACGTTTATAGAGTGGTCGGCTTACTTACGTTTATAGAGTGGTCGGCTGTACTTACGTTCTATAGAGTGGTCGGGCTGTACTGTACGTTTTAGAGTGGTCGGCTGTCTATACGTTATAGAGTGGTCGGTGTATATACGTTTGGTGGGTGTTTTTTGAGTGGTGGCTGTACTTAGTTTATAGAGTGGTCGGCTGTACTTACGTTCTATAGAGTGGTCGGACTGTACTATACGTTCTATAGAGTGGTCGGTGTTGTTATAGAGTGGTCGGGCTGTACTGTACGTTATATAGAGTGGTCGGGCTATACTGTACGTTATATAGAGTGGTCGGACTCTACTATACGTTCTATAGAGTGGTCGGACTGTACTATACGTTCTATAGAGTGGTCGGACTGTAATGTACGTTATATAGAGTGGTCGGGCTGTAATGTACGTTATATAGAGTGGTCGGGCTGTACTGTACGTTATATAGAGTGGTCGGGCTGTACTATACGTTCTATAGAGTGGTCGGACTGTAATGTACGTTATATAGAGTGGTCGGGCTGTACTATACGTTCTATAGAGTGGTCGGACTGTAATGTACGTTATATAGAGTGGTCGGACTGTAATGTACGTTATATAGAGTGGTAGGGCTGTACTATACGTTCTATAGAGTGGTCGGACTGTAATGTACGTTATATAGAGTGGTCGGGCTGTAATGTACGTTATATAGAGTGGTCGGACTGTACTATACGTTCTATAGAGTGGTCGGGCTGTACTATACGTTCTATAGAGTGGTCGGACTGTACTATACGTTCTATAGAGTGGTCGGACTGTACTATACGTTATATAGAGTGGCCGGGCTATACTATACGTTATATAGAGTGGTCGGGCTCTACTCTACGTTCTATAGAGTGGTCGGACTGTACTATACGTTCTATAGAGTGGTCGGGCTGTACTATACGTTCTATAGAGTGGTCGGGCTGTACTATACGTTCTATAGAGTGGTCGGACGGTACTATACGTTCTATAGAGTGGTCGGGCTGTACTATACTATCTATAGAGTGGTCGGACGGTACTATACGTTCTATAGAGTGGTCGGACTGTACTATACGTTCTATAGAGTGGTCGGACAGTACTATACGTTCTATAGAGTGGTCGGACTGTAATGTACGTTATATAGAGTGGTCGGGCTGTACTGTACGTTATATAGAGTGGTCGGGCTGTACTGTACGTTCTATAGAGTGGTCGGGCTGTACTGTACGTTCTATAGAGTGGTCGGAATGTACTATACGTTCTATAGAGTGGTCGGACTGTACTATACGTTCTATAGAGTGGTCGGGCTGTACTGTACGTTATATAGAGTGGTCGGGCTGTAATGTACGTTATATAGAGTGGTCGGGCTGTACTGTACGTTATATAGAGTGGTCGGGCTGTACTATACGTTCTATAGAGTGGTCTGACTGTACTGTACGTTATATAGAGTGGTCGGGCTGTACTATACGTTATATAGAGAGGTCGGGCTGTACTGTACGTTATATAGAGTGATCGGGCTGTACTATACGTTCTATAGAGTGGTCGGGCTGTACTATACGTTATATAGAGTGGTCGGGCTGTACTATACGTTCTATAGAGTGGTCGGGCTGTACTATACGTTCTATAGAGTGGACGGGCTCTACTATACGTTCTATAAAGTGGTCGGGCTCTACTGTACGTTATATAGAGTGGTCGGGCTCTACTATACATTATATAGAGTGGTCGGGCTGTACTGTACATTATATAGAGTGGTCGGGCTGTACTGTACATTATATAGAGTGGTTGGGCTGTACTATACGTTCCATAGAGTGGTCGGGCTCTACTATACGTTCTTTAGAGTGGTCGGGCTGTACTGTACATTATATAGAGTGGTCGGACTGTACCGTACATTATATAGAGTGGTCGGGCTGTACCATACATTATATAGAGAGGTGGGACTGTACCGTTCATTATATAGAGTGGTCAGGCTGTACCGTTCATTATATAGAGTGGTCGGGCTGTACCGCTCATTATATAGAGTGGTCGGGCTGTACCGTTCATTATATAGAGTGGTCGGGCTGTACCGTACATTATATAGAGTGGTCGGGCTGTACCGTACAATATATAGAGTGGTCGGGCTGTACCGTACATTATATAGAGTGGTCGAACTGTACCGTACATTATATAGAGTGGTCGGGCTGTAATGTACATTATATAGAGAGGTCGGGCTGTACTATACGTTCTATAGAGTGGTCGGGCTGTACTATACGTTATATAGAGTGGTCGGGCTGTACTGTACGTTCTATAGAGTGGTCGGGCAGTACTGTACATTATATAGAGTGGTCGGGCTGTACTGTACATTATTTAGAGTGGTCGGGCTGTACTATATGTTATATATAATGGTCGGGCTGTACTATACGTTCTTTAGAGTGGTCGGGCTGTACTATACGTTATATAGAGTCGACATGCTGTACTGTACATTATATAGAGTGGTCGGGCTGTACTATACGTCATATAGAGTGGTCGGGCTGTACCATACGCTATATAGAGTGGTCAGGCTGTACTGTACGTTCTATAGAGTGGTCGGGCTGTACCGTACATTATATAGAGTGGTTGGGCTGTACTATACGTTCTATAGAGTGGTCGGGCAGGTACCGTACATTATATAGAGTGGTTGGGCTGTACCGTACATTAATTAGAGTGGTCTGGCTGTACCGTACATCATATATAGTGGTCGGGCTGTACTGTACATTATATAGAGTGGTCGGGCTGTACTATACGTTCTATAGAGTGGTCGGGCTATACTATACGTTATATAGAGTGGTCGGGCTCTACTATACGTTCTATAGAGTGGTCGGACTGTACTATACGTTCTATAGAGTGGTCGGGCTGTACTATACGTTCTATAGAGTGGTCGGGCTATACTATACGTTCTATAGAGTGGTCGGACGGTACTATACGTTCTATAGAGTGGTCGGGCTGTACTATACGTTCTATAGAGTGGTCGGACGGTACTATACGTTCTATAGAGTGGTCGGACGGTACTATACGTTCTATAGAGTGGTCGGACTGTAATGTACGTTATATAGAGTGGTCGGACTGTAATGTACGTTATATAGAGTGGTCGGACTGTACTATACGTTCTATAGAGTGGTCGGGCTGTACTATACGTTCTATAGAGTGGTCGGACTGTACTATACGTTCTATAGAGTGGTCGGACTGTACTATACGTTATTTAGAGTGGTCGGGCTATACTATACGTTATATAGAGTGGTCGGGCTCTACTATACGTTCTATAGAGTGGTCGGACTGTACTATACGTTCTATAGAGTGGTCGGGCTGTACTATACGTTCTATAGAGTGGTCGGGCTATACTATACGTTCTATAGAGTGGTCGGACGGTACTATACGTTCTATAGAGTGGTCGGGCTGTACTATACGTTCTATAGAGTGGTCGGACGGTACTATACGTTCTATAGAGTGGTCGGACGGTACTATACGTTCTATAGAGTGGTCGGACTGTAATGTACGTTATATAGAGTGGTCGGGCTGTAATGTACGTTATATAGAGTGGTCGGGCTGTACTGTACGTTATATAGAGTGGTCGGGCTGTACTATACGTTCTATAGAGTGGTCGGACTGTACTATACGTACTATAGAGTGGTCGGGCTGTACTGTACATTATATAGAGTGGTCGGGCTGTACTGTACATTATATAGAGTGGTCGGGCTGTACTATACGTTCCATAGAGTGGTCGGGCTCTACTATACGTTCTTTAGAGTGGTCGGGCTGTACTGTACATTATATAGAGTGGTCGGACTGTACCGTACATTATATAGAGTGGTCGGGCTGTACCATACATTATATGGAGAGGTGGGACTGTACCGTTCATTATATAGAGTGGTCAGGCTGTACCGTTCATTATATAGAGTGGTCGGGCTGTACCGTTCATTATATAGAGTGGTCGGGCTGTACCGATCATTATATAGAGTGGTCGGGCTGTACCGTACATTATATAGAGTGGTCGGGCTGTACCGTACAATATATAGAGTGGTCGTACATTATATAGAGTGGTCGAACTGTACCGTACATTATATAGAGTGGTCGGGCTGTACTGTACATTATATAGAGAGGTCGGGCTGTACTATACGTTCTATAGAGTGGTCGGGCTGTACTATACGTTATATAGAGTGGTCGGGCTGTACTGTACGTTCTATAGAGTGGTCGGGCAGTACTGTACATTATATAGAGTGGTCGGGCTGTACTGTACATTATTTAGAGTGGTCGGGCTGTACTATATGTTATATATAATGGTCGGGCTGTACTATACGTTCTTTAGAGTGGTCGGGCTGTACTATATGTTATATAGAGTCGACATGCTGTACTGTACATTATATAGAGTGGTCGGGCTGTACTATACGTCATATAGAGTGGTCGGGCTGTACCATACGCTATATAGAGTAGTCAGGCTGTACTGTACGTTCTATAGAGTGGTCGGGCTGTACCGTACATTATATAGAGTGGTTGGGCTGTACTATACGTTCTATAGAGTGGTCGGGCAGGTACCGTACATTATATAGAGTGGTTGGGCTGTACCGTACATTAATTAGAGTGGTCTGGCTGTACCGTACATCATATATAGTGGTCGGGCTGTACTGTACATTATATAGAGTGGTCGGGCTGTACTATACGTTCTATAGAGTGGTCGGACTGTAATGTACGTTATATAGAGTGGTCGGACTGTAATGTACGTTATATAGAGTGGTCGGGCTGTACTGTACGTTATATAGAGTGGTCGGGCTGTACTATACGTTCTATAGAGTGGTCGGACTGTAATGTACGTTATATAGAGTGGTCGGACTGTAATGTACGTTATATAGAGTGGTCGGGCTGTACTATACGTTCTATAAAGTGGTCAGACTGTAATGTACGTTATATAGAGTGGTCGGGCTGTAATGTACGTTATATAGAGTGGTCGGGCTGTACTGTACGTTATATAGAGTGGTCGGGCTCTACTATACGTTCTATAGAGTGGTCGGACTGTACTATACGTTCTATAGAGTGGTCGGGCTGTACTATACGTTCTATAGAGTGGTCGGGCTGTACTATACGTTCTATTGAGTGGTCGGACTGTACTATACGTACTATAGAGTGGTCGGGCTGTACTGTACGTTATATAGAGTGGTCGGGCTGTACTGTACGTTATATAGAGTGGTCGGACTGTACTATACGTTCTATAGAGTGGTCGGGCTGTACTATACGTTCTATAGAGTGGTCGGGCTGTACTATACGTTCTATAGAGTGGTCGGACTGTACTATACGTTATATAGAGTGGTCGGGCTGTACTGTACGTTATATAGAGTGGTCGGACTGTACTATACGTTCTATAGAGTGGTCGGGCTGTACTATACGTTCTATAGAGTGGTCGGACTGTACTATACGTTCTATAGAGTGGTCGGACTGTACTATACGTTATATAGAGTGGTCGGGCTATACTATACGTTATATAGAGTGGTCGGGCTCTACTATACGTTCTATAGAGTGGTCGGACTGTACTATACGTTCTATAGAGTGGTCGGGCTGTACTATACGTTCTATAGAGTGGTCGGGCTATACTATACGTTCTATAGAGTGGTCGGACGGTACTATACGTTCTATAGAGTGGTCGGGCTGTACTATACGTTCTATAGAGTGGTCGGACGGTACTATACGTTCTATAGAGTGGTCGGACTGTACTATACGTTCTATAGAGTGGTCGGACGGTACTATACGTTCTATAGAGTGGTCGGACGGTTTATAGAGTGGTCGGGCTGTACTTACGTTTATAGAGTGGTCGGGTACTATACGTTCTATAGAGTGGTCGGACTGTATTACGTTTATAGAGTGGTCGGCTGTAATGTACGTTATATAGAGTGGTCGGGCTGTAATGTACGTTATATAGAGTGGTCGGGCTGTACTGTACGTTATATAGAGTGGTCGGGCTGTACTATACGTTATATAGAGTGGTCGGGCTCTACTATACGTTCTATAGAGTGGTCGGGCTGTACTATACGTTCTATAGAGTGGTCGGACTGTACTATACGTTATATAGAGTGGTCGGGCTATACTATACGTTATATAGAGTGGTCGGGCTCTACTATACGTTCTATAGAATGGTCGGACTGTACTATACGTTCTATAGAGTGGTCGGGCTGTACTATACGTTCTATAGAGTGGTCGGGCTGTACTATACGTTTTATAGAGTGGTCGGACGGTACTATACGTTCTATAGAGTGGTCGGACTGTACTATACGTTATATAGAGTGGTCGGGCTGTACTGTACGTTATATAGAGTGGTCGGACTGTACTATACGTTCTATATAGTGGTCGGGCTGTACTATACGTTATATAGAGTGGTCGGACTGTACTATACGTTATATAGAGTGGTCGGGCTATACTATACGTTATATAGAGTTGTCGGGCTCTACTATACGTTCTATAGAGTGGTCGGACTGTACTATACGTACTATAGAGTGGTCGGGCTGTACTGTACATTATATAGAGTGGTCGGGCTGTACTATACGTTATATAGAGTGGTCGGGCTGTACTATACGTTCTATAGAGTGGTCGGACTGTACTGTACGTTATATAGAGTGGTCGGGCTGTACTATACGTTCTATAGAGTGGTCTGACGGTACTGTACGCTATATAGAGTGATCGGGCTGTACTATACGTTATATAGAGTGGTCGGGCTGTACTATACGTTATATAGAGTGGTCGGGCTGTACTATACGTTCTATAGAGTGGTCGGGCTGTACTATACGTTCTATAGAGTGGACGGGCTGTACTATACGTTCTATAGAGTGGTCGGGCTGTACTATACGTTCTATAGAGTGGACGGGCTCTACTATACGTTCTATAAAGTGGTCGGGCTCTACTGTACGTTATATAGAGTGGTCGGGCTCTACTATACATTATATAGAGTGGTCGGGCTGTACTGTACATTATATAGAGTGGTCGGGCTGTACTGTACATTATATAGAGTGGTCGGGCTGTACTATACGTTCCATAGAGTGGTCGGGCTCTACTATACGTTCTTTAGAGTGGTCGGGCTGTACTGTACATTATATAGAGTGGTCGGACTGTACCGTACACTATATAGAGTGGTCGGGCTGTACCATACATTATATAGAGAGGTGGGACTGTACCGTTCATTATATAGAGTGGTCGGGCTGTACCGTTCATTATATAGAGTGGTCGGGCTGTACCGTTCATTATATAGAGTGGTCGGGCTGTACCGTACATTATATAGAGTGGTCGGGCTGTACCGTACATTATATAGAGTGGTCGGGCTGTACCGTACATTATATAGAGTTGTCGGACTGTACCGTACATTATATAGAGTGGTCGGGCTGTACTGTACATTATATAGAGAGGTCGGGCTGTACTATACGTTCTATAGAGTGGTCGGGCTGTACTATACGTTATATAGAGTGGTCGGGCTGTACTATACGTTATATAGAGTGGTCGGGCTGTACTGTACGTTCTATAGAGTGGTCGGGCAGTACTGTACATTATATAGAGTGGTCGGGCTGTACTGTACATTATTTAGAGTTGTCGGGCTGTACTATACGTTATATATAATGGTCGGACTGTACTATACGTTATATAGAGTCGACAGGCTGTACTGTACATTATATAGAGTGGTCGGGCTGTACTATACGTCATATAGAGTGGTCGGGCTGTACTATACGCTATATAGAGTGGTCAGGCTGTACTGTACGTTCTATAGAGTGGTCGGGCTGTACCGTACATTATATAGAGTGGTTGGGCTGTACTATACGTTCTATAGAGTGGTCGGGCTGTACCGTACATTATATAGAGTGGTTGGGCTGTACCGTACATTAATTAGAGTGGTCTGGCTGTACCGTACATCATATAGAGTGGTCGGGCTGTACTGTACATTATATAGAGTGGTCGGGCTGTACTATACGTTCTATAGAGTGGTCGGGCTGTACTATACGTTATATAGAGTGGTCGGGCTGTACTATACGTTCTATAGAGTGGTCGGGCTGTACTATGTGTACTATAGAGTGGTCGGGTTGTACTATACGTTCTATAGAGTGGTCGGGCTGTACTATACGTTCTATAGAGTGGTCGGGCTCTACTATACGTTCTATAGAGTGGTCGGGCTGTACTATACGTTCTATAGAGTGGTCGGACTGTACTATACGTTATATAGAGTGGTCGGGCTATACTATACGTTATATAGAGTGGTCGGGCTCTACTATACGTTCTATAGAATGGTCGGACTGTACTATACGTTCTATAGAGTGGTCGGGCTGTACTATACGTTCTATAGAGTGGTCGGGCTGTACTATACGTTTTATAGAGTGGTCGGACGGTACTATACGTTCTATAGAGTGGTCGGACTGTACTATACGTTATATAGAGTGGTCGGGCTGTACTGTACGTTATATAGAGTGGTCGGACTGTACTATACGTTCTATAGAGTGGTCGGGCTGTACTATACGTTCTATAGAGTGGTCGGACTGTACTATACGTTATATAGAGTGGTCGGGCTATACTATACGTTATATAGAGTTGTCGGGCTCTACTATACGTTCTATAGAGTGGTCGGGCTGTACTATATGTACTATAGAGTGGTCGGGCTCTACGATACGTTCTATGGAGTGGTCGGGCTGTACTATACGTTCTATAGAGTGGTCGGACGGTACTATACGTTCTATAGAGTGGTCGGACTGTACTATACATTCTATAGAGTGGTCGGACTCTACTATACGTACTATAGAGTGGTCAGACTGTACGGTACGTTCTATAGAGTGGTCGGGCTGTACTATACGTTCTATAGAGTGGTCGGGCTCTACTCTACGTTCTATATAGTGGTCGGACTCTACTATGCGTACTTTAGAGTGGTCAGATTGTACTGTACGTTCTATAGAGTGGTCGGGCTGTACTATACGTTCTATAGAGTGGTCGGGCTCTACTATACGTTCTATAGAGTGGTCGGGCTGTACTATACGTTCTATAGAGTGGTCGGACTGTACTATACGTTATATAGAGTGGTCGGGCTATACTATACGTTATATAGAGTGGTCGGGCTCTACTATACGTTCTATAGAATGGTCGGACTGTACTATACGTTCTATAGAGTGGTCGGGCTGTACTATACGTTTTATAGAGTGGTCGGACGGTACTATACGTTCTATAGAGTGGTCGGACTGTACTATACGTTATATAGAGTGGTCGGGCTGTACTATACGTTTTATAGAGTGGTCGGACGGTACTATACGTTCTATAGAGTGGTCGGACTGTACTATACGTTATATAGAGTGGTCGGGCTGTACTGTACGTTATATAGAGTGGTCGGACTGTACTATACGTTCTATAGAGTGGTCGGGCTGTACTATACGTTCTATAGAGTGGTCGGACTGTACTATACGTTATATAGAGTGGTCGGGCTATACTATACGTTATATAGAGTTGTCGGGCTCTACTATACGTTCTATAGAGTGGTCGGGCTGTACTATATGTACTATAGAGTGGTCGGGCTCTACGATACGTTCTATGGAGTGGTCGGGCTGTACTATACGTTCTATAGAGTGGTCGGACGGTACTATACGTTCTATAGAGTGGTCGGACTCTATACATATACGGACTCTATACGTACTATAGAGTGGTCAGACTGTACGGTACGTTCTATAGAGTGGTCGGGCTGTACTATACGTTCTATAGAGTGGTCGGGCTCTACTCTACGTTCTATATAGTGGTCGGACTCTACTATGCGTACTTTAGAGTGGTCAGATTGTACTGTACGTTCTATAGAGTGGTCGGGCTCTACTATACATTCTATATAGTGGTCGGGCTATACTAGGTCGGGCTCTACTATACGTTATATAGAGTGATTGGGCTCTGCTATTCGTTCTATAGAGTGGTCGGGTTCCACTGTGACATTTTACCTACACATCACTATGACATTTACCTACACATCTCAATGACATTTACCCACACATCACTATGACATTTACCCACACATCACTATGACATTTACCCACACATCACTATGACATTTACCTACACACACATCACTATGACATTTACATATCACTGTGATATTTACCTACACATCACTATGACATTTACCTACACATCACTATGACATTTACCCACACATCACTATGACATTTACCTACACATCACTATGACATTTACCTACACATCTCAATGACATTTACCCACACATCACTATGACATTTACCCACACATCACTATGACATTTACCCACACATCACTATGACATTTACCTACACACACATCACTATGACATTTACATATCACTGTGATATTTACCTACACATCACTATGACATTTACCTACACATCACTATGACATTTACCCACACATCACTATGACATTTACCTACACATCACTATGACATTTACCTACACATCTCAATGACATTTACCCACACATCACTATGACATTTACCCACACATCACTATGACATTTACCCACACATCACTATGACATTTACCTACACATCTCAATGACATTTACCCACACATCACTACGACATTTACCTACACATCACTATGACATTTACCCACATATCACTATGACATTTACCCGCACATCACTATGACATTTACCCACACATCACTATGACATTTACATATCACTATGACATTTACCCACACATCACTATGACATTTACCCACACATCACTATGACATTTACCCACACATCACTATGACATTTACCCGCACATCACTATGACATTTACCCACACATCGTCAATCTGCAAATATCCCTAGTCTACAGAAAACCATAAAGAAAACGACTCGGAGAAGTAAAATATTAATAAAATCATCTTACTGTCTCCGTCCTCGTATATAACAGTAAAGACCTTCCATTGCCAGTGCTTGATGAGATCTGCGAAAGCCTTGCCTAGTTCATCATGATCCGGGTACACACTGATGGAGAAATATTCACGAGGCGTACGAGCATCCCACACCGCTTGGATATGTGGGATCTCGAACGCGTTACAGAGTGAGTGCACGTGAGCTCGCGATATTTCACTCACTGGTCCAAATACTGCTGCTATACCGTCGTGTGCCCGCATTTCTCGACACACTGAAAACATACAACATACACGTGCTGCACGACAATATATTTTGATTGATAAACATTAAAGTACAGAATGGGAAGTATGTGAGAAGGTACGGTGATCGCCAAATCGTACAGGTGAGTTTTCTTCGGGTTTCCTCCCACACGAATGACCACATTTACGCTTTTACCCGCGCCAACGAGAGTGTTTAAAAATAAAGTTTAAGCAGTACATAATCAGTCTCCATAAGGAGAAGCGCTTGTGTTTGACAGAAGTATTTTATTTTCGATGAGGTATAAATACATAGCAATATCATGTTCTCCTTGAATTGGGGCCACCGTGTGTGAGTTTCTAGTCAGAATATAGGGACTTCGGCTGGAGTGAACCGTCTTTAGCCACTCGGTCGACTTGGCCCCTGGAGACAATAGGTCAAATAGAAGTGTGATGTTCATAACAGTGAATTGTTCATGATTTAGCTTCTGGATGGTTACAAAGAGGCAATATAAATTTAAGTGCCTTCCCTAGCCTCTCGCACGTGAAGCGACGAGCTGCCACAGCGCATTCACGACTTCCACGAGACGTACACATTAGCATATAGCTGGATTGTGACTGGTACACACTGTCCTATCATACACATGTAGCATGTAGCTGGATTGTGACTGGTACACACTGTCCTATCATACACATGTAGCTGGATTGTGACTGGTACACACTGTCCTATCATACACATGTAGCATATAGCTGGAATGTGACTAGTACACACTGTCCTATCATACACATGTAGCATGTAGCTGGATTGTGACTGGTACACACTGTCCTATCATACACATGTATCTGGATTGTGACTGGTACACACTGTCCTATCATACACATGTAGCTGGATTGTGACTGGTACACACTATCCTATCATACACATGTAGCATATAGCTGGAATGTGACTAGTACACACTGTCCTATCATACACATGTAGCATATAGCTGGATTGTGACTGGTACACACTGTCCTATCATACACATGTATCTGGATTGTGACTGGTACACACTGTCCTATCATACACATGTAGCTGGATTGTGACTGGTACACACTGTCCTATCATACACATGTAGCATATAGCTGGAATGTGACTAGCACACACTGTCCTATCATACACATGTAGCTGGATTGTGACTGGTACACACTGTCCTATCATACATATGTAGCATATAGCTGGAATGTGACTGGTACACACTGTCCTATCATACACATGTAGCATATAGCTGGATTGTGACTGGTACACACTGTCCTATCATACACATGTAGCTGGATTGTGACTGGTACACACTGTCCTATCATACACATGTAGCTGGATTGTGACTGGTACACACTGTCCTATCATACACATGTAGCATATAGCTGGATTGTGACTGGTACACACTGTCCTATCATACACATGTAGCTGGATTGTGACTGGTACACACTGTCCTATCATACACATATAGCTGGATTGTGACTGGTACACACTGTCCTATCATACACATGTAGCTGGATTGTGACTGGTACACACTGTCCTATCATACACATGTAGCATATAGCTGGATTGTGACTGGTACACACTGTCATATCATACACATGTAGCTGGATTGTGACTGGTACACACTGTCCTATCATACACATGTAGCTGGATTGTGACTGGTACACACTGTCCTATCATACACATGTAGCATATAGCTGGAATGTGACTAGCACACACTGTCCTATCATACACACGTAGCTGGATTGTGACTAGCACACACTGTCCTATCATACACATGTATCATATAGCTGGATTGTGACTTGTTAATTAATGCATCTTCAAATGATCCTGTATAATCCGGCATTATTAGGGGGTGAATGCCTCGTGCCCCGCCCCAACTCCCTCCCATTAAATGATGGCTACACCTCGTCTTAGTTGCTGGATGCAGCACATGTGTACAGGCGTAATCACATTGGTATGTGACGTATTCAAACTAGACTGTATGGGGAACTTAATATCAGTTAAATTGCGTTAGTCTAGCGTTAGTCTAGCATATTGAACTGATTTTGTAGAAAAAGAGAAAACACACAGGCACTTTTCTTTTGCTTCATGATTTGGAGAACATACAGACGTTACCTGGCAACCACGTATGAATAAGTTTGTCACGACGATGAATATGGCACAAGATGTTTGGCAGGTTATCAAACCGAGACTGAGGAGCTATTTAACAAATATACCTCGCTGTTTATTAAGCTACTCTAACTGATGAACAACTACGCTGCAATTATTGTTACTTACGATGTAAGATGAAAATATTGCTGGAAGTAGAATCAGTGGCGGGTTAAGGAGAGGTCTGACTGGGCTGCAGCCAGGGGCCCCCGATATTTAGGGGCCCTCAAATTAGTATTTTAAATCTGAAATTAACTGAAAAAAATTAATTTTTATAATGACTATATAAATAGATAAAACTTAGAAGATATCCTGAGCTTTCCAACGATGTATGACTTTAATAATAGTTTGTGTTTAGTCCATTGCAGCAATAACGTATAGTGAGTGTGCACTGTTTCCCGAGTCTAATAGTCCCGCAATACGCGGCGTCGACAGGTGAAATCCCTTCTTACCAACCAATGTGATAGCGGAAAGCCCTAATTTCGGTGAATTTCGGCCAAGTGGGTGTAATGTGAGACAGGTGTATTCAATAGAATGTTCATGTTTGCTTACACTAGTAGGCCTATTTATCTCGATGAAATGGTCCCTGTTTGAGCTACATCCAGGGGCCCCCATGCAACCTGAACCCGCCCCTGAGTAGAATGCTAATATAACGATGCTCGTACATCTTGCCTGTATTTGGAATGGTTGTATCGGACGTTTTATATACATTATACTTAACTGCTTTGCTTATTACCTCAAACTTTGTTGATAATGCCCCCAATAAATACATTTATTTTGCATAATTGTGTTAAGTGCAAGCCATATGTTCTCTTTATATTTATATAGAAGATAAATCGGACGGAAAATGACCTCGTTTCGTGTTATTGAATAGTACTAGTACAGTCAGTGTGGGGGGAGGGTGCGGGGGAGGGTGGGTAGTCTGTGCGGGGGAGGGTGGGTAGTCTGTGCGGGGGAGGGTGGGTAGTCTGTGCGGGGGAGTATGTGCGGGGGAGGGTGGGTAGTATGTGCGGGGGAGGGTGGGTAGTCTGTGCGGGGGAGGGTGGGTAGTCTGTGCGGGGGGAGGGTGGGTAGTCTGTGCGGGGGAGGGTGGGTAGTCTGTGCGGGGGAGGGTGGGTAATCTGTGCGGGGGAGGGTGGGTAGTCTGTGCGGGGGAGGGTGGGTAGTCTGTGCGGGGGAGGGTGGGTAGTCTGTGCGGGGGAGGGTGGGTAGTATGTGCGGGGGAGGGTGGGTAGTCTGTGCGGGGGAGGGTGGGTAGTCTGTGCGGGGGAGGGTGGGTAGTCTGTGCGGGGGAGGGTTGGTAGTCTGTGCGGGGGAGGGTGGGTAGTCTGTGCGGGGGAGGGTGGGTAGTTTGTGCGGGAGAGGGTGGGTAGTCTGTGCGGGGGAGGGTGGGTAGTCTGTGCGGGGGAGGGTGGGTAGTCTGTGCGGGGAGGGTGGGTAGTCTGTGCGGGGGGAGGGTGGGTAGTCTGTGCGGGGGAGGGTGGGTAGTCTGTGCGGGGGAGGGTGGGTAGTCTGTGCGGGGGAGGGTGGGTAGTATGTGCGGGGGAGGGTGGGTAGTCTGTGCGGGGGAGGGTGGGTAGTCTGTGCGGGGAGGGTGGGTAGTCTGTGCGGGGGAGGGTGGGTAGTCTGTGCGGGGGAGGGTGGGTAGTTTGTGCGGGAGAGGGTGGGTAGTCTGTGCGGGGGAGGGTGGGTAGTCTGTGCGGGGGAGGGTGCGGGGGAGGGTGGGTAGTCTGTGCGGGGGAGGGTGGGTAGTCTGTGCGGGAGAGGGTGGGTAGTCTGTGCGGGGGAGGGTGGGTAGTCTGTGCGGGGGAGGGTGGATAGTCTGTGCGGGGGAGGGTGGGTAGTCTGTGCGGGGGAGTCTGTGTGGGTAGTCTGTGCGGGGGAGGGTGGGTAGTCTGTGCGGGGGAGGGTGGGTAATCTGTGCGGGGGAGGGTGGGTAGTCTGTGCGGGGGAGGGTGGGTAGTCTGTGCGGGGGAGGGTGGGTAGTCTGTGCGGGGGAGGGTGGGTAGTCTGTGCGGGGGAGGGTGGGTAGTATGTGCGGGGGAGGGTGGGTAGTCTGTGCGGGGGAGGGTGGGTAGTCTGTGCGGGGGAGGGTGGGTAGTCTGTGCGGGGGAGGGTGGGTAGTTTGTGCGGGAGAGGGTGGGTAGTCTGTGCGGGGGAGGGTGGGTAGTCTGTGCGGGGGAGGGTGGGTAGTCTGTGCGGGGGAGGGTGGGTAGTCTGTGCGGGGGAGGGTGGGTTTTGTGCGGGAGAGGGTGGGTAGTCTGTGCGGGGGAGGGTGGGTAGTCTGTGCGGGGGAGGGTGGGTAGTCTGTGCGGGGGAGGGTGGGTAGTCTGTGCGGGGGAGGGTGGGTAGTCTGTGCGGGGGAGGGTGGGTAGTCTGTGCGGGGGAGGGTGGGTAGTTGTGCGGGGGAGGGTGGGTAGTCTGTGCGGGGGAGGGTGGGTAGTGTGCGGGGGAGGGTGGGTAGTCTGTGCGGGGTGGGTGGGTAGTCTGTGCGGGGGAGGGTGGGTAGTCTGTGCGGGGGAGGGTGGGTAGTCGTGTGGGTAGTCTGTGCGGGGGAGGGTGGGTAGTTGTGTGGGTGGAGGGTGGGTAGTCTGTGCGGGGGAGGGTGGGTAGTCTGTGCGGGGGAGGGTGGGTAGTCTGTGCGGGGGACTGTGTGGGTAGTCTGTGCGGGGGACGGTGGGTAGTCTGTGCGGGGGAGGGTGGGTAGTCTGTGCGGGGGAGGGTGGGTAGTTGTGTGGTGGAGGGTGGGTAGTCTGTGCGGGGGAGGGTGGGTAGTCTGTGCGGGGGAGGGTGGGTAGTCTGTGCGGGGGACGGTGGGTAGTCTGTGCGGGGGAGGGTGTGTAGTCTGTGCGGGGGAGGGTGGGTAATCTGTGCGGGGGACGGTGGGTAGTCTTTGCGGGGGAGGGTGGGTAGTATGTGCGGGGGAGGGTGAGTAGTCTGTGCGGGGGAGGGTGGGTAGTCTGTGCGGGGGAGGGTGGGTAGTTGTGTGGTGGAGGGTGGGTGGAGGGGTGGGTAGTTGTGTGGTGGAGGGTGGGTAGTTGTGTAGTGAAGGGTGGGTAGTCTGTGAGGGGGAGGGTGGGTAGTTGTGTGGTGGAGGGTGGGTAGTTGTGGGTGTAAGGTGGTGGCGCTTGGTTAACATTGTATGGCCTACCAACTTGAATATAATGTGTACATGCTAAAATGGTAATGTTCAAATAATTAATGTGCAGGAAAGGAAGAAATACACTGAGCCATATTCACAGACACATCTCAATCTGCACTCGATAAACAGCCAGCACATGCTAACTCTCTAAATACCAGCTATCGTTATATGGTGAGTGGCATTTAATATTGACCCACAGTTTAATTCATTATTAACAGTCTTTCAGATGGGACGTTAAACCGAGGTCTCGTGTCGGTGCTTTATACCGTGCACGTAAATGAACCAGAGGAGACTCTGGAATGGGTCTCTAGCTGTCTGTATCATTGCACTATCCTCCAAAAATCTAAAATGACTAATCTCTTCCGGAGGCGTGGCTCATATGGGCAACCGGTAGCAACGATAAATAAACGTAAAACACACAACAGAATTCATTACACCAGTTCTGGTAAAGATCGCGTAAATTACACAGAACTGCCTGGAAGGCTATCAAACTGTACTCGTATCACACACGATTGTTACATACGATCTGATTAGTTGAATGTAATGTACACAGCCGATGCAGCCAATTAAAATACATGAGACTGAGAAAAGATTGTTTAAACGATATGATTGATTAAATGAAGATTTACATAATGCAGCTAATTAAGACACGTTGGGACTGAGTAAATATTGTTTCGAGTTTTATGATTTGTAGAATATAAGATGTACAGCCTCGACAGCTTAGAGACGAAATGTTGAAAGACATCAGTCGAGCTCGAAGTGAAATACATTTATGTGCATATATCCCTGCAAACGTGGTATCCTATTGATTCAGCATACTAAGTTTAAACTATATTTATTTTACAACGATTGCGAAGCAAGTTTTAACAACTTATATCAATCACTCTCGTTGGCGCGGATGAAAGCGTATACAATTATGTGGTCATTATTGTGTGAGGAAACCGGAGTACCCAGAGAAAACCCACCTGTCCGATCTGGCGACCACCGTACCATCTCACATACTTCCCGGTCCGAGTATCGAACCCGGTTTGCATTGGTGAGAAGCGAGCGCGCTAACCATTGCGCTAATCGGACAGCATTATATGTAAGCTAGTTCTCGAGCAAATAACTGCGTTTACCGTATTTGGAATTCTAAAGACAATTAATGACTAATTTCGATCCTCGGACAGGGAAGTATGTGAGATGGTACGGTGGTCACCATATGTTTTATAATGACTGATTTCGATCCGCGGACAGGGAAGTATGTGAGATGGGTTTGTTCCCACTTTCCCAACCTTTTATTTTCACACATACTAATTATCCCCAATTATCTCTTCGCCCCTCAAACTTACCTGTATTTTCTATACTGTTCAAAAAATAAATGAAAGGCACACATAAACTTGTACTTGCAGTGTACTATTTCAATATTATTTATCTTGTTCCATCTGTTGAAAATACTTACTTATTCTAGAATAAACTATTTTTTTTGTTATTTTTGTTTCCAGTGCATATGCATATCTTTAAGGAGAAAAGTGTTCCTTTAATTGTGTATAAATTAAAATTGTCAGTATGTACGTTTAACATTAATAATTCAGATAAAGGTTCATAATAATAAATAGCAGACATATTTTAATTTTGAAATGTGAACTATAAAGATACAAACAATTAACAATATGTATCTATTATTTATTTATGATTATAACAGTTATACTGGGTAATTACATAATTATATATCAACACTATTTTTTAATTAGCAATTATGAACTGATTGCAAATTAGTCTGAGAACAACAATAATGATTAATGAAATTAACAATTTACTTATAACTAACTGTTGAAAACTAAGAAAAACAGGTCACTAACTGTAAGTCATTCTTTAACATAGTATAAAATGAAGGTCAGTTTCCTCTGTAATCACCCCCGGTCGATCTCCTCACGACGTGCACGTCGTGACCGGGGCACATTCCGCAGCAGCAGCGTAGGATTCTGGGATCTTCTGGTCGTCGATCTTGTGAAGGGGAGGCTCGCCAGCATGTGGATCCATGGCTACAGCACATCAGGACAGATCCACCAGCTCTTCTAGATAGTGGTCACTCTAGATAGTGATATTTTGGCACTATATCTTCGCCGGCTTTTTTCGACACTTTCTCTTCCTTCTTTTACTTCTCCGGCGGATAGACGAGACGGCGGACCTGAGGGAGCGGCAACAGTCGTGGATCCACGCTCCCCCGAGCTACACCGGAGTTTAGTAGACTCGTTTGCGACAATCGACGACCAGATGTCTAACTGTCAGATCCGTATTAATGCTGCTGCGGGGTGACCAACAGTGAGGAGTGTGGCCCTACAAAGGACCACGTACAGACCAGGCCTTGTCAACCTGGCCGGCACAGAAAGAAGTAACCACCTGATGACGTCTTCATAAGCCACACAGAATACAGAACCTTCAGAGAATACCGAACTAATCAACGTAGAAGAACAGGAATAATCATCATAGAAGCATAGGAATAATCATCACAGAACACGTATAATCATCATCGAATAACCACCACAGAAGAATCACCTTAGGACAAGAAGAATCACCTTAGACAAGAAGAATCACCTTAGGACATAACCATCTTAGAAAATACAGTCGCCCAAATGCATTTATGCGGTGGCGACTATAAACAAAATTACATCGTTCGTTCTGTAATCACCAGCCGGTCGATCTCCTCACGACGTGCACGTCGTGACCGGTGCACATTCCGCAGCAGCAGCGTAGGATTCTGGGATCTTCTGGTCGTCGATCTTGCGAATAGGAAATCTCTCTAACTTGTGGATCCACGGCTATGGCACACCAGGACAGATCCGTCGTCTCTTCTGGATGGTGTTTGGCGTGTCTACTGGCACTTTTCGATTGCTCTCTAACAGCCTTTAGAAGAGATGGCGGACCTGAGGGAGCGGCAACGGTCGTGGATCCACGCTCCTCCGATTTGCGACAATCGACGACCAGATGTCTAACTGTCAGATCCGTATAAATGCTGCTGCGGGGTGACCAACAGTGAGGAGGGTGGTCCTACAAAGGACCACGTACAGACCAGGCCTTGTCACCCTGGCACGGAAAGGAGTAGCCACCAGAGGAAGTCTACATAAGCCTCATAGAAGAAGAATCATCAAAGAATACCGAAATAATCACCGTAGAGAAGAATAGGAATAATCATCGTAGAAGATGGACATAATCATCATAGAACACACAATCATCATTGAACAACCAGCACAGAAGAACGAATCACCTTAGGATCTAAACAACTTAGAGAATACAGTCGCCCAAATGCATTTATGCGGTGGCGACTTTAAATAAAACGTACATCATCATCTGTAATCATAAATCTCTAAAATGGCAAATGCGCTAGTCAATATACGGTTCATAGAGAATAGCAGAGGAAGTCAGACTCTAGTTCTAAATGGTTACATGTACAGCCTGAAAACCAGAAAACGGGAGTGTCGCTACTGGAACTGTGTCAACAAAGCATGCAATGCTAAAATTAACACTAAGAATGAGCTTCCTACCAAAATCGCTGATGAACACAATCACCCAAGAGATGACAGCAGAATTGTTGCTGCGGACATCATGAGTGGTGTCCGAAAGCAGGTCCGAGGGTCAACACAGCCGGTGCCCTCCATCTATAACGATATGCTGGCAGACACAAGATCGATCGAATGGGACAATTCCACCCAAGAGGTTGTGGCTAATCTACCCACTTTCTACGAAGCCAAATCCAGTTTATATAGACAGCGGTCTAAGACTAGACCAGTTCTGCCAAAGACAAGGGCGGATGTCAACTTGGAAGGGAAGTGGATAGAGTCGCTTGCAGGGGAGCCATTCCTAATCGCCAATGACGGTGATGTGGCGCGAATGCTCATATTCGCCACCGTTGACAACCTGGCCCAGCTGTCTACAGAGCCGAGACCTGGTATATGGACGGTACCTTCTACGCTTCGCCGTCATATTTCTACCAGCTATACACTATCCACGCCATGATCGACGGGTATATGTGTCCCCTAGTGTATGGACTACTCCCAAATAAACAACAGACAATGTACACCAGATTCTTCACACTCATCCAGAATTTCGCCCGTGAACATAACATTCCTCTGTCCCCAGAAACGATAATGATGGACTTCGAAACAGCAGCGTGGCGTGCTGTCAGTATCGTGTTTGTTGGTGTTCAAGTCCGTGGTTGTTTCTTTCACTTCACACAGTGTATGTGGAGAAAAGTACAATAGTGTGGTCTTGTAGCTGACTTCAAGGACAATGAAGAAGTGAAGAAACTTGTGCTACGTGCTTCGGTACTGCCACTTGTCCCCCTAGCCTCTGTCGAAGATGTGTGGTTCCAAACTCTGGAAGAATGTGACAATGACTCAGTGCCGGTGTTTAAGTTTAAGGACTATGTGACTGAGCAGTGGGTAGAGAGAGACCGCCGCTCCTGGAATCATTACGAGAATGATGGTCCACGCACTACCAATCATGTTGAGGGTTGGCACCATAAAATAAACAACCAACTACAACACTGCCATCCTAATATTTATACATTGATAGACCTGGTCCAGAAAGAGCAGGCTGCTAACGAGGCGAAGCTGTTTCAGCACGCCAACGGTGGAAAGCAGCGACCAAGGAAGCGGGTATACCGTGAGCGTGAGCAAATGCTCATCAGACTGAAGCACCAACTGCGAACTGGCGACATGGACATCATGACGTATGTTGATGCTGCTTCTCACTTAGTCAAATTAAAGTGAATATGTACAATAAAAATATTTCAAGATTTATATCTATTATGTGCTACGCATGTTCATGTGTTTGTCTTATCCATGTAAATATCTATGTTTTCGATTTAATGCTTATAACTCAAAATAAAGAATATCTATCTATATGAAACTTATATTTATGAACAACTTTCCCAAATTTAGAAACACAAATTTTCAGTACAGTATAGCAATTTTCTCCAATTATCACCTTTCAACTCTATTGTTACACCGAACAATACATTCCCCCAACACCTACCTCAATTTCTATAGGACTAATAAAAGGTTGGGAAAGTGGGAACACACCCTTCATTGATACTTAGCTTTAACAGGGTTAGTTAGCTTCACTGGAGCGAGTATTTATACATTTACTATTGTCATGATTGAGCATTTGATTAGTGTAGTCTGTTATCATCCATTTACCATCCAAGCGCATATACACCATCTCCATGGCCTAGTGGTTAAGACGGCGTCATCTAGGAGGTCGAAGGTTCGAACCTCGTCAAGGGTTCGTTCTGATATGGCCGGATGGTGAACCGCCAGCTAATTAAATAATGTATACCGATTGCATACCAACCTGGCACCTGACACCTGACACATTGAGCTCTAGCTATCTTAGCTTTCTATCTATCCATATATCCATCTATCTATATATCCATCTATCCATCTATCCTTCTATCCATCTATCCATCTATCCATCTATCCATCTATCTCATATATCCATCTATCTAGCTATCTATCCATCTATCCATCTATCTATCCATATATCCATCTATCCATCTATCCATCTAGCTATCTAGCTATCGATCCATCTATCCATCTATCCATCTAGCTATATATCCATCTATCCATCTATCCATCTATCCATCCATCTATCCATCTATCCATCTATCCGTCTATCCATCTATCCATCTATCCATCTATCCATCCATCCATCCATCTACCCATCTATCCATCTATCCATCTATCCATCTATCCATCTATCCATCTATCCATCATTATCTATCTATCCTCTATCCTCTATCTATCTATCTATCCATCTACTATCTATCTATCCATCTATCCATCTATCCATCTATCCATCTATCCATCTATCCATCTATCCATCTATCCATCTATCCATCTATCCATATATCCATCTATCCATCTATCCATCTATCCATCTATCCATCTATCCATCTATCCATCTATCCATCTATCCATCTATCCATCTATCCATATATCCATCTATCCATCTATCCATCTATCCATCTATCCATCTATCCATCTATCCATCTATCCATATATCCATCTATCTATCCATCTATCCATCTATCCATCTATCCATCTATCCATCTATCCATCTATCCATCTATCCATCTATCCATCTATCCATCTATCCATATATCCATCTATCCATCTATCCATCTATCCATCTATCCATCTATCCATCTATCCATCTATCCATCTATCCACTATCCATCTATCCATCTATCCTCTATCCATCTATCCATCATATCTATCTATCCATCTATCCATCTATCATATATATCTATCTATATATCTATCATATCTATCTATCCATCTATCTATCTATCCATCTATCTATCTATCTATCATATCTATCCATCTATCCATCTATCCATCTATCATCTATCCATCTATCCATCTATCCATCTATCCATCTATCCATATCTATCCATCTATCCATCTATCCATCTATCCATCTATCCATCTATCCATCTATCTATCCATCTATCCATCTATCAGGGAATAAAGTGTGATATTTTTATTGCATCACTATCAGCAACTATGAGAGAATAATATTTACATATATACATTAGCACAATGTTCTCACAATTAGCAGTCTTCACATCAGGTAGATAAGCACACTGTTCATGTAAAAAAACAGCAGTTAATAATCAATCTCAAGATCACCTCTCAGGAGCCGGAAACAGAACACTAACTTTCCTGCAGTTTGATTTCCTAGTCTGTTCCTAATTTTACTGTGGATCTGTCCAAAGTTGGAAAATATACGCTCTACTGACGCTGAGGAAGCTGGTGCCTATAGAAGACATACCACAAAGTCTACAAAGTCAGAATTTACACCACTGGATTTAGCTGCTTTCCACCAGGTAACTGGATCCATCCGAAGTGCTGCCTCATTGAAAAATGCAGCAGGGTATGGTGTGGATTTGGCTTGAAAGGCAATCAGCTCAGTGATGAAGGCAGGACTCTTGGACATACTAAAGTCATTAACAATCTCCAATTGCCAAGCAGATAGTTTAACACCCTGATATGCTGGATGTAGTTTGTAAGCTGTAAAGTGTTCTGGTATGATTGCTTGCTTAAACCGCTTTGTGACAAGGGTCTTGTGCGCTGGTGACTGAAGATTGGGATTATCCAGAAGAGACAGCCATGTATGGCACGCTGATGCCAGAGAGGAGTAGTCTGCCTGGCAAGCATCAATAGCAGTTGCTACAGGGCGAAGCAGCTCTGCCATGTCCTTGGAATTCCTATAGATATTGATATCCTGTATCTTTTTGGCAATGGTTTGGTCAATCTCATCCTCATGGTCCTGAACAATCTTCATGTAGCTGGTTCTGTTGGCAATATAGCTGTCCAAACAGGTGAGTTGAGACTTCCATCGTGTTTCTCCAGGGAGCTGTGGTTTCTTACTTTCGGCACACTCAGACAGCCAAGCACATGGCTTATGGTGGTTGCGAAAATACTTCTGTACTTCCACAACATGCTTCATCACTGACTGTGAAGTTAGATCCAGCCCAAGTAAGTTGAGCCAGTGGGCAGAGCAGCCATACACAGTGAGGTCTGGGTCATCTTCTTGTAAGGCAGCACGCATTTTTTCCATGTTCTTAGCATTGTCAGTACATACTCCAGATACAGTGCAGTTGTAGTTTTCCCTTGCCTTTTTGATGGACTCCTGAAGCAACATCTTGCAATTGTCCCCTGTTTTTGACATAGATCCAGTAGGGTGGCTATCTAAAAGATAGGATTTGTTCTCAACCTGGAGGCAACTTGCAATTATAGGTTTGTTGTGGCAATTACTCCAGCCGTCTTGTACAAGAGTTGCAGTTTTTCCGCCAATGACATGCTTCATATCCTCCTGGAGTTGATCATACACAGTGTCTAGGAGTTGTCCGGCTATCTGCTTCCTGTTAGGTGGCTGATATCCTGCTCGTAGTGTACTCATCATCTTTTTGTACTGTGGATGGTCAGCGGCATTGAATGGTATATTGCATGCGTAGAAGAATTTGGCAATCTCCAAGTCAATGGCATTTTTCTGGTTTAGAGATGTCTTCACAACACAACTATCCATGTCTGGTTGGATTGAGATAACTTGTCGTTTGGTTGGTGGAGGAGATGGAGATCTCCGTCTTTTTACTGACATAGGCTGCTCAGGGATCTCTTTTTCTGCTGGTAAGTGGTATGCTGCACTGCATTTCGCATAATGGAGTTTTAGACGGCAAGCTTTAGGAAGCTGCTGGTTCTCACAAAGTTTGCACCTAGCATACTCTTTTCCAGCCACTGTCACAGAAACAAAGTGTTCCCAAATAGTGTCACGAGGTCTGCCACCCCTATACATTATGATTTAAATAGAACTAATGAGAAAAATAAATGTCAACTTGGTGATAATGGTTCCCAGTTTAACGCAAAGGCACTGTCAGTTTCTGAATTTAAATTACTTCTCTCGCTTGGTTATATAGTGAAAATGTAATCAATGGGATGCCTTTGAATAAAATGAAGCCATGGTAAAAGTTGTTTAATAAGGGGCATGCCATTGTCGTGTATTGTATTTCAATAGGAAACCCCTGAACAAAAATGAAGCCATATCACATGTTTGCCACTTTTAGAAGTCAATAACCTGTCAATTGAAACATATAACAATAACTTATGGAACTTCACTATACAATCTAATTGACACCTGTCAATTGGACTTGATCAACATATGTTATTGTTGAAGCAATATTAATCATAATATATACATTTTATCTATATTTTGCGCATATATTACTAAACAAATTGACAAAAAGGAGGTTTCTTCCATTTCTTCCCAGTAGTTGGGAAGAAACGTATTTCTTCCGTATCGGAAAAAACCGGGAAAAAACCACGTTTTTTTCCCTATAGGGAAGAAACCTGCCAACCCTGCCATCTATCCATCTATCCATCTAGCTATCTAGCTATCTATCCATCTATCCATCTATCCATCTATCCATCTATCCATCTATCCATCTAGTCATCTAGCCATCTAGCCATATAGCCAGCCATCTAGCCATATAGCCAGCCATCTAGCAATCTATCCATCTAGCTATCTATATGTCACATTAGGTAGACCTTGCTTTGTTCCAGTTTTGCAATACCCTTCCCTTTATGAAACAGTCACCTCCGTGTGTTCCTTATTTACACGTGTATTCCTTAATTATCAGTTTTCCCTTATTTACACGTTAGCTGTGAGTATCACATCAACGTTGCCATGGTAATGTCGTCCACTTGCCATTTTCAAAATGTTGTAAAACATACCCCACATTTTCAGTTAAATAAGTGCATAACTATTTTGCTCTACATTTATGTTCATGATTCTGTATTCGAACTATGTTCCTAGCAGAATGCCAGTCTCTGCATATTGATTTACAGATGTTGCAAACTATTCAACTTCAGGCGAATGGAGTTGAACGGTTAAAGGAATGTATTTCTTCTTCTGTTGTAAGATCAAGGAAAATAATCAAAAAGATCATGTTTTCAACATTATTTCGTAATTATAAATAATTTATTAGGTCACAATGCTGCAGGCGCAAAATCATATATCACTTATTTCCATTGACTACATGCGCTATATTGGAAACAAGAAAAGGTGTGTCCGTTTTATTTAGTTTCCATTATAATTACTTTCTATAATAGTTATCGTTGACAAAATAGATGTTGTGCTTAACCCATTTCATTATGGATACCGTTCTAACAGTATTTGCAAAGAACATAGAGCCAGATCAGCCGCCATGGTACATACCGTCTGATCAGACTCTATGAGGTTTGCTATTCAGATGATCTTGCTAATACACTTGGCTATGTAGTAAACAATGTAGATCCTGATCAGAACGCAGTATCACGCTGCGGCTGATCTGGATCTATGTTGTTTGCAAAAGCCTTTAAATGTATCCAGAATGAAATGGGTTAAGAAGTAATATTATTAAAACATGGTTTGTCGTTCTGAGCGCCGGAATTAATCTACGCGTCAGAATTCCAAACCATTTTATTCGACTATAAATAGCGCAGATTCAAATATTATTTCGATACTAACATGACGAAAACATCTATAAAGCTCAAACATAGTTAGTGTTATTTCGTAAATGACGTCACAAAGCTATAATGACGCCTGAATCTTTATTCCGGTACATAATACATTTGTCGGAAACGATGTTACCCGATGCATATTTAGCCGGCGCCGAAAATTTCGTCCCACAGATCCGTCGCTATATTTATTAATTCGGTGAATTTAGCCTTGTAATTGGTGTCAGGTCCTTTTTGATTTCTATCTAATAGTGGTGCAGATAACAGCACTTAGAGGAATCGTGCAAATGATGATACAAGCATCACATTTGGCACACTTGTTCTCCAAGTGATACTAATCAAATCTGCCCGATTGGCCAATTGAAAATCCAAGATGGCGGCCATTTTTCAAGATGGCCGCCAAATTAGCCGCCCGAAGTTGACGTTTTGCTTAGAAGTATTTGTAGTTGTCCGATTTGCATGATCTAGGTGTGGATTCTTATGTTTTCAAGCCTGCTGAAGTAGATTTTCCTGTTTATAAAGCACACTGACACATATTTTTCAAGATGGCCACCAGATTGTCTGTTTTTCATTACGTAAGCTTTGCCCCGGCTAGTAAATGTTCAAAGTTATGCATACCATGCCACTGGTCATCCAGCTGCTACTGTTCACATATGCAGCTGCAGAGTGATGTGCAGGGGAGCTCTGACTGAAAGCACTTGCATCTTCCTTTGCAACCTTTCTTACAGGAACATTTCGTCAGTTCCCGACAGCTCGCTGCAATAGGGGGTAGTGTTGTCCAACATATCTGCCATGTCCCTCCTTTCTGTGTCCACCCCCATTCAGCGGGACTGCTCGTGTCTGGATTGGAGATGGTTGCCTGGCCCCAGCCTGATAGGCCACACGCTTTGCATGTTCTCTGAGGGCTGCCTGTGTTGGTGGAATTGAGTTGTACGGCCTCTGCTTGCGGGCAAAGAGATCTAGTCTTGCTTCGTCCACACCAGTGGCTGCGCTTGATCTGTCGTACATGAGGACAACGAATCTCTCCAGCCTCTGCAGGTCAAGATCACGAATCAATGTTGGATGCTGGCTGAGATTAGTGAATGTTTCAGAAACACCATCAAATACGTTCCAAGTCTGCCATGCAGATTTCTTCGCTTTCCCACGGAAGGCAGACACGACGTCACATCCAGTGAACGCATGAAAGTATGGGATCCCTCCAGCTTTCTCAAGCCCTATTGCAGAAACTACATGGACTGGAATCCATCGCATCTTGGCTCCTTGGCCAAAGGCAATCCACATTTTCTCAAGACCTAGTTCCTGTAAGGATGGCAGTACAGATATTGCTATGACTAGCACGTCCGTGTCATTAGCCTTAATGATAATAGACTTGCTCCTATCAGTCGTTGCATCCCTGGCGTGTACAAATATTCGACTGTCAGCTTCTTCATGACAACATGGGGACACAGCATCCAGAGACTTCCTTGTGTTGCTAATGGCATATTCTCCTTTTGTGACGATGACTGTGCTTGTCGTCTCTGCTTCACACATCTTTTCCGCAAGGAAGTGAAACAGCTCAGTCTTGTTGCTGGCGTCACGAAGGAAGCTTTGCCAGTTACCTGGTGTCTTACTCGTTCCTGTTACTCCTCTTCAGATTCCTTGCCCCCTTTTCGACCTCGTCTCGGATTTCAGACTTGACTTCTTGTACACATCAAAGACTACGTCCACCCGCTCGTACCTGGCACCATAGGATTCCACCTTTGGGATGATGTCTTCTTTAGCATAGTCAGAAAATGTCTTTGAAGTACGTGGAGGTAAGGCATTGATAAGTGCTGAGCCATCAATGATGATTGCATCTCCCTTTGGTTCTCTGTCTGGGATGTTCACTTGCGCTTCAAGAATTTCAACCAGCTGTGACTTCTGACACGTATGAAGCTTGCCGCTGTCACTGATAGATGCAGGGTGTGACTGATTCTCGTGCTTGAAGAATTCTTGCAAGTCACACTGCCTGTTCTGGCACGAGATGAACAGTCGCGAGAATAACTGACAGTCGTCTTTCAGGACTTTCACCTTAGAAATTCCCTCAGCCTGCTCGTCTTTGAAGAAAGAAACAAGGTTTTTCTTGATTGGATGATAGAAAGGACTTTCACCTTCATCCTCTAGCCCCTCCATGAATGATTGGAACTGCTCTTTTCCCTGCCGGTGATGTGTAGCTACCATTTCAGCTAGAGTTGGGTCTGCAATGTTCTTCGTGTCTAGCACCAGCAGGTCGGCTGATTCTTCTTGGAATGGGTTGCCCATCTCCTACATCACTGCAGAGAGTGATTTCACCTTTTCAAAGAAAGATTTCTGGGCACTCAGTGTCTGCTCATGGTGTCTACTGCTGTATGTGGCATCTTTCATACCAGACATGGCCTCGTATCCAGCTACTAGACGACTAACTTCGGGTCCAGCGACCATCTACCTACGAAGTGCTGACGGGTCTTCTGTCAACCCAATTGCTCCTCCGTCACCTTTGATCACTGCATTATTGTGCTCGTGTGCTTGGTTGATCACTGCATTATTGTGCTCGTGTGCTTGGTCGATCGCCATGGCAGATAATTCTCTTCTTGACTTGTGGATGGCGAAGTTCCCTTTGTGAAACTCCCTGGCCACATCTGGATGTTGTTGCTCAAGTGACATCATATCTCGGAGGTGAATTGGGATCCATCGCGCATAGTTGACATTGTTATTCACACAGAAGTAAGGCACCAGTTCTGAAAGTGCTTCACGGTACAAGTTGAAGTCTCCTTCTCTGAGTGAGCGGATCAGGGTGAATATAGTGAGCTCCATGTCCAGCACCAGACTCCAGAACTGGAACTGCGGACTCTCTTTCCTCCGTTGTTCACACCAATCCTCAAACGTTATATCTGATATGCTAGACTCTTCAGAGCGGTAATCATGGTATGCCTTACATGTTTGTACAAGCTGCATGCAGTGATCTGGTGTGCTTGTCTTGTCCCGGTGACACTGGATGCAGACAGGTAAGACTCTGTTGTACCAGATGAGGCCACCTCTGCTTCCACAATGGCACTGGTCCAGCCACTGTCCCGTAGTAATGTTCCTATCGATCTCAGTGCAGCCATTTCTATATGAAGTCCACCGAACATGATCACGAACTTGTCCTCTCCATATTAGGGCCACTTCCATTGTATTTGTTTTGCCAGAGCATACAACGACACTTGGTCAGCAGCAATGACAGGTGTCTGCCCTGGGTTCAGGAAAGCCACTGTATCACGGACCTTCGCCATGGTATGCTTGATCGTTGCAACAGAGTGAGCCTGGTCTCGCCACAGAGGCATCATTGCTGAAATGCTCACTTCAAATGGATGGCTCCTTTTCTGCGTTGCATGGTGGGCTGACCATGTGATGCTGACTGCATCAGCCACATCCTCAGTGAGGAAGACTTCCTCCAACCAAGAATATTCTTCTTTCAAGTATGACCAGATCGACTCGGGTGCTGGTAATGATTGGCTTGCTACTGGAGGAGGATTGGGGTTTATCGTGATGTATGCTGGTCGAATATTGGTGTATGCTTCTGGAAGCTCTGGAACTTTCTTAACCTTCATTTCTGACTCTAGTTTGAGCGGCTCACGTTCATCGCCAGCATTTTCAGTGCTTGGATGTTAGAAAATGGACACACTTGTACCATGGAAAGATGTTTGAGCTGTGGTCGCAGTCGGATTATGATCTATTTTGTCCACTGCTGCAGTTATGAACAACTGCTTTCTCAAGACTGGGGGACAGATTACTCCATCTTCCACATACTGTGCAACAACTGCTTCTCCTAACTGTGCTGAGATTTCTAGGACTCTGTCGTATGATATGCTGAGCCCATTCTCATGGAGCATTTCAATGATTTGTCTCTTCCTCGTCTTGGCAAACACATACAGACCCATGTAGACTACAACAGGTGGCTCACGGTCCTTGGAATGTCTGTGTTCCTTCCTTGTATTTGGCAAAGCAGTTGTACTGTAGGAGTTGTGATATAGAAAGGTCAGATTTCGATGCTCCATGCTGGAGTTGGGACTTGATGTCTGCACCATGTTCGATCATGCATACAAATTGCAGCAGTGATGGTGGTACAGCCTGTTCTAGGTCTGTGTCGTGAAAGCTGCTGCTGAAATTTGACTTTTGATGGAGCATGTCTCGTCTTATTATCCCAGCAGCTTTCGCTAGATGGATCGCTTCACCGTACTTGGATGCTTGTGAGAGGATTGAGCCTACATCATTTTCAAAAGCCAGCAGAACGGCGATGAGCTTGCAGCTTGGGAATGTGAAAAAGCAGCTGGTCCTTGAGTCGAGTAGGATGAACATCAGGCGATTCAACACCAAGCTGCTCCAGCCTCTTCTTGTAAAGCATGGTCAAATCAGCAAGCTTGAAAATGAGTGGATCTCTACTATCACTGGCATTTTTCATCTCACTAGGTTCCTAGTTCGGAGAAAGCAATTGGATATGCTTCCTTCCAGAGCTCCTGTGCTTTCTCTTGCTCCTGCACCTTTAGGTAGGCTCGTTCTCGGTTATACAATGCCACCAAGCAGGCAGGGTGATATTTCAGTTCTTGTGCTATGACATCTCCTACACTTAGTTTGGCAAGGATTTTTCTATCACTGAGTGTTTCTGCACATTCGTTTATTCTCTTATTCACTTGCATTGTCATTGCTTCTCTAAGCTCCCCCCCCTTTGGTTTCGCAAAAGAAACATTCTTGTGTTTTAGCTTCTTGGACCTTTCGTGGGATCTTTCTTCTACCGCCCTCATCACCTGCAGGGGTTGATCTTTCTTCTGGCCGCCATCTTGGATTTTCAATTGGCCAATCGGGCAGATTTGATTAGTATCACTTGGAGAACAAGTTTGCCAAATTTGATGCTTGTATCATCATTTCCACGATTTTTCTGCTATCTCCTACACGTCCTGACAACACTTGGTCCAGTCACTAGGCAACACTTGGTCCAGTCACTAGGCAACACTTGGTCCAGTCACTAGGCAACACTTGGTCCAGTCACTAGGCAACACTTGGTCCAGTCACTAGGCAACACTTGGTCCAGTCACTAGGCAACACTTGGTCCAGTCACTAGGCAACACTTGGTCCAGTCACTAGGCAACACTTGGTCCAGTCACTAGGCAACACTTGGTCCAGTCACTAGGCAACACTTGGTCCAGTCACTAGGCAACACTTGGTCCAGTCACTAGGCAACACTTGGTCCAGTCACTAGGCAACACTTGGTCCAGTCACTAGGCAACACTTGGTCCAGTCACTAGGCAACACTTGGTCCAGTCACTAGGCAACACTTGGTCCAGTCACTAGGCAACACTTGGTCCAGTCACTAGGCAACACTTGGTCCAGTCACTAGGCAACACTTGGTCCAGTCACTAGGCAACACTTGGTCCAGTCACTAGGCAACACTTGGTCCAGTCACTAGGCAACACTTGGTCCAGTCACTAGGCAACACTTGGTCCAGTCACTAGGCAACACTTGGTCCAGTCACTAGGCAACACTTGGTCCAGTCACTAGGCAACACTTGGTCCAGTCACTAGGCAACACTTGGTCCAGTCACTAGGCAACACTTGGTCCAGTCACTAGGCAACACTTGGTCCAGTCACTAGACAACACTTGGTCCAGTCACTAGGCAACACTTGGTCCAGTCACTAGACAACACTTGGTCCAGTCACTAGGCAACACTTGGTCCAGTCACTAGACAACACTTGGTCCAGTCACTAGGCAACACTTGGTCCAGTCAGTGGTCCACGATTGTCCAGTAGAACTCGCGTCCATGGTCAGTATGACGTTCAGGGTCGAGGGTTTATCCTTTTACCACCCTGTACATGTAAAATAGACACTTTTCTGTATGGGATACAACTAGGTTCTTGCACCGTCCCCTACACCTAGTCCAATCGTTCATCCAGTGTCATAAGTCCCGTGCGATCTGTACACCATCCAGATAACTAAAACCCCATTACCCTTGGCTCGGCTCTCCCGTGCTAGCACGTCCTGTCCATTCAGGTGCAGCTGCCTAACTGATCCGGGGTTGATTAGGCAGCATTTGGGACGCTAGTAGGTTGTTGCAGTATGATGCCAACATACATTTCCTACTTAGCTGACACTGAACCCCATGCTGAGTTTCACAGCAGTGATGTCACCAATGTGCCTTGGTAGTGCCCGACAATCACTCCTTCAAGAACTTCATCAACTTCATGCACTTGAAAGTTTTGGAGCTAGATGTACTCCATCACACGCAGAGACCTTCTGTGTGCTACCCTCATCTAGTTTAGCCCGCGAGCCAAAGCGGTTTACCAGGGTGTGGCCGATGCCGTGCACTAGCATCTTCTTGGAGCCATAGATGAGAGTTGGGCTAGTGGTGAGGACCAGTGCCAGTAGTCCATCCAATGGATGCGGCTGACTGCTGAAACAAAGATACTACCTCTAACACTACACCCCTACACCCCATAGCCATGCAAACATATGAAAATCATAAACAAATGTGCGAAGTGATAAAAATATGTGTCAGTGTGCTTTATAAACAGGAAAATCTACTTCAGCAGGCTTGAAAACATAGGAATCCACACCTAGATCATGCAAATCGGACAACTACAAACACTTTTAAGCAAAACGTCAACTCCGGGCGGCTAATTTGGCATCCATCTTGAAAAATGGCCGCCATCTTGGATTTTCAATTGGCCAATCGGGCAGATTTGATTAGTATCACTTGGAGAACAAGTGTGCCAAATTTGATGCTTGTATCATCATTTGCACAATTTTTCTGCTATCTCCTACACTAA
>CM026387.1:95738392-95784597 GCA_014843695.1 Archivesica marissinica | reverse complement strand
GTATGTGAGATGGTACGGTGGTCACCAGATGTTTTATAATGACTGATTTCGATCATCGGACAGGGAAGTATGTGAGATGGTACGGTGGTCACCTTTTTTTTTTCATTTTTTTTTTTCATCTCAATTTTATTGTTCCAAATATACATTATCATACATATTATTATACATATAATATCATATCAATGTACAATTGACAAAGTACACATAGCTAATGTGTCTTTAAACAATGTATATATGGATTTTATAATATAGGTTGCGGTTTGAGAAAGAAGAGGATAAATGCAAAAGAGACAAAGTAAAAAAAAGAAAAAAGTTTACCACGAGTTATTTTGATGGAAATAAATTTGTAATGAAGGTTATTAACAATAAATTGCTCACAATTACGCATTACCTGCATCCTGTCTAAGGAATGTGTCCCATTTGTCGTTAAACATATTAAGTTTTCCTTTAAGCGATGCAATTGTTTTTACAACCTGAATGCGCACATATAAATATGACACAAAATTGTCTAGTGAAGGTGTTATTTTGTTGCACTTGTTTCTGAAAATGAAATATTTAGATAGTAAAATTATAAAGTTAGCAGTTTGTCCGATGTTATTATTATGTTCGCATATATTACAGAAAGAAACATTTTCAAATGTAATTGTATCTAAATTGGGTATAAAATTGTTTAGATATAATTTTAGGTCTACCCAGAATATTTGAACACAATGGCATTCCCAGAACATATGGTATATTGAGTCACTTTTCATGGAACACAAGTCACATAAAGTTGAGTTTACAATTTTGCATTTGAATAAGAATGAATTATCTGGAATTATACCCATCAAATAATTGTACTGGAATTCACGTAATGTTGTGTCTATTGTTATGTGTAGTGGTTGTATGAATATTTTTCCCCAGTTAAAATCGTCTTTCTTAAAAATTGTCCGCCACTTGTTAATTGATTTTAAGACAATTAATGACTAATTTCGATCCTCGGACAGGGAAGTATGTGAGATGGTACGGTGGTCACCAGATGTTTTATAATGACTGAGTTCGATCCTCGGACAGGGAAGTATGTGAGATGGTACGGTGGTCACCAGATGTTTTTTAATGACTGATTTTCAGATTTTCCTAAGTTTGGCAGGTAATGACCGATGAAACTAGGGAAATCCTATGTTAACATTGCTGTAACGTTAGCGAGTGCATGCTTAACGCTACCATCGTCATTGTCTTGGAAAACCATACTTTTATTTCAAGAACGTGCTGTGCGATTATAAATGAGATTACATTTTTCATTGATTTTATTTCATGGTCGATTTGTATAATTATGTGTTAGTTTTGTTTTAATGTTTGTAAATTTGACGAAATTAAATATTCCGTCATTGTGCGTCAAAATATTTGGTTAGAACTGAACGTGATGATTGCACTGTAACGTTCAAAATTTCAAGTTAACGTAATCGACCATAAAATCAATGGAATTTACATCAGTATAGAGGAATTTTGATTGGTGATCAGACTGCGCAGCGTTATAGAATCAAGCAAACATCTTATACATGTATGGGGATGGAATACAGAGAACAGAATGTGTAGCATTGCACGGGTATTGGATGGTTCCTCCGTGTTCCATACTGTGTAGCACTGCACGGGTATTGGATGGTTCCTCCGTGTTCCATACTGTGTAGCACTGCACGGGTATTGGATGGTTCCTCCGTGTTCCATACTGTGTAGCATTGCACGAGTATTGGATGGTTCCTCCGTGTTCCATACTGTGTAGCACTGCACGGATAATGGATGGTTCCTCCGTGTTCCATACTGTGTAGCATTGCCCGGGTATTGGATGGTTCCTCCGTGTTCCATACTGTGTAGCACTGCACGGGTATTGGATGGTTCCTCCGTGTTCCATACTGTGTAGCATTGCACGGGTATCGGATGGTTCCTCCGTGTTCCATATTGTGTAGCATTGCACGGGTATTGGATGGTTCCTCCGTGTTCCATACTGTGTAGCATTGCACGGGTATTGGATGGTTCCTCCGTGTTCCATACTGTGTAGCATTGCACGGGTATTGGATGGTTCCTCCGTGTTCCATATTGTGTAGCATTGCACGGGTATTGGATGGTTCCTCCGTGTTCCATAATGTGTAGCATTGCACGGGTATTGGATGGTTCCTCCGTGTTCCATACTGTGTAGCATTGCACGGGTATTGGATGGTTCCTCCGTGTTCCATACTGTGTAGCACTGCACGGGTATTGGATGGTTCCTCCGTGTTCCATACTGTGTAGCACTGCACGGGTATTGGATGGTTCCTCCGTGTTCCATATTGTGTAGCATTGCACGGGTATTGGATGGTTCCTCCGTGTTCCATAATGTGTAGCACTGCGCGGGTATTGGATGGTTCCTCCGTGTTCCATACTGTGTAGCACTGCACGGATAATGGATGGTTCCTCCGTGTTCCATAATGTGTAGCATTGCACGGGTATTGGATGGTTCCTCCGTGTTCCATACTGTGTAGCATTGCACGGGTATTGGATGGTTCCTCCGTGTGCCATACTGTGTAGCACTGCACGGATATTGGATGGTTCCTCCGTGTTCCATACTGTGTAGCATTGCACGGGTATTGGATGGTTCCTCCGTGTTCCATACTGTGTAGCACTGCACGGGTATTGGATGGTTCCTCCATGTTCCATATTGTGTAGCATTGCACGGGTATTGGATGGTTCCTCCGTGTTCCATAATGTGTAGCACTGCACGGGTATTGGATGGTTCCTCCGTGTTCCATACTGTGTAGCACTGCACGGATAATGGATGGTTCCTCCGTGTTCCATACTGTGTAGCACTGCACGGATAATGGATGGTTCCTCCGTGTTCCATACTGTGTAGCACTGCACGGGTATTGGATGGTTCCTCCGTGTTCCATACTGTGTAGCATTGCACGTGTATTGGATGGTTCCTCCGTGTGCCATACTGTGTAGCACTGCACGGGTATTGGATGGTTCCTCCGTGTTCCATATTGTGTAGCATTGCACGGGTATTGGATGGTTCCTCCGTGTTCCATACTGTGTAGCACTGCACGGATAATGGATGGTTCCTCCGTGTTCCATACTGTGTAGCACTGCACGGATATTGGATGGTTCCTCCGTGTTCCATACTGTGTAGCACTGCACGGATATTGGATGGTTCCTCCGTGTTCCATACTGTGTAGCACTGCACGGGTATTGGATGGTTCCTCCGCGTTCCATACTGTGTAGCATTGCACGGATACTGGATGGTTCCTCCGTGTTCCATACTGTGTAGCACTGCACGGATATTGGATGGTTCCTCCGTGTTCCATACTGTGTAGCATTGCACGGGTATTGGATGGTTCCTCCGTGTTCCATACTGTGTAGCATTGCACGGGTATTGGATGGTTCCTCCGTGTTCCATACTGTGTAGCACTGCACGGGTATTGGATGGTTCCTCCGTGTTCCATACTGTGTAGCACTGCACGGATATTGGATGGATCCTCCGTGTTCCATACTGTGTAGCACTGCACGGATATTGGATGGTTCCTCCGTGTTCCATACTGTGTAGCATTGCACGGGTATTGGATGGTTCCTCCGTGTTCCATACTGTGTAGCACTGCACGGATATTCGATGGTTCCTCCGTGTTCCATACTGTGTAGCATTGCACGGATAATGGATGGTTCCTCCGTGCTACATACTGTGTAGCACTGCACGGATATTGGATGGTTCCTCCGTGTTCCATACTGTGTAGCATTGCACGGATATTGGATGGTTCCTCCGTTTTTCATACTGTGTAACACTGCACGGATAATGGATGGTTCCTCCGTGTTTCATACTGTGTAACATTGCACGGATAATGGATGGTTCCTCCGTGTTCCATACTGTGTAGCACTGCACGGATATTGGATGGTTCCTCCGTGTTCCATACTGTGTAGCACTGCACGGATATTGGATGGTTCCTCCGTGTTCCATACTGTGTAGCACTGCACGGGTATAGGATGGTTCCTCCGTGTTCCATACTGTGTAGCATTGCACGGATATTGGATGGTTCCTCCGTGTTCCATACTGTGTAGCGCTGCACGGATATTGGATGGTTCCTCCGTGTTCCATACTGTGTAGCATTGCACGGATAATGGATGGTTCCTCCGTGTTCCATACTGTGTAGCACTGCACGGATATTGGATGGTTCCTCCGTGTTCCATACTGTGTAGCACTGCACGGATATTGGATGGTTCCTCCGTGTTCCATACTGTGTAGCACTGCACGGGTATTGGATGGTTCCTCCGTATTCCATACTGTGTAGCATTGCACGGATATTGGATGGTTCCTCCGTGTTCCATACTGTGTAGCACTACACGGATATTGGATGGTTCCTCCGTGTTCCATACTGTGTAGCATTGCACGGATACTGGATGGTTCCTCCGTGTTCCATACTGTGTAGCACTGCACGGATAATGGATGGTTCCTTCAGCGTACCTTACAATGTGTAATTGCCCGTAATGCTTCGTCGGGAATGTAACAATATTTGACTGCGGGAAATGTAAACTGCCAACATTATGATACTATGAGAGCGGGAACCAATTCAATCAGAGTTTGGATAAGGTTAGCATTATTGAGGGTGGGAACCAGCTCAACAAGAGCTTGGATAAGGTTAGCATCATTGAGGGTGGGAACCAGTTCTACCAGAGTGTGGATAAGGTTAGCATCATTGAGGGTGGGAACCAGTTCAAACAGAGCGTGGATAATGTTAGCATCATTGAGGGTGGGAACCAGTTCTACCAGAGCTTGTATACGGTTAGCATCATTGAGGGTGGGAACCAGTTCTACCAGAGCTTGGATAAGGTTAGCATCATTGAGGGTGGGAACCAGTTCTACCAGAGCTTGGATATGGTTAGCATCATTGAGGGTGGGAACCAGTTCAAACAGAGCATGACTAAGGTTAGCATCATTGAGGGTGGGAACCAGTTCTACCAGAGCGTGTATACGGTTAGCATCATTGAGGGTGGGAACCAGTTCTACCAGAGCTTGGATAAGGTTAGCATCATTGAGGGTGGGAACCAGTTCTACCAGAGCTTGGATAAGGTTAGCATCATTGAGGGTGGGAACCAGTTCAAACAGAGCTTGGATAAGGTTAGCATCATTGAGGGTGGGAACCAGAGCTTGGATAAGGTTAGCATCATTGAGGGTGGGGAACCAGTTCTACCAGAGCTTGGATAAGGTAAGCATCATTGAGGGTGGGAACCAGTTCAAAAAGAGCGTGGATAATGTTAGCACTATTGAGGGTGGGAACCAGTTCTACCAGAGCGTGGATAAGGTTAGCATCATTGATGGTGGGAACCAGTTCTACCAGAGCGTGGATAAGGTTAGCATCATTGAGGGTGGGAACCAGTTCTACCAGAGCGTGGATAAGGTTAGCATCATTGAGGGTGGGAACCAGCTCAACCAGAGCGTGGATAAGGTTAGCATCATTGAGGGTGGGAACCAGTTCTACCAGAGCTTGGATAAGGTTAGCATCATTGAGGGTGGGAACCAGCTCAACCAGAGTGTGGATAAGGTTAGCATCATTGAGGGTGGGAACCAGTTCTACCAGAGCGTGGATAAGGTTAGCATCATTGAGGGTGGGAACCAGGTCTACCAGAGCTTGGATAAGGTTAGCATCATTGAGGGTGGGAACCAGTTCTACCAGAGCTTGGATAAGGTTAGCATCATTGAGGGTGGGAATCAGTTCTAACAGAGCGTGGATAAGGTTAGCATCATTGAGGGTGGGAACCAGAGCGTGGATAAGGTTAGCATCATTGAGGGTGGGAACCAGTTCTACCAGAGTTTGGATAAGGTTAGCATCATTGAGGGTGGGAACCAGTTTTACCAGAGCTTGGATAAGGTTAGCATCATTGAAGGTGGGAACCAGTTCTACCAGAGCGTGGATAAGGTTAGCATCATTGAGGGTGGGAACCAGTTCAAACAGAGCGTGGATAAGGTTAGCATCATTGAGGGTGGGAACCAGTTCTACCAGAGCTTGGATAAGGTTAGCATCATTGAGGGTGGGAACCAGTTCTACCAGAGCGTGGATAAGGTTAGCATCATTGAGGGTGGGAACCAGTTCTACCAGAGCGTGGATAAGGTTAGCATCATTGAGGGTGGGAACAAGTTCGAACAGAGCTTGGATACGGTTAGCATCATTGAGGGTGGGAACCAGTTCTATCAGAGCTTGGATAAGGTTAGCATCATTGAAGGTGGGAACCAGTTCTACCAGAGCTTGGATAAGGTTAGCATCATTGAGGGTGGGAACCAGTTCAAACAGAGCGTGGATAAGGTTAGCATCATTGACGGTGGGAACCAGTTCTACTAGAGCTTGGATAAGGTTAGCATCATTGCGGATGGGAACCAGGTCAAACAGAGCTTGGATAAGGTTAGCATCATTGAGGATGGGAACCAGTTCAAACAGAGCGTGGATAAGGTTAGCATCATTGAGGGTGGGAACCAGTTCAAACAGAGCGTGGATAAGGTTAGCATCATTGAGGGTGGGAACCAGTTCAAACAGAGCGTGGATAAGGTTAGCATCATTGAGGGTGGGAACCAGTTCTACCAGAGCGTGGATAAGGTTAGTATCATTGAGGGTGTGAACCAGTTCTACCAGAGCGTGGATAAGGTTAGCATCATTGAGGGTGTGAACCAGTTCTACCAGAGCGTGGATAAGGTTAGCATCATTGAGGGTGGGAACCAGTTCTACCAGAGCGTGGATAAGGTTAGCATCATTGAGGGTGGGAACCAGTTCAAACAGAGCGTGGATATGGTTAGCATCATTGAGGGTGGGAACCAGCTCAACCAGAGCGTGGATAAGGTTAGCATCATTGACGGTAGCAACCAGTTCTACCAGAGCGTGGATAAGGTTAGCATCATTGAGGGTGGGAACCAATTCTACCAGAGCGTGGATAAGGTTAGCATCATTGAGGGTGGGAACCAGTTCAAACAGAGCGTGGATAAGGTTAGCATCATTGAGGGTGGGAAACAGCTCAACCAGAGCGTGGATAAGGTTAGCATCATTGAGGGTGGGAACCAGTTCTACCAGAGCTTGGATAAGGTTAGCATCATTGATGGTGGGAACCAGTTCTACCAGAGCGTGGATAAGGTTAGCATCATTGAGGGTGAGAACCAGAGCGTGGATAAGGTTAGCATCATCGAGGGTGGGAACCAGTTCTACCAGAGTTTGGAAAAGGTTAGCATCATTGAGGGTGGGAACCAGTTTTACCAGAGCTTGGATAAGGTTAGCATCATTGAGGGTGGGAACCAGTTCTACCAGAGCGTGGATAAGGTTAGCATCATTGAGGGTGGGAACCAGTTCTACCAGAGCTTGGATATGATTAGCATCATTGAGGGTGGGAACCAGTTCAAACAGAGCATGACTAAGGTTAGCATCATTGAGGGTGGGAACCAGTTCTACCAGAGCGTGTATACGGTTAGCATCATTGAGGGTGGGAACCAGTTCTACCAGAGCTTGGATAAGGTTAGCATCATTGAGGGTGGGAACCAGTTCTACCAGAGCTTGGATAAGGTTAGCATCATTGAGGGTGGGAACCAGTTCAAACAGAGCTTGGATAAGGTTAGCATCATTGAGGGTGGGAACCAGAGCTTGGATAAGGTTAGCATCATTGAGGGTGGGGAACCAGTTCTACCAGAGCTTGGATAAGGTAAGCATCATTGAGGGTGGGAACCAGTTCAAAAAGAGCGTGGATAATGTTAGCACTATTGAGGGTGGGAACCAGTTCTACCAGAGCGTGGATAAGGTTAGCATCATTGATGGTGGGAACCAGTTCTACCAGAGCGTGGATAAGGTTAGCATCATTGAGGGTGGGAACCAGTTCTACCAGAGCGTGGATAAGGTTAGCATCATTGAGGGTGGGAACCAGCTCAACCAGAGCGTGGATAAGGTTAGCATCATTGAGGGTGGGAACCAGTTCTACCAGAGCTTGGATAAGGTTAGCATCATTGAGGGTGGGAACCAGCTCAACCAGAGTGTGGATAAGGTTAGCATCATTGAGGGTGGGAACCAGTTCTACCAGAGCGTGGATAAGGTTAGCATCATTGAGGGTGGGAACCAGGTCTACCAGAGCTTGGATAAGGTTAGCATCATTGAGGGTGGGAACCAGTTCTACCAGAGCTTGGATAAGGTTAGCATCATTGAGGGTGGGAACCAGTTCTAACAGAGCGTGGATAAGGTTAGCATCATTGAGGGTGGGAACCAGAGCGTGGATAAGGTTAGCATCATTGAGGGTGGGAACCAGTTCTACCAGAGTTTGGATAAGGTTAGCATCATTGAGGGTGGGAACCAGTTTTACCAGAGCTTGGATAAGGTTAGCATCATTGAAGGTGGGAACCAGTTCTACCAGAGCGTGGATAAGGTTAGCATCATTGAGGGTGGGAACCAGTTCTACCAGAGCGTGGATAAGGTTAGCATCATTGAGGGTGGGAACCAGTTCTACCAGAGCTTGGATAAGGTTAGCATCATTGAGGGTGGGAACCAGTTCTACCAGAGCGTGGATAAGGTTAGCATCATTGAGGGTGGGAACCAGTTCTACCAGAGCGTGGATAAGGTTAGCATCATTGAGGGTGGGAACAAGTTCGAACAGAGCTTGGATACGGTTAGCATCATTGAGGGTGGGAACCAGTTCTATCAGAGCTTGGATAAGGTTAGCATCATTGAAGGTGGGAACCAGTTCTACCAGAGCTTGGATAAGGTTAGCATCATTGAGGGTGGGAACCAGTTCAAACAGAGCGTGGATAAGGTTAGCATCATTGACGGTGGGAACCAGTTCTACTAGAGCTTGGATAAGGTTAGCATCATTGCGGATGGGAACCAGGTCAAACAGAGCTTGGATAAGGTTAGCATCATTGAGGATGGGAACCAGTTCAAACAGAGCGTGGAAAAGGTTAGCATCATTGAGGGTGGGAACCAGTTCAAACAGAGCGTGGATAAGGTTAGCATCATTGAGGGTGGCAACCAGTTCAAACAGAGCGTGGATAAGGTTAGCATCATTGAGGGTGGGAACCAGTTCTACCAGAGCGTGGATAAGGTTAGTATCATTGAGGGTGTGAACCAGTTCTACCAGAGCGTGGATAAGGTTAGCATCATTGAGGGTGTGAACCAGTTCTACCAGAGCGTGGATAAGGTTAGCATCATTGAGGGTGGGAACCAGTTCTACCAGAGCGTGGATAAGGTTAGCATCATTGAGGGTGGGACCAGTTCAAACAGAGCGTGGATATGGTTAGCATCATTGAGGGTGGGAACCAGCTCAACCAGAGCGTGGATAAGGTTAGCATCATTGACGGTAGCAACCAGTTCTACCAGAGCGTGGATAAGGTTAGCATCATTGAGGGTGGGAACCAATTCTACCAGAGCGTGGATAAGGTTAGCATCATTGAGGGTGGGAACCAGTTCAAACAGAGCGTGGATAAGGTTAGCATCATTGAGGGTGGGAACCAGTTCTACCAGAGCTTGGATAAGGTTAGCATCATTGAGGGTGGGAACCAGTTCAAACAGAGCGTGGATAAGGTTAGCATCATTGAGGGTGGGAACCAGTTCTACCAGAGCGTGGATAAGGTTAGCATCATTGAGGGTGTGAACCAGTTCTACCAGAGCGTGGATAAGGTTAGCATCATTGAGGGTGTGAACCAGTTCTACCAGAGCGTGGATAAGGTTAGCATCATTGAGGGTGGGAACCAGTTCTACCAGAGCGTGGATAAGGTTAGCATCATTGAGGGTGGGAACCAGTTCAAACAGAGCGTGGATATGGTTAGCATCATTGAGGGTGGGAACCAGCTTAACCAGAGCGTGGATAAGGTTAGCATCATTGACGGTAGCAACCAGTTCTACCAGAGCGTGGATAAGGTTAGCATCATTGAGGGTGGGAACCAATTCTACCAGAGCGTGGATAAGGTTAGCATCATTGAGGGTGGGAACCAGTTCAAACAGAGCGTGGATAAGGTTAGCATCATTGAGGGTGGGAAACAGCTCAACCAGAGCGTGGATAAGGTTAGCATCATTGAGGGTGGGAACCAGTTCTACCAGAGCTTGGATAAGGTTAGCATCATTGATGGTGGGAACCAGTTCTACCAGAGCGTGGATAAGGTTAGCATCATTGAGGGTGAGAACCAGAGCGTGGATAAGGTTAGCATCATTGAGGGTGGGAACCAGTTCTACCAGAGTTTGGATAAGGTTAGCATCATTGAGGGTGGGAACCAGTTTTACCAGAGCTTGGATAAGGTTAGCATCATTGAGGGTGGGAACCAGTTCTACCAGAGCGTGGATAAGGTTAGCATCATTGAGGGTGGGAACCAGTTCTACGAGAGCGTGGATAAGGTTAGCATCATTGAGGGTGGGAACAAGTTCGAACAGAGCTTGGATAAGGTTAGCATCATTGAGGGTGGGAACCAGTTCTACCAGAGCTTGGATAAGGTTAGCATCGTTGAAGGTGGGAACCAGTTCTACCAGAGCTTGGATAAGGTTAGCATCATTGAGGGTGGGAACCAGTTCAAACAGAGCGTGGATAAGGTTAGCATCATTGACGGTGGGAACCAGTTCTACCAGAGCTTGGATAAGGTTAGCATCATTGAGGATGGGAACCAGGTCAAACAGAGCATGACTAAGGTTAGCATCATTGAGGGTGGGAACCAGTTCTACCAGAGCGTGTATACGGTTAGCATCATTGAGGGTGGGAACCAGTTCTACCAGAGCTTGGATAAGGTTTGCATCATTGCGGGTGGGAACCAGTTCTACCAGAGCTTGGATAAGGTTAGCATCATTGAGGGTGGGAACCAGTATCAAACAGAGCTTGGATAAGGTTAGCATCATTGAGGGTGGGAACCAGAGCTTGGATGAGGTTAGCATCATTGAGGGTGGGAACCAGTTCTACCAGAGCTTGGATAAGGTTAGCATCATTGAGGGTGGGAACCAGTTCAAACAGAGCGTGGATAAGGTTAACATCATTGACGGTGGGAACCAGTTCTACTAGAGCTTGGATAAGGTTAGCATCATTGAGGATGGGAACCAGGTCAAACAGAGCTTGGATAAGGTTAGCATCATTGAGGATGGGAACCAGTTCAAACAGAGCGTGGATAAGGTTAGCATCATTGAGGGTGAGAACCAGCTCAACCAGAGCGTGGATAAGGTTAGCATCATTGAGGGTGGGAACCAGTTCTACCAGAGCGTGGATATGATTAGCATCATTGATGGTGGGAACCAGTTCTACCAGAGCGTGGATAAGGTTAGCATCATTGAGGGTGGGAACCAGTTCAAACAGAGATTGGATAAGGTTAGCATCATTGAGGGTGGGAACCAGTTCAAACAGAGCGTGGATAAGGTTAGCATCATTGAGGGTGGGAATCAGTTCTACCAGAGCTTGGATAAGGTTAGCATCATTGAGGATGGGAACCAGTTCAAACATAGCTTGGATAAGGTTAGCATCATTGAGGATGGGAACCAGTTCAAACAGAGCGTGGATAAGGTTAGCATCAGTGAGGGTGGGAACCAGATCAAACAGAGCGTGGATAAGGTTAGCATCATTGAGGGTGGGAACCAGTTCAAACAGAGCGTGGATAAGGTTAGCATCATTGAGGGTGGGAACCAGTTCAAACAGAGCGTGGATAAGGTTAGCATCATTGAGGGTGGGAACCAGATCAAACAAAGCGTGGATAAGGTTAGCATCATTGAGGGTGGGAACCAGTTCAAACAGAGCGTGGATAAGGTTAGCATCATTGAGGGTGGGAACCAGTTCTACCAGAGCTTGGATAAGGTTAGCATTATTGAGGGTGGGAACCAGTTCAAACAGAGCGTGGATAAGGTTAGCATCATTGAGGGTGGGAACCAGTTCTACCAGAGCGTGGATAAGGTTAGCATCATTGAGGGTGTGAACCAGTTCAACCAGAGCGTGGATAAGGTTAGCATCATTGAGAGTGGGAATCAGTTCTACCAGAGCGTGGATAAGGTTAGCATCATTGAGGGTGGGACCAGTTCAACCAGAGCGTGGATAAGGTTAGCATCATTGAGGGTGGGAACCAGTTCAACAGAGCGTGGATAAGGTTAGCATCATTGAGGGTGGGAACCAGTTCTACCAGAGCTTGGATAAGGTTAGCATCATTGAGGGTGGGAACCAGTTCAAACAGAGCGTGGATAAGGTTAGCATCATTGAGGGTGGGAACCAGTTCTACCAGAGCTTGGATAAGGTTAGCATCATTGAGGGTGGGAACCAGTTCAAACAGAGCGTGGATAAGGTTAGCATCATTGAGGGTGGGAACCAGTTCTACCAGAGCGTGGATAAGGTTAGCATCATTGAGGGTGGGAACCAGTTCAAACAGAGCGTGGATAAGGTTAGCATCATTGAGGGTGGGAACCAGTTCAAACAGAGCGTGGATAAGGTTAGCATCATTGAGGGTGGGAACCAGTTCTACCAGAGCATGGATAAGGTAGCATCATTGAGGGTGGGAACCAGTTCTACCAGAGCGTGGATAAGGTTAGCATCATTGAGGGTGGGAACCAGTTCAAACAGAGCGTGGATAAGGTTAGCATCATTGAGGGTGGGAACCAGTTCTACCAGAGCGTGGATAAGGTTAGCATCATTGAGGGTGGGAACCAGTTCTACCAGAGCGTGGATAAGGTTAGCATCATTGAGGGTGGGAACCAGTTCTACCAGAGCGTGGATAAGGTTAGCATCATTGAGGGTGGGAACCAGTTCTACCAGAGCTTGGATAAGGTTAGCATCATTGAGGGTGGGAACCAGTTCTAACAGAGCGTGGATAAGGTTAGCATCATTGAGGGTGGGAACCAGTTCTACCAGAGCTTGGATAAGGTTAGCATCATTGAGGGTGGGAACCAGTTCTACCAGAGCTTGGATAAGGTTAGCATCATTGAGGGTGGGAACCAGTTCTAACAGAGCGTGGATAAGGTTAGCATCATTGAGGGTGGGAACCAGAGCGTGGATAAGGTTAGCATCATTGAGGGTGGGAACCAGTTCTACCAGAGCTTGGATAAGGTTAGCATCATTGAGGGTGGGAACCAGTTTTACCAGAGCTTGGATAAGGTTAGCATCATTGAGGGTGGGAACCAATTCTACCAGAGCATGGATAAGGCTAGCATCATTGAGGGTGGGAACCAGTTCTACCAGGGCGTGGATAAGGTTAGCATCATTGAGGGTGGGAACCAGTTCAAACAGAGCTTGGATAAGGTTAGCATCATTGAGGGTGGGAAACAGTTCTACCAGAGCTTGGATAAGGTTACCACCATTGAGGGTGGGAACCAGTTCTACCAGAGCCTGGATAAGGTTAGCATCATTGAGGGTGGGAACCAGTTCTACCAGAGCGTGGATAAGGTTAGCATCATTGAGGGTGGGAACCAGTTCGAACAGAGCTTGGATAAGGTTAGCATCATTGAGGGTGGGAACCAGTTCTACCAGAGCTTGGATAAGGTTAGCATCATTGAAGGTGGGAACCAGTTCTACCAGAGCTTGGATAAGGTTAGCATCATTGAGGGTGTGAACCAGTTCAAACAGAGCATGGATAAGGTTAGCATCATTGACGGTGGGAACCAGTTCTACCAGAGCTTGGATAAGGTTAGCATCATTGAGGATGGGAACCATGTTAAGCAGAGCTTGGATAAGGTTAGCATCATTGAGGATGGGAACCAGTTCAAACAGAGCTTGGATAAGGTTAGCATCATTGAGGGTGGGAACCAGTTCTACCAGAGCTTGGATAAGGTTAGCATCATTGAGGGTGGGAACCAGTTCTAACAGAGCGTGGATAAGGTTAGCATCATTGAGGGTGGGAACCAGAGCGTGGATAAGGTTAGCATCATTGAGGGTGGGAACCAGTTCTACCAGAGTTTGGATAAGGTTAGCATCATTGAGGGTGGGAACCAGTTCTACCAGAGCTTGGATAAGGTTAGCATCATTGAGGGTGGGAACCAGTTCTACCAGAGCGTGGATAAGGTTAGCATCATTGAAGGTGGGAACCAGTTCTACCAGAGCGTGGATAAGGTTAGCATCATTGAGGGTGGGAACAAGTTCGAACAGAGCGTGGATAAGGTTAGCATCATTGAGGGTGGGAACCAGTTCTACCAGAGCTTGGATAAGGTTAGCATCATTGAAGGTGGGAACCAGTTCTACCAGAGCTTGGATAAGGTTAGCATCATTGAGGGTGGGAACCAGTTCAAACAGAGCGTGGATAAGGTTAGCATCATTGACGGTGGGAACCAGTTCTACCAGAGCTTGGATAAGGTTAGCATCATTGAGGATGGGAACCAGGTCAAACTGAGCTTGGATAAGGTTTGCATCATTGAGGGTGGGAACCAGGTCTACCAGAGCTTGGATAAGGTTAGCATCATTGAGGGTGGTAACCAGAGCGTGGATAAGGTTAGCATCATTGAGGGTGGGAACCAGTTCTACCAGAGTTTGGATAAGGTTAGCATCATTGAGGGTGGGAACCAGTTTTACCAGAGCTTGGATAAGGTTAGCATCATTGAGGGTGGGAACCAGTTCTACCAGAGTTTGGATAAGGTTAGCATCATTGAGGGTGGGAACCAGTTTTACCAGAGCTTGGATAAGGTTAGCATCATTGAGGGTGGGAACCAGTTCTACCAGAGCGTGGATAAGGTTAGCATCATTGAGGGTGGGAACCAGTTCAAACAGAGCTTGGATAAGGTTAGCATCATTGAGGGTGGGAACCAGTTCTACCAGAGCTTGGATAAGGTTAGCATCATTGAGGGTGGGAACCAGTTCTACCAGAGCGTGGATAAGGTTAGCATCATTGAGGGTGGGAACCAGTTCTACGAGAGCGTGGATAAGGTTAGCATCATTGAGGGTGGGAACAAGTTCGAACAGAGCTTGGATAAGGTTAGCATCATTGAGGGTGGGAACCAGTTCTACCAGAGCTTGGATAAGGTTAGCATCATTGAAGGTGGGAACCAGTTCTACCAGAGCTTGGATAAGGTTAGCATCATTGAGGGTGGGAACAAGTTTTACCAGAGCTTGGATAAGGTTAGCATCATTGAGGGTGGGAACCAGTTCTACCAGAGCGTGGATAAGGTTAGCATCATTGAAGGTGGGAACCAGTTCTACTAGAGCGTGGATAAGGTTAGCATCATTGAGGGTGGGAACCAGTTCTACGAGAGCGTGGATAAGGTTAGCATCAGTGAGGGTGGGAACAAGTTCGAACAGAGCGTGGATAAGGTTAGCATCATTGAGGGTGGGAACCAGTTCTACCAGAGCTTGGATAAGGTTAGCATCATTGAAGGTGGGAACCAGTTCTACCAGAGCTTGGATAAGGTTAGCATCATTGAGGGTGGGAACCAGTTCAAACAGAGCGTGGATAAGGTTAGCATCATTGACGGTGGGAACCAGTTCTACCAGAGCTTGGATAAGGTTAGCATCATTGAGGATGGGAACCAGGTCAAACTGAGCTTGGATAAGGTTTGCATCATTGAGGGTGGGAACCAGGTCTACCAGAGCTTGGATAAGGTTAGCATCATTGAGGGTGGTAACCAGAGCGTGGATAAGGTTAGCATCATTGAGGGTGGGAACCAGTTCTACCAGAGTTTGGATAAGGTTAGCATCATTGAGGGTGGGAACCAGTTTTACCAGAGCTTGGATAAGGTTAGCATCATTGAGGGTGGGAACCAGTTCTACCAGAGTTTGGATAAGGTTAGCATCATTGAGGGTGGGAACCAGTTTTACCAGAGCTTGGATAAGGTTAGCATCATTGAGGGTGGGAACCAGTTCTACCAGAGCGTGGATAAGGTTAGCATCATTGAGGGTGGGAACCAGTTCAAACAGAGCTTGGATAAGGTTAGCATCATTGAGGGTGGGAACCAGTTCTACCAGAGCTTGGATAAGGTTAGCATCATTGAGGGTGGGAACCAGTTCTACCAGAGCGTGGATAAGGTTAGCATCATTGAGGGTGGGAACCAGTTCTACCAGAGCGTGGATAAGGTTAGCATCATTGAGGGTGGGAACAAGTTCGAACAGAGCTTGGATAAGGTTAGCATCATTGAAGGTGGGAACCAGTTCTACCAGAGCTTGGATAAGGTTAGCATCATTGAGGGTGGGAACAAGTTTTACCAGAGCTTGGATAAGGTTAGCATCATTGAGGGTGGGAACCAGTTCTACCAGAGCATGGATAAGGTTAGCATCATTGAGGGTGGGAACCAGTTCTACCAGAGCGTGGATAAGGTTAGCATCATTGAGGGTGGGAACCAGTTCTACGAGAGCGTGGATAAGGTTAGCATCAGTGAGGGTGGGAACAAGTTCGAACAGAGCGTGGATAAGGTTAGCATCATTGAGGGTGGGAACCAGTTCTACCAGAGCTTGGATAAGGTTAGCATCATTGATGGTGGGAACCAGTTCTACCAGAGCTTGGATAAGGTTAGCATCATTGAGGGTGGGAACCAGTTCAAACAGAGCGCGGATAAGGTTAGCATCATTGACGGTGGGAACCAGTTCTACCAGAGCTTGGATAAGGTTAGCATCATTGAGGATGGGAACCAGGTCAAACTGAGCTTGGATAAGGTTTGCATCATTGATGATGGGAACCAGTTCAAACAGAGCGTGGATAAGGTTAGCATCATTGAGGGTGGAAACCAGTTCAAACAGAGCGTGGATAAGGTTAGCATCATTGAGGGTGGGAACCAGTTCTACCAGAGCTTGGATAAGGTTAGCATCATTGAGGATGGGAACCAGTTCAAACAGAGCGTGGATAAGGTTAGCATCATTGACGGTGGGAATCAGTTCTACCAGAGCTTGGATAAGGTTAGCATCATTGAGGATGGGAACCAGTTCAAACAGAGCTTGGATAAGGTTAGCATCATTGAGGATGGGAACCAGTTCAAACAGAGCCTGGATACGGTTAGCATCATTGAGGGTGGGAACCAGTTCAAACAGAGTGTGGATAAGGTTAGCATCATTGAGGGTGGGAACCAGTTCTACCAGAGAGTGGATAAGGTTAGCAGCCTAGTCGGTACAGATGTAACAACAACATATACATTACATAAGTCATCTGTTTCTGATAGTAATAATCACACAGGTAAGCGATGTTCATACTTGAGTTATTTACAAGTCTATTTCACCTCACAGGTAACATGCAGTATATACTGATAGCCAATACACATGTTTGGCACGGTACATTACGTGCATCTATCAGTAACCATTACCGTGTAAATATTATTTGATGTTATCAACTAATTGTATGTTTTCTCTACAGCGGAACACTGATATTAGCTTTCTATTTCTGTAAATCTGGGTTAGTTGTTTATTTACGTTTGTCAAATGGTCAATACAGAACTGTAGCTAATGCTTCATTACCAAAACTATGCTGGTACAACACTATCCAAGTCCGACATAGCATAACAATCAGTCCACTCACTCCGATATTGCATAACAACCAGTCCACTCACTCCGATATTGCATAACAACCAGTCCACTCACTCCGACATTACACCACAACCAGTCCACTCACTCCGATATTACATAACAACCAGTCCACTCACTCCGACATTACACCACAACCAGTCCACTCACTCCGATATTACATCACAACCAGTCCACTCACTCCGATATTACATCACAACCAGTCCACTCACTCCAATATTGCATAACAACCAGTCCACTCACTCCGATATTGCATAACAACCAGTCCACTCACTCCGATATTACACCACAACCAGTCCACTCACTCCGATATTACATAACAACCAGTCCACTCACTCCAACATTACACCACAACCAGTACACTCACTCCGATATTACATAACAACCAGTCCACTCACTCCGATATTACATCACAACCAGTCCACTCACTCCGATATTATATCACAACCAGTCCACTCACTCCGATATTACATCACAACCAGTCCACTCACTCCGATATTACACCACAACCAGTCCACTCACTCCGATATTACATCAGAACCAGTCCACTCACTCCGATATTACATCACAACCAGTCCACTCACTCCGATATTATACCACGACCAGTCCACTCACTCCAATATTACATAACAACCAGTCCACTCACTCCGATATTATACCACGACCAGTCCACTCACTCCGATATTACATAACAACCAGACCACTCACTCCGATATTACACCACAACCAGTCCACTCACTCCGATATTACATCACAACCAGTCCACTCACTCCGATATTACACAACAACCAGTCCACTCACTCCGATATTATATCACAACCAGTCCACTCACTCCGATATTATACCACCACCAGTCCACTCACTCCGATATTACATCACAACCAGTCCACTCACTCCGATATTACATCACAACCAGTCCACTCACTGGTATATTACATCACAACCAGTCCACTCACTCCGATATTACATAACAACCAGTCCACTCACTCCGATATTATATCACAACCAGTCCACTCACTCCGATATTATATCACAACCAGTCCACTCACTCCGATATTAAATAACAACCAGTCCACTCACTCCGATATTACATCACAACCAGTCCACTCACTGGTATATTACACCACAGCCAGTCCACTCACTGATATATTACATGACAACCAGTCCACTCACTCCGATATTACATAACAACCAGTCCACTCACTGATATATTACATCACAACCAGTCCACTCACTGATATATTACACCACAACCAGTCCACTCACTGATATATTACATCACAACCAGTCCACTCACTCCGATATTACATCACAACCAGTCCACTCACTCCGATATTACACCACAACCAGTCCACTCACTGATATATTACATCACAACCAGTCCAATCACTCCGATATTACATCACAACCAGTCCACTCACTGATATATTACATCACAACCAGTCCACTCACTGATATATTACACCACAAGCAGTCCACTCACTGATATATTACACCACAACCAGTCCACTCACTCCGATATTACATCACAACCAGTCCACTCACTCCGATATTACACCACAACCAGTCCACTCACTGATATATTACACCACAACCAGTCCACTCACTCCGATATTACATCACAACCAGTCCACTCACTCCGATATTACACCACAACCAGTCCACTCACTGATATATTACACCACAACCAGTCCAATCACTCCGATATTACATCACAACCAGTCCACTCACTCCGATATTACATCACAACCAGTCCACTCACTCCGATATTACATAACAACCAGTCCTCTCACTGATATATTACACCACAACCAGTCCACTCACTGATATATTACACCACAACCAGTCCACTCACTGATATATTACACCACAACCAGTCCACTCACTGATATATTATATCACAACCAGTCCACTCACTCCGATATTACACCACAACCAGTCCACTCACTCCGATATTACATCACAACCAGTCCACTCACTGATATATTACATCACAACCAGTCCACTCACTGATATATTATATCACAACCAGTCCACTCACTGATATATTACACCACAACCAGTACACTCACTCCGATATTACATAACAACCAGTACACTAACTCCGATATTACACCACAACCAGTCCATTCACTCCGATATTACAAAACGACCAGTCCACTCACTGATATATTACACCACAACCAGTCCACTCACTGATATATTACACCACATCCAGTTCACTCACTCCGATATTACATCACAACCAGTCCACTCACTCCGATATTACACCACAACCAGTCCACTCACTGATATATTACACCACAACCAGTCCACTCACTCCGATATTACATCACAACCAGTCCACTCACTCCGATATTACACCACAACCAGTCCACTCACTGATATATTACACCACATCCAGTCCACTCACTCCGATATTACATCACGACCAGTCCACTAACTCCGATATTACATCACAACCAGTCCACTCACTCCGATATTACATCACAACCAGTCCACTCACTCCGACATTACACCACAACCAGTCCACTCACTCCGATATTACACCACAACCAGTCCACTCACTCTGATATTACATCACAACCAGTCCACTCACTCCGACATTACACCACAACCAGTCCACTCACTCCGATAGTACATCACAACCAGTCCACTCACTCTGATATTACATCACAACCAGTCCACTCACTGATATATTACATCACAACCAGTCCACTCACTGATATATTACATCACAACCAGTCCACTCACTCCGATATTATATCACAACCAGTCCACTCACTGATATATTACATCACAACCAGTCCACTCACTGATATATTACACCACAACCAGTCCACTCACTCCGATATTATATCACAACCAGTCCACTCACTGGTATATTACACCACAACCAGTCCACTCACTGATATATTACACCACAACCAGTCCACTCACTCCGATATTACATCACAACCAGTCCACTCACTCCGATATTACATCACAACCAGTCCACTCACTCCGATATTATATCACAACCAGTCCACTCACTGATATATTACATCACAACCAGTCCACTCACTGATATATTACACCATAACCAGTCCACTCACTGATATATTACATCACAACCAGTCCACTCACTGATATATTACACCACAACCAGTCCACTCACTGATATATTACATCACAACCAGTCCACTCACTGGTATATTACACCACACCCAGTTCACTCACTCCGATATTACATCACAACCAATCCACTAACTCCGATATTACATAACAACCAGTCCACTCACTCCAATATTACACCACAACCAGTCCACTCACTCCGATAGTACATCACAACCAGTCCACTCACTCTGATATTACATCACAACCAGTCCACTCACTGATATATTACATCACAACCAGTCCACTCACTGATATATTACATCACAACCAGTCCACTCACTCCGATATTATATCACAACCAGTCCACTCACTGATATATTACATCACAACCAGTCCACTCACTGATATATTACACCACAACCAGTCCACTCACTCCGATATTATATCACAACCAGTCCACTCACTGGTATATTACACCACAACCAGTCCACTCACTGATATATTACACCACAACCAGTCCACTCACTCCGATATTACATCACAACCAGTCCACTCACTCCGATATTACATCACAACCAGTCCACTCACTCCGATATTATATCACAACCAGTCCACTCACTGATATATTACATCACAACCAGTCCACTCACTGATATATTACACCATAACCAGTCCACTCACTGATATATTACATCACAACCAGTCCACTCACTGATATATTACACCACAACCAGTCCACTCACTGATATATTACATCACAACCAGTCCACTCACTGGTATATTACACCACATCCAGTCCACTCACTGATATATTACACCACACCCAGTTCACTCACTCCGATATTACATCACAACCAATCCACTAACTCCGATATTACATAACAACCAGTCCACTCACTCCAATATTACATCACAACCAGTCCACTCACTCCGATATTACATCACAACCAGTCCACTCACTGACATATTACACCACAACCAGTCCACTCACTGATATATTACACCACAACCAGTCCACTCACTCCGATATTACATCACAACCAGTCCACTCACTCCGATATTACATCACAACCAGTCCACTCACTCCGATATTATATCACAACCAGTCCACTCACTGATATATTACATCACAACCAGTCCACTCACTGATATATTACACCATAACCAGTCCACTCACTGATATATTACATCACAACCAGTCCACTCACTGATATATTACACCACAACCAGTCCACTCACTGATATATTACATCACAACCAGTCCACTCACTGGTATATTACACCACATCCAGTCCACTCACTGATATATTACACCACACCCAGTTCACTCACTCCGATATTACATCACAACCAATCCACTAACTCCGATATTACATAACAACCAGTCCACTCACTCCAATATTACATCACAACCAGTCCACTCACTCCGATATTACACCACATCCAGTCCACTCACTCCGATATTACATAACAACCAGTCCACTCACTCCGATATTATATCACAACCAGTCCACTCACTCCGATATTACATAACAACCAGTCCACTCACTCCGATATTACATAACAACCAGTCCACTCACTCCGATATTACATAGCAACCAGTCCACTCACTCCGATATTACATAACAACCAGTCCACTCACTCCGATATTACATAACAACCAGTCCACTCACTCCGATATTACATAACAACCAGTCCACTCACTCCGATATTACACCATAACCAGTCCATTCACTCCGATATGTTATCACAACCAGTCCATTCACTCCGATATTTTATCACAACCAGTCCATTCACTCCGATATTTTATCACAACCAGTCCATTCACTCCGATATTTTATCACAACCAGTCCATTCACTCCGATATTTTATCACAACCAGTCCATTCACTCCGATATTTTATCACAACCAGTCCATTCACTCCCACAATATGTCAATAATATTATATCGATGCAAATAATGTTTTAATGGCACATGCATATATACTGGCTATACATACCGTTTTAATGGCACATGCATATATACTGGCTATACATACCGTTTTAATGGCACATGCATATATACTGGCTATACATACCGTTTTAATGGCACATGCATATATACTGGCTATACATACCGTTTTAATGGCACATGCATATATACTGGCTATACATACCGTTTTAATGGCACATGCATATATACTGGCTATACATACCGTTTTAATGGCACATGCATATATACTGGCTATACATACCGTTTTAATGGCACATGCATATATACTGGCTATACATACCGTTTTAATGGCACATGCATATATACTGGCTATACATACCGTTTTAATGGCACATGCATATATACTGGCTATACATACCGTTTTAATGGCACATGCATATATACTGGCTATACATACCGTTTTAATGGCACATGCATATATACTGGCTATACATACCGTTTTAATGGCACATGCATATATACTGGCTATACATACCGTTTTAATGGCACATGCATATATACTGGCTATACATACCGTTTTAATGGCACATGCATATATACTGGCTATACATACCGTTTTAATGGCACATGCATATATACTGGCTATACATACCGTTTACCAATCACGGAATTAAAACAATTGACGTATGTTACTTTGTGAAACCTGTAAAGCTTAGCAACATTATTTTTTGAAACCAGAGCAGTGTACGAACCTTCTTTGTGAAACCAATAAAAGTGTAATACATTCTTTGTGAAACCGCTACAGTGCAATACATTCTTTGTTAAACCGGTACAGTGTAATACATTCTTTGTTAAACCAGTACAGTGTAATACATTCTTTGTTAAACCAGTACAGTGTAATACATTCTTTGTTAAACCAGTACAGTGTAATACATTCTTTGTTAAACCAGTACAGTGTAATACATTATTTGTTAAACCAGTACAGTGTAATACATTCTTTGTTAAACCAGTACAGTGTAATACATTCTTTGTGAAACCAGTACAGTGTAATACATTCTTTGTGAAACCAGTACAGTGTAATACATTCTTTGTGAAACCAGTACAGTGTAATACATTCTTTGTTAAACCAGTACAGTGTAATACATTCTTTGTTAAACCGCTACAGTGTAATACATTCTTTGTTAAACCGCTACAGTGTAATACATTCTTTGTGAAACCACTATAGTGTAATACATTCTTTGTTAAACCAGTACAGTACAATACATTCTTTGTTAAACCAGTACAGTGTAATACATTCTTTGTGAAACCGCTACAGTGTAATACATTATTTGTGAAAGCGCTACAGTGTAATACATTCTTTGTGAACCAGTACAGTACAATACATTCTTTGTGAAACCGCTACAGTGTAATACATTCTTTGTTAAACCAGTACAGTGTAATACATTCTTAGTGAACCAGTACAGTACAATACATTCTTTGTGAAACTGCTACAGTGTAATACATTCTTTGTTAAACCAGTACAGTGTAATACATTCTTTGTTAAACCAGTACAGTACAATACATTCTTTGTTAAACCAGTACAGTGTAATACATTATTTGTGAAACCGCTACAGTGTAATACATTATTTGTTAAACCAGTACATTGTAATACATTCTTTGTGAAACCTATGTAATGTACCTACCTTCTTTGTTGGCCTCGAAGCTGTCGTGTGGTGCAATCGTTTTGAGATCGTAGATAATGTTGCGTCCGGGACCCACCTCAGAGTGCATGTTCACTTTGGTAACGGCGTTCTGGAAGGCGAGTATCATACCTTCGTACTCCGGCTCGAACAGGGCAGCTACAAAAACAGAGAATATGTGTACAATAGCAGACACCATGTGTACATAGAGGTATGATCTGGTGTATGATAGTAGGTTGTCACGTATAGATATGATCTGGTGTATGATAGTAGGTTGTCACGTATAGATATGATCTGGTCTATGATAGTAGGTTGTCATATATAGATATGATCTGGTGTATGATAGTAGGTTGTCACATATAGATATGATCTGGTGTATGATAGTAGGTTGTCACGTATAGATATGATCTGGTGTATGATAGTAGGTTGTCACATATAGATATGATCTGGTGTATGATAGTAGGTTGTCACGTATAGATATGATCTGGTCTATGATAGTAGGTTGTCACGTATAGATATGATCTGGTGTATGACAATAGGTTGTCATACATAGATATGATCTGGTGTATGGTAGTAGGTTGTCATATATAGAGATGATATGGTGTATGATAGTAGGTTGTCACGTATAGATATGATCTGGTGTATGCTAGTAAGTTGTCACGTATATATATGAGCTGGTGTATGATAGTAGGTTGTCACGTATAGATATGATCTGGTGTATGATAGTAGGTTGTCACGTATAGATATGATCTGGTGTATGCTAGTAAGTTGTCACGTATATATATGAGCTGGTGTATGATAGTAGGTTGTCACGTATATATATGATCTGGTGTATGATAGTAGGTTGTCACGTATATATATGATATGGTGTATGGTAGTAGGTTGTCACGTATAGATATGATCTGGTGTATGATAGTAGGTTGTCACGTATAGATATGATCTGGTGTATGATAGTAGGTTGTCACGTATATATATGATCTGGTGTATGATAGTAGGTTGTCACATAGAGATATGATCTGGTGTATGGTAGTAGGTTGTCACGTATAGATATGAGTTGGTGTATGGTAGTAGGTTGTCACGTATATATATGATCTGGTGTATGATAGTAGGTTGCCACGTATAGATATGAGTTGGTGTATGGTAGTAGGTTGCCACGCATAGATATGATCTGGTGTATGATAGTAGGTTGTCACATAGAGATATGATCTGGTGTACGATAGTAGGTTGCCACGTATAGATATGAGTTGGTGTATGGTAGTAGGTTGCCACGTATAGATATGATCTGGTGTACGATAGTAGGTTGCCACGTATAGATATGATCTGGTGTATGGTAGTAGGTTGTCACGTATGAATATGATCTGGTGTATGATAGTAGGTTGTCACTTATAGATATGATCTGGTGTATGATAGTACGTTGTCACGTATAGATATGATCTGGTGTATGATAGTAGGTTGTCACGTATGGATATGATCTGGTGTATGACAGTAGGCTATGCTATGTTAAATACTAGGGCCCTAAACCCCGTGTTCGTTGTTAACGAATTTCATTGACTTGTTTATGAACGTTTGAACTTCTTCTGAATATCTCCATTCATTAGAAACGCTACGTATTTGTAATATAACAGTATCGATATTGTGCGGGAAATGAACTACACTTAGAGAGATGATGTTATGGGAATCCCGTGCGCACGTGGTACGTCAATGATTTCTAAGGAGGTCATTATTCAAATTGCTGCAACGATTGCGTATTATAGTATATTTCACTATAACATAATAGTACTCATTTAAATAAATATGTGTGGGGATATTGAGGGTTTAAATATAGCTTTGGAAGTCGTGATAGCGCTGTGGTAACGCGTTCGCTTCAGGTGGGAGAGGCCCGGAGTTCGCACCCCACTTGACCCGTTACGATTGTGCCCTTAGGCAGGCATTTAAAGTCCACATGTCTCTTTTCTCTCCCTCGTGGCGATGGATTCCATTAGGAATGAGGTCTCGAAAGTGATTAATCGCAATCGAGCTCAAATTATCAAATTATTTGTATAAACTAAATAGCTTTGAGCTTCTATTTGAAATATTAAGGGACGTAACGCTAATGGAAATACTATTTGTATTGCCGTTGTTTATCGGCGAATACGGCATGCGTGGAATCGGACCTCCATACCGAGGTTTATTCACCATTAAACAACCGTGAGACAAGTATGATGTCCTAATTGATTAGCGGAGTGTGACACTGGTTATTACAATGGAGTGTATATTGCATTATTGTAGCAACTTACATTAATCACTCTCATCGGCGCGTATATGTGGTCATTCGAGTGGGAGGAAACCGGAGTACCCGGAGAAAACCAACCGACCACCGTACCTTCTCACATTTTCCCGGTCAGAGGATCGACCCGGGTAGCATTGGTGAGAAGCGAGCACGCTAACGACGGCGCTAATCGGACAGTGTACGTAATATATGACGTTACGTTTATTGCACAATGGTATATGACGTTACGTTTATTGCACAATGGTATATGACGTTACGTGTATTGCACAATGGTATATGACGTTACGTTTATTGCACAATGTTATATGACGTTACGTGTATTGCACAATGGTATATGACGTTACGTGTATTGCACAATGGTATATGACGCTACGTTTATTGCACAATGGTATATGACGTTACGTTTATTGCCCGTAATATTTTGACGTTGTACGATGATATTAATGTACGCCGTATCGTTTCTACGATAATATTAATAGAAAAGTAGAATAGCACAAATACACTACAGTATGGATGCAGGTAGAGATTCGGTTTGAGAAAGAAATTGACATAGATCAACATGCTCTGTTTGTACAAATTCAATCATATTTTCTTAAATCGTAGAAGCAGTGTTGAAAGATGACACCCTTTTATAGATTAGACAGTCATATATTACCACAGACGTCAACAGTAGCCAGCAAGACTGCAAACAAATGATGAATTGATGCTTTAGGGAACTGTTTGACCCTCTCATTCTGTCGGTTGTTGGTCTGTCATGCAGTTAATCGTGCAGCAGCAGATAAAATCAATCAAAACTCATCCCATGCATGTCAGAAAGGTTGATCTAAATCTTGTTTGCATCAAATGATTGATTCTTGTACATTTTTTGCCAATGTTATCCAATATAGACATTCTACGCCAAATAACCCAATAAAATAATGGGTCATGCATATGAAAACGATCTGATTTCATACGATCAACAGGGCCACAGCCCCAAGGGAGTCTCACAATGAGCGAGGCACTGTTTAAGTGCTAGTTCAGCGGAGGATAAGTTTTTTGTGCTTTTCAATGAATTGCAGTTAGTTTAAACATTATTTATTTCAGTATTTTTACATGTAATCAAGAAATGAACATTTTATATATAATTTAATAGCAGTAGACTGAAAGGGATTAGAACGAAAGAAAACTTATATAGTTCTTCTCCCTATCAATTGATTAATAGACAGGAATAATTAGTATGCAACGTTGAAGGTCGATGGTAGTGTGTGACCTACTGTTGGTGTAGAGAATTAGTCCTCGGATGTGTATTCGAAGCTTAAAAAAGTTGACGGTGTTTGATAATTATATCGTACAGCTTACATGTAACGTAGGTAACTATATCGTACAGCGTACATGTAACATAGATAACTATATCGTACAGCTTATATGTAACGTAGATAACTATATCGTACAGCTTCTATGTAACGTAGATAACTATATCGTACAGCTTCTATGTAACGTAGATAACTATATCGTACAGCTTCTATGTAACGTAGATAACTATATCGTACAGCTTCTATGTAACGTAGATAACTATATCGTACAGCTTCTATGTAACGTAGATAACTATATCGTACAGCTTATATGTAACGTAGATAACTATATCGTACAGCTTCTATGTAACGTAGATAACTATATCGTACAGCTTATATGTAACGTAGATAACTATATCGTACAGCTTCTATGTAACGTAGATAACTATAGCGTACAGCTTACATAAAACGTAGATAACTATATCGTACTGCTTACATATAATGTAGATAACTATATCGTACAGCTTACATGTAACGTAGATAACTATATCGTACAGCTTATATGTAACGTAGATAACTATATTGTACAGCTTATATGTAACGTAGATAACTATATCGTACAGCTTACATGTAACGTAGATACGTACAGCTTATATGTAACGTAGATAACTATATTGTACAGCTTATATGTAACGTAGATAACTATAGCGTACAGTTTATATGTAACGTAGATAACTATATCGTACTGTTTACATGTAACGTAGATAACTATATCGTACTGCTCATATGTAGCGAAGATAACTATATCGTACTGCTTATACTTGTTTGTCCTTTATATCGTGAACTTAGGAGGAACTTTTTAAAGTCATATTATTGTCATTGGCCAACTATTAATAAATTTGAAAATCTTATCTCGACAGCGTCGAGTAAAATGCTGAATGAGGTAGCAAAATTTATTTATTTTGCAATGGAAATGAGAAATGCACAATAGGCTAAAATAGTAGAAGCCTTTCATTTACACCTCAGCTATTGTAATACCCCCTACTTCGGAATACTGCTTAGTGACCCGATATGTAACTCACTTTGATAACAATCTGCATTGAATATTCTCTACTCGGAAATTTGCTAAATGTAACTTCACACTATATTACTGAATATTGTCTAAGATAATTATCATATGTACTTTCTGTGCTCCATATTGTTTTGTACTTGCTATAGGCTCTTCAGAAATTTGCTAAATGTAACTTCACACTATATTACTGAATATTGTCTAAGATAATTATCATATGTACTCTCTGTGCTCCATATTGTTTTGTACTTGCTATAGGCATTGTATTTATGCTTTATGCAATAAACTTTTGAATTGAATTGAATTGAATTGAATATGTAACGTAGATAACAATATCGTACAGCTTATATGTAACGTAGATAACTATAGCGTACAGCTTACATGTAACGTAGATAACTATATTGTACAGCTTATATGTAACATAGATAACTATATTGTACAGCTTACATGTAACGTAGATACGTACAGCTTATATGTAACGTAGGTAACTATATCGTACAGCTTCTATGTAAAGGAGGTAACTATATTGTACAGCTTATATGTAACGTAGATACGTACAGCTTATATGTAACGTAGGTAACTATATTGTACAGCTTATATGTAACGTTGATACGTACAGCTTATATGTAACATAGATAACTATATTGTACAGCTTATATGTAACGTAAATACGTACAGCTTATATGTAACGTAGGTAACTATATCGTACAGCTTCTATGTAACGTAGGTAACTATATTGTACAGCTTATATGTAACGTAGATAACTATATTGTACAGCTTATATGTAACGTATATAACTATAGCGTACAACTTATATGTAACGTAGGTAACTATATCGTACTGCTTACATGTAACGGAGGTAACTATATCGTGCTGCTTACATGTAACGGAGGTAACTATATCGTGCTGCTTACTAGGGCTGCGGCGATATACCGGTATACCGGTATACCGCGATACGCTGACGAACGTATATGCGTATCGTATCGGGAAGGTCTGTATCGCGTATATCGGCCGTATCGAAGAGTAAAATTCCATTGTGTGTTTTTTCTACCGATTCTAATTAAAATACTAGAAAACGTTCGCTAAATGAGCAAAACTTTGCTGTTATTTTTATATTTAGCATTCCTCAAAGCGTGCACCTGCTGCTGCAGAGCTAGCGTTAAAGCTATCACGCAAGTTCGAATTTTTAAAGTGGTGTTTAACAATAAAAACGTCACCACATTGAAACCACAGGGATTCGGCACGTTTGGGGGTACTAGTATATATATTTAAGTACAGGGATTCTACTCTGTGGGATGTCAGATTTCGCATCGATCAGTAAAATGGCCCTATCTGAAACAATTTTGTACAAAGCTGTCCAAATATAACGCCTATCCCGAGTCTTTATATTGTTCTTCAAATAAAACACGACTTTAAGCTGCATGCATGTATACTTTGCAAACAATTGCCACATACATTGGCCATAGCAGGTCACATTTCCATACTAGGACACGGGTTCTGTCAGCAACAATAAAAAATCTTCGACGGGAGAGTTTTAACTGTGAATAACATTATCAATAAAATGTGTTTCCACTAACCTGTAGGTTTATTCGGCAAAAATGTACGTCAAAAAGAGATTTCGTAGCATTTTCAATTTGTTTTGAAAAATTCTAAAGCGGCGCAATTCGCGTTGAAACGAGCGTTGAAACGAGCGTTCTGATTGGATTATGATTGTTCTTCATATATAAAAAAACATCTTGTTACATTCTAATAATCCAATCAGAACGCTCGTTTCAACGCTCGTTTCAACGCGAATTGCGCCGCTTTAGAATTTTTCAAAACAAATTGAAAATGCTACGAAATCTCTTTTTGACGTACATTTTTGCCGAATAAACATACAGGTTAGTGGAAACACATTTTATTGATAATGTTATTCACAGTTAAAACTCTCCCGTCGAAGATTTTTTATTGTTGCTGACAGAACCCGTGTCCTAGTATGGAAATGTGACCTGCTATGGCCAATGTATGTGGCAATTGTTTGCAAAGTATACATGCATGCAGCTTAAAGTCGTGTTTTATTTGAAGAACAATATAAAGACTCGGGATAGGCGTTATATTTGGACAGCTTTGTACAAAATTGTTTCAGATAGGGCCATTTTACTGATCGATGCGAAATCTGACATCCCACAGAGTAGAATCCCTGTACTTAAATATATATATTCGCAGGCCCGTCGCTGGGCATACGCAACTGCGCACGTGCGTATCATTGGTCTGAGAAAATTAAAAAAAAATTAAAACTCCAAAAATGAATTAAAACGCCAGGGGGGGGGGTAGTAGGGATACATAGGCGCCGTGATGTGCGGAGTGGTGGAATAAGTGAGCCCATTGCAAATATGGTACATCTCGAAATAGTTTGTGCTATTTTACGTGCTTGATTAATTGATCAGAGCAATAGTCCTGCAATTCTATGTTACAAAATGCATTGAAATGCAGGAAATTGCTTCCTCATTTCCAAAAATATCCCGGTGGGGTGGGGAGACCCCCCTAGCGTAATCGCACGCTATGTTCAATTGACAAACAAATGTGACCGTGCGTATCATCAAAATAGCTCCAGCGACGGCCCTGACTAGTACCCCCAAACGTGCCGAATCCCTGTGATTGAAACAGGTCTTTAGTTTTACACATTTTAGTCTTTATTATATGCTACAACAAACCAATGTTTAAACTATATTGACCTGGGAATATCAGCTTATTTGCTTTGAAATTATAAATCGGGCTTAAAATCTACGAGTTGTATTTTTCGAATGATTTGACCTTGTTGACTTCCGGATGACATTGCTATTTTTAGCAACGGGCGCGGACTCATAGAGAACCATATAATAGTTGGGATCCCAGATTTGCAAGAGCTTGGAATTATAAATCTAGAGCTAATCTATTATTTATTGTATGGTTTGGGATATGTAGGCTAATAAACAAAATATGTACCCTGTAGTTGGTTTTATTACCAGTAGGCCTATGCTCATAGCCTCATACAAGAACTAGATCTATATATGTTCAGAGCTAGACCCAGAGCGTGTTGATTCTTTGATCTTTTTGAAGAACAATCTTCTTGATACAGATAGTGACCTTCAAAGTATTAAGGTATTAAGGTATTGTTTTTTTGGGGGGATATAGAGAAATCTATAAAAACTTTATTGATTAATAACTTAATACTGTTCTACTCTGAATGACTTTGTTGGTTATTTTTAGTATTTTTACTACCTTGATTAGACGGATCCAAAACGTCAAAATCGCTAAATAACAAATGTCCTATAAACAAATACATGTTGACATCATGAGCATCATTGACGTTACTCTATCCTACAGTAGCCCAGACGAGACAGGACTCAAACGGAGGTCAAGTGCTCACATAGAGAGGTCATTTGCTATGACCCTAAAGCTGGATCCGTTCTCCGATATTGCCTGTATCGTATCGTATCGTATCGGCAGTCCCGTATTGCAATACGTATCGTATCGGAAGGGGTCTGGCAATACGCAGCCCTACTGCTTACATGTAACGGAGGTAACTATATCGTGCTGCTTACATGTAACGGAGGTAACTATATCGTGCTACTCACATGTAACGGAGGTAACTATATGGTACTACTTACATGTAACGGAGGTAAATATATGGTACTACTTACATGTAACGGAGGTAACTATATGGTTATTCTTACATGTAACGGAGGTAACTATATGGTACTACTTACATGTAACGGAGGTAACTATATGGTGTTGCTTACATGTAACGGAGGTAACTATATCGTGATACTTACATGTAACGGAGGTAGCTATATGGTACTACTTACATGTAACGGAGGTAACTATATGGTGCTGCTTACATGTAACGGAGGTAACTATATGGTGCTGCTTACATGTAACGGAGGTAACTATATGGTGTTGCTTACATGTAACGGAGGTAACTATATCGTGCTACTTACATGTAACGGAGGTAACTATATGGTGTTGCTTACATGTAACGGAGGTAACTATATCGTGTTGCTTACATGTAACGGAGGTAACTATATCGTACTGCTTACATGTAACGGAGGTAACTATATGGTACTACTTACATGTAACGGAGGTAACTATATGGTACTACTTACATGTAACGGAGGTACCTATATGGTGCTCCTTACATGTAACGGAGGTAACTATACCGTACTACTTACATGTAACGGAGGTAACTATACCGTACTACTTACATGTAACGGAGGTAACTATATCGTGCTACTTACATGAAACGGAGGTAACTATATGGTGTTGCTTACATGTAACGGAGGTAACTATATCGTGCTACTTACATGTAACGGAGGTAGCTATATGGTACTACTTACATGTAACGGAGGTACCTATATGGAGCTGCTTACATGTAACGGAGGTAACTATATGGTGTTGCTTACATGTAACGGAGGTAACTATATGGTGCTGCTTACATGTAACGGAGGTAACTATATGGTGCTGCTTACATGTAACGGAGGTAACTATATGGTGCTACTTACATGTAACGGAGGTAACTATATCGTACTACTTACATGTAACGGAGATAACTATATCGTACTACTTACATGTAACGGAGGTAACACTATCGTGCTACTTACATGTAACGGAGGTAACTATAACGTGCTGCTTACAGGTAACGGAGGTAACTATATGGTACTACTTACATGTAATGGAGGTAACTATATGGTGCTGCTTACATGTAACGGAGGTAACTATATCGTGCTACTTACATGTAACGGAGGTAACTATATCGTGCTGCCTACATGTAACGGAGGTAATTATATCGTGCTGCCTACATGTAACGGAGGTAACTATATCGTGCTGCCTACATGTAACGGAGGTAACTATATATTGCTACTTACATGTAACGGAGGTAATTATATCTTGCTACTTACATGAAACGGAGGTAACAATATCGTGCTACTTACATGTAACGGAGGTAACTGTATCGTGCTGCTTACATGTAACGGAGGTAACTATATCGTGCTACTTACATGTAACGGAGGTAGCTATATGGTACTACTTACATGTAACGGAGGTACCTATATGGAGCTGCTTACATGTAACGGAGGTAACTATATGGTGTTGCTTACATGTAACGGAGGTAACTATATGGTGCTGCTTACATGTAACGGAGGTAACTATATGGTGCTGCTTACATGTAACGGAGGTAACTATATGGTGCTACTTACATGTAACGGAGGTAACTATATCGTACTACTTACATGTAACGGAGATAACTATATCGTACTACTTACATGTAACGGAGGTAACACTATCGTGCTACTTACATGTAACGGAGGTAACTATAACGTGCTGCTTACAGGTAACGGAGGTAACTATATGGTACTACTTACATGTAACGGAGGTAACTATATGGTGCTGCTTACATGTAACGGAGGTAACTATATCGTGCTACTTACATGTAACGGAGGTAACTATATCGTGCTGCCTACATGTAACGGAGGTAATTATATCGTGCTGCCTACATGTAACGGAGGTAACTATATCGTGCTGCCTACATGTAACGGAGGTAACTATATATTGCTACTTACATGTAACGGAGGTAATTATATCTTGCTACTTACATGTAACGGAGGTAATAATATCGTGCTACTTACATGTAACGGAGGTAACTGTATCGTGCTGCTTACATGTAACGGAGGTAACTATATCGTGCTACTTACACGTAACGGAGGTAACTATATCGTACTGCTTATATGTAACGGAGGTAACTATATCGTGCTGCTTACATGTAACGGAGGTAACTATACCTTAATGTCTACATGTAACGGAGGTATCAATATCGTGCTACTTACATGTAACGGAGGTAACTATATGGTGTTGCTTACATGTAACGGAGGTAACTATATGGTGCTGCTTACATGTAACGGAGGTAACTATATCGTGTTGCTTACATGTAACGGAGGTAACTATATGGTGCTGCTTACATGTAACGGAGGTAACTATACCGTAATGTCTAAATGTAACAGAGATATCAATATCGAGCTACTTACATGTAACGGAGGTAACTATATGGTGTTGCTTACATGTAACGGAGGTAACTATATCGTACTGCTTACATGTAACGGAGGTAACTATATGGTACTACTTACATGTAACGGAGGTAACTATATGGTACTACTTACATGTAACGGAGGTAACTATATCGTGCTACTTACATGTAACGGAGGTAACTATATGGTACTACTTACATGTAACGGAGGTAACTAAATAGTGCTACTTACATGTAACGGAGGTAACTATATGGTACTACTTACATGGATCAAGAACATTAATAGTTTTCTATTTACGATTTTTTAAAACATTGTATTAAAAATAAACAATTAAGAAAACGAACTTAGTTTATGTGTAATATCTGATGGCAGTATGAATATAAAAAGTTATATTGGGGTGCAGGGCCCAAGGCTATTGTGCTATTTCGTTTTAAACAATTACTACAATGCAGATCATATTTGTAACCGTACTCATGAACTATACACACAGTAATCGCTCACATCGTGTTTTGTAATATTTGGAAACAATAATCATATAATAGAGTAGTGGAACCTATGCTCGGCGTAAATCCCACACATAACGACCAGTATAAACTGTTAATTGCACTTGCTGTTTATTATTATTTTCGTAAGTCGTGAAAACAAACTTTCAAAAAAAATTGCTCAATACAACTATCGCACCGGTGTCGGGTCGGCACCCGTTTATATGGGGAAAACAAGACTTCAGGTCACCTATGCACGGCGTACTTGTTATGTTTTATTTATCCACCATAACTTGTTGAATATCTTATTTATATGATATAGTACACCATTATTGGTCTTAATCAGAAATGGTATAGACACTATTTTTCGGATTATGTGTAGATTTTTTTAATTCGGATAGCTGCCTGAATTGCTCATATACCGTAACAGTTTCGGTGGAAATATTCTCCCAATGATTTGTTTGTTTATATTCGCCTGCTGGATCAGTCACGTGACAGTTGCAACAAGCTACCGATACACGCAACGGATTGCTATTGAACCATGCTTCAGCTCTGTCAGCTATATTAGCCTAGAACTATATAAATATTTTAAATACGGATGTAAATGGATGGACACATACGCCGAGCATTGGAATACGCCGAGCATAGGTTCCACCACTCTATAAATATTTCTATATTGTCGTTTAATGCATTTCATTCCAGATGATTCACAGTTCATCGCATCAAGATCTGTATTATTGTATATCAAGATGATATGAATATTGATATTATGTGGTTATTAGTTTACTCCATAGTTTGTAAAACATCGGTTGACGGATTATGATTGTTGTGTGTAGATTTGCTGGTTATATCCAAGACGTGCATCCCACGCACACGTTTGTTACAAACACGTCATATACTGAGAATAGTCCATGTCGGTCCGTGACAACATGTATAATAACAACTTTAATTTAAAATCTTCCATAATATTCTCGTTGGTGAAGAGATATTTGAAACTTGAAGCTGAGCAAATTATTACATTGCCAGAATTGATTAGGAGAAAGACACGTCGAAATAATTACCACTCTGTGCGTTAGATCTATACAGTACTCTGGCGCATAATTGGTATTTGGACAGATGTGCATGGGATCGATAAATGAAATGTCATATTTCCTTTGATGTTTGTCTTTTGGTAAAATGGAAGTATTTGAGACACAATGTATAATCACCTAATTCTGGCATAGCGGTGCCATGCTAAACGTTACATACACTGGTTGGTTTCTAACTCTACTATTACAGACACTGGTTCTAGCTCTACTATTACATACACTGGTTCTAACTCTACTATTACAGACACTGGTTCTAACTCTACTATTACAGACACTGGTTCTAGCTCTACTATTACATACACTGGTTCTAGCTCTACTATTACATACACTGGTTGGTTTCTAACTCTACTATTACAGACACTGGTTGGTTCCTATCTCTACTATTACATACACTGGTTGGTTCCTATCTCTACTATTACATACACTGGTTGGTTTCTAACTCTACTATTACAGATACTGGTTGGTTTCTAGCTCTATTATTACATACACTGGTTGGTTCCTAGCTCTACTATTACAGACACTGGTTGGTTCCTAGCTCTACTATTACATACACTGGTTGGTTTCTAGCTCTACTATTACATACACTGGTTGGTTCCTATCTCTACTATTACAGATACTGGTTGGTTCCTATCTCTACTATTACAGACACTGGTTGGTTTCTAACTCTACTATTACAGATACTGGTTGGTTTCTAGCTCTACTATTACATAAACTGGTTGGTTTCTAGCTCTACTATTACAGACACTGGTTGGTTTCTAGCTCTACTATTACAGACACTGGTTGGTTTCTAGCTCTACTATTACAGATACTGGTTGGTTTCTAGCTCTACTATTACATACACTGGTTGGTTTCTAGCTCTACTATTACATACACTGGTTAGTTCCTAGCTCTACTATTACATACATTGGTTGGTTTCTAGCTCTACTATTACATACATTGGTTGGTTTCTAGCTCTACTATTACAGACACTGGTTGGTTTCTAGCTCTACTATTACATACACTGGTTGGTTTCTAGCTCTACTATTACATACACTGGTTGGTTCCTAGCTCTACTATTACATACACTGGTTGGTTTCTAGCTCTACTATTACATACACTGGTTGGTTTCTAGCTCTACTATTACATACACTGGTTGGTTCCTAGCTCTACTATTACATACACTGGTTGGTTTCTAGCTCTACTATTACATACACTGGTTGGTTTCTAGCTCTACTATTACATACACTGGTTGGTTCCTAGCTCTACTATTACATACACTGGTTGGTTTCTAGCTCTACTATTACATACACTGGTTGGTTTCTAGCTCTACTATTACATACACTGGTTGGTTCCTAGCTCTACTATTAAATACACTGGTTGGTTTCTAGCTCTACTATTACATACACTGGTTGGTTCCTAGCTCTACTATTACATACACTGGTTGGTTCCTAGCTCTACTATTACATACACTGGTTAGTTCCTAGCTCTACTATTAAATACACTGGTTGGTTCCTAGCTCTACTATTACATACACTGGTTGGTTCCTAGCTCTACTATTACATACACTGGTTGGTTCCTAGCTCTACTATTACATACACTGGTTAGTTCCTAGCTCTACTATTACATACACTGGTTGGTTCCTAGCTCTACTATTACATACACTGGTTGGTTCCTAGCTCTACTATTACATACACTGGTTGGTTTCTAGCTCTACTATTACATACACTGGTTGATTTCTAGCTTTACTATTACAGACACTGGTTGGTTACTAGCTCTACTATTACAGATACTGGCTGGTTTCTAGCTCTACTATTACATACACTGGTTGGTTTCTACCACAAACACCAACCACAACACACTTGGTTTCACCAAACAAACCCACCACAACAACACCCTAGCTCTACTATTACATACCTGGTTGGTTCCTAGCTCTACTATTACATACACTGGTTGGTTTCTAACTCTACTATTACATACACTGGTTGGTTCCTAACTCTACTATTACATACACTGGTTGGTTCCTAGCTCTACTATTACAGATACTGGTTGGTTTCTAGCTCTACTATTACATACACTGGTTGGTTTCTAACTCTACTATTACAGATACTGGTTGGTTCCTAGCTCTACTATTACATACACTGGTTGGTTTCTAACTCTACTATTACATACACTGGTTGGTTCCTAACTCTACTATTACATACACTGGTTGGTTTCTAACTCTACTATTACATACACTGGTTGGTTTCTAACTCTACTATTACATACACTGATTGGTTCCTAACTCTACTATTACAGACACTGGTTGGTTCCTAACTCTACTCTTACATGCACTGGTTGGTTTCAACATGTAGTGTAGATTAGCCTATCAAACCCGGCTTGGAATTGTTTGCCTATAAATCTTGATAGATGAGTAATACAAGTGACATCGGCGAGATAAAACTATCACGGAGTATATGATCATAGCCAATAGTTCAACACATTCTGGTAAATCAGTAGCAGATATTATCTGTAGACAGTCAACCAGTCTGATAGACGAATGCAATTCGTGGATACCAGACGATTTAGATACGTACAGCTGGATGTACCAGACTATGGGTTTGCTTGGGGTCGTTGGACTTAAGATTGAAGGAACTTGTAGTAAAACAAAGAAATTCGGGATTTGTTCGTCACGTGTTATGGCGGTGGCGTTTGTTCGTCACGTGTTATGATGGTGGCGTTTGGCCGTCACGTGTTTTGGCGGTGGCGTTTGTTCGTCACGTGCTATGACGGTGGCGTTTGTTCGTCAAGTGTTATGATGGTGGCGTTTGGCCGTCACGTGTTATGGCTGTGGCGTTTGTTCGTCATGTGTTATGACGGTGGCGTGTGTTCGTCACGTGTTATGATGGTGGCGTTTGGCCGTCACGTGTTATGGCGGTGGCGTTTGTTCGTCACGTGTTATGTTCATTAATATTGTCTTGCATGTATATATGTTAAACTCTTCAATATTGGAGGAACAATAAATTATTATTATTATGTTGTATTGACGGTAAGTGTTCTCTGTGATCCATGTTGTATTGACGGTAAGTGTTCTCTGTGATCCATGTTGTATTGACGGAAGTGTTCTCTGTGATCCATGTTGTATTGACGGTAAGTGTTCTCTGTGTCCATGTTGTATTGACGGTAAGTGTTCTCTGTGTCCATGTTGTATTGACGGTAAGGTTCTCTGTGATCCATGTTGTATTGACGGTAAGTGTTCTCTGTGATCCATGTTGTATTGACGGTAAGTGTTCTCTGTGATCCATGTTGTATTGACGGTAAGTGTTCTCTGTGGTCCATGTTGTATTGACGGTAAGTGTTCTCTGTGGTCCATGTTGTATTGACGGTAAGTGTTCTCTGTGATCCATGTTGTATTGACGGTAAGTGTTCTCTGTGGTCCATGTTGTATTGACGGTAAGTGTTCTCTGTGATCCATGTTGTATTGACGGTAAGTGTTCTCTGTGATCCATGTTGTATTGACGGTAAGTGTTCTCTGTGATCCATGTTGTATTGACGGTAAGTGTTCTCTGTGGTCCATGTTGTATTGACGGTAAGTGTTCTCTGTGGTCCATGTTGTATTGACGGTAAGTGTTCTCTGTGGTCCATGTTGTATTGACGGTAAGTGTTCTCTGTGGTCCATGTTGTATTGACGGTAAGTGTTCTCTGTGATCCATGTTGTATTGACGGTAAGTGTTCTCTGTGGTCCATGTTGTATTGACGGTAAGTGTTCTCTGTGATCCATGTTGTATTGACGGTAAGTGTTCTCTGTGATCCATGTTGTATTGACGGTAAGTGTTCTCTGTGATCCATGTTGTATTGACGGTAAGTGTTCTCTGTGATCCATGTTGTATTGACGGTAAGTGTTCTCTGTGGTCCATGTTGTATTGACGGTAAGTGTTCTCTGTGATCCATGTTGTATTGACGGTAAGTGTTCTCTGTGGTCCATGTTGTATTGACGGTAAGTGTTCTCTGTGGTCCATGTTGTATTGACGGTAAGTGTTCTCTGTGATCCATGTTGTATTGACGGTAAGTGTTCTCTGTGATCCATGTTGTATTGACGGTAGTGTTCTCTGTGGTCCATGTTGTATTGACGGTAAGTGTTCTCTGTGGTCCATGTTGTATTGACGGTAAGTGTTCTCTGTGGTCCATGTTGTATTGACGGTAAGTGTTCTCTGTGGTCCATGTTGTATTGACGGTAAGTGTTCTCTGTGATCCATGTTGTATTGACGGTAAGTGTTCTCTGTGGTCCATGTTGTATTGACGGTAAGTGTTCTCTGTGGTCCATGTTGTATTGACGGTAAGTGTTCTCTGTGGTCCATGTTGTATTGACGGTAAGTGTTCTCTGTGATCCATGTTGTATTGACGGTAAGTGTTCTCTGTGGTCCATGTTGTATTGACGGTAAGTGTTCTCTGTGGTCCATGTTGTATTGACGGTAAGTGTTCTCTGTGGTCCATGTTGTATTGACGGTAAGAGTTCTCTGTGATCCATGTTGTATTGACGGTAAGTGTTCTCTGTGATCCATGTTGTATTGACGGTAAGTGTTCTCTGTGATCCATGTTGTATTGACGGTAAGTGTTCTCTGTGATCCATGTTGTATTGACGGTAAGTGTTCTCTGTGGTCCATGTTGTATTGACGGTAAGTGTTCTCTGTGGTCCATGTTGTATTGACGGTAAGTGTTCTCTGTGATCCATGTTGTATTGACGGTAAGTGTTCTCTGTGATCCATGTTGTATTGACGGTAAGTGTTCTCTGTGGTCCATGTTGTATTGACGGTAAGTGTTCTCTGTGATCCATGTTGTATTGACGGTAAGTGTTCTCTGTGGTCCATGTTGTATTGACGGTAAGTGTTCTCTGTGATCCATGTTGTATTGACGGTAAGAGTTCTCTGTGGTCCATGTTGTATTGACGGTAAGTGTTCTCTGTGGTCCATGTTGTATTGACGGTAAGTGTTCTCTGTGATCCATGTTGTATTGACGGTAAGAGTTCTCTGTGATCCATGTTGTATTGACGGTAAGTGTTCTCTGTGGTCCATGTTGTATTGACGGTAAGTGTTCTCTGTGATCCATGTTGTATTGACGGTAAGAGTTCTCTGTGATCCATGTTGTATTGACGGTAAGTGTTCTCTGTGATCCATGTTGTATTGACGGTAAGTGTTCTCTGTGATCCATGTTGTATTGACGGTAAGAGTTCTCTGTGATCCATGTTGTATTGACGGTAAGTGTTCTCTGTGATCCATGTTGTATTGACGGTAAGTGTTCTCTGTGATCCATGTTGTATTGACGGTAAGTGTTCTCTGTGATCCATGTTGTATTGACGGTAAGTGTTCTCTGTGATCCATGTTGTATTGACGGTAAGAGTTCTCTGTGATCCATGTTGTATTGACGGTAAGTGTTCTCTGTGATCCATGTTGTATTGACGGTAAGTGTTCTCTGTGATCCATGTTGTATTGACGGTAAGTGTTCTCTGTGATCCATGTTGTATTGACGGTAAGTGTTCTCTGTGATCCATGTTGTATTGACGGTAAGTGTTCTCTGTGATCCATGTTGTATTGACGGTAAGTGTCCTCTGTGATCCATGTTGTATTGACGGTAAGTGTTCTCTGTGATCCATGTTGTATTGACGGTAAGAGTTCTCTGTGATCCATGTTGTATTGACGGTAAGTGTTCTCTGTGATCCATGTTGTATTGACGGTAAGTGTTCTCTGTGATCCATGTTGTATTGACGGTAAGTGTTCTCTGTGATCCATGTTGTATTGACGGTAAGTGTTCTCTGTGATCCATGTTGTATTGACGGTAAGTGTTCTCTGTGATCCATGTTGTATTGACGGTAAGTGTTCTCTGTGATCCATGTTGTATTGACGGTAAGTGTTCTCTGTGATCCATGTTGTATTGACGGTAAGTGTTCTCTGTGATCCATGTTGTATTGACGGTAAGTGTTCTCTGTGATCCATGTTGTATTGACGGTAAGAGTTCTCTGTGATCCATGTTGTATTGACGGTAAGTGTTCTCTGTGATCCATGTTGTATTGACGGTAAGTGTTCTCTGTGATCCATGTTGTATTGACGGTAAGAGTTCTCTGTGATCCATGTTGTATTGACGGTAAGTGTTCTCTGTGATCCATGTTGTATTGACGGTAAGTGTTCTCTGTGATCCATGTTGTATTGACGGTAAGTGTTCTCTGTGGTCCATGTTGTATTGACGGTAAGTGTTCTCTGTGATCCATGTTGTATTGACGGTAAGTGTTCTCTGTGATCCATGTTGTATTGACGGTAAGTGTTCTCTGTGATCCATGTTGTATTGACGGTAAGTGTTCTCTGTGATCCATGTTGTATTGACGGTAAGAGTTCTCTGTGATCCATGTTGTATTGACGGTAAGTGTTCTCTGTGGTCCATGTTGTATTGACGGTAAGTGTTCTCTGTGATCCATGTTGTATTGACGGTAAGTGTTCTCTGTGGTCCATGTTGTATTGAACGGTAAGTGTTCTCTGTGATCCATGTTGTATTGACGGTAAGTGTTCTCTGTGATCCATGTTGTATTGACGGTAAGTGTTCTCTGTGGTCCATGTTGTATTGACGGTAAGTGTTCTCTGTGATCCATGTTGTATTGACGGTAAGTGTTCTCTGTGATCCATGTTGTATTGACGGTAAGAGTTCTCTGTGATCCATGTTGTATTGACGGTAAGAGTTCTCTGTGATCCATGTTGTATTGACGGTAAGAGTTCTCTGTGATCCATGTTGTATTGACGGTAAGTGTTCTCTCTGTGTTCCATGTTGTATTGACGGTAAGTGTTCTCTGTGATCCATGTTGTATTGACGGTAAGTGTTCTCTGTGATCCATGTTGTATTGACGGTAAGTATTCTCTGTGATCCATGTTGTATTGACGGTAAGTGTCCACTGTGATCCATGTTGTATTGACGGTAAGTGTCCACTGTGATCCATGTTGTATTGACGGTAAGAGTTCTCTGTGATCCATGTTGTATTGATGGTAAGAGTTCTCTGTGATCCATGTTGTATTGACGGTAAGTGTTCTCTGTGATCCATGTTGTATTGACGGTAAGTGTTCTCTGTGATCCATGTTGTATTGACGGTAAGTGTTCTCTGTGATCCATGTTGTATTGACGGTAAGAGTTCTCTGTGATCCATGTTGTATTGACGGTAAGTGTTCTCTGTGATCCATGTTGTATTGACGGTAAGTGTTCTCTGTGATCCTTGTTGTATTGACGGTAAGAGTTCTCTGTGATCCATGTTGTATTGACGGTAAGTGTCCACTGTGATCCATGTTGTATTGACGGTAAGTGTTCTCTCTGTGTTCCATGTTGTATTGACGGTAAGTGTTCTCTGTGATCCATGTTGTATTGACGGTAAGTGTCCACTGTGATCCATGTTGTATTGACGGTAAGAGTTCTCTGTGATCCATGTTGTATTGACGGTAAGTGTTCTCTCTGTGTTCCATGTTGTATTGACGGTAAGTGTTCTCTGTGATCCATGTTGTATTGACGGTAAGTGTCCACTGTGATCCATGTTGTATTGACGGTAAATGTTCTCTGTGATCCATGTTGTATTGACGGTAAATGTTCTCTGTGATCCATGTTGTATTGACGATAAGTGTTCTCTGTGATCCATGTTGTATTGACGATATATTCAGAGATCGCGGGCAAATACAATGCCCAGGATTCCCTATTATTCACGATGCAACTTCCGGTGTATATTTATACATGTAGCAGCTCAACAATTTGCTAAGAAACATGTCATGTGGATTCAATGAACGAATGATATAGACATTAGACACCATACCTGGGATGTCCCAGGATTCAATGAACGAATGATATAGAGTGTTTACCTCACCTTGCTTGTGTCCAGCTAACTGTACATAGTCTGTAACTAGCTCCCTGAAATCCTGATATTTCTTGGCACACATTAATTCTTGTAATACCGCCATTCCATCAACAACTAAGGGTGTATTTCTTCGAGTGTTCTGCTGGTTCTTCAGGAGTGATATGCTCTTGTTCTTGTCAGTGTCAGTAGTAGGTTGAACCATTCCATTGGAGACGTGTTCTATTGGTATTGGACAGTTCATGTGTCCTACCAGTTCCTCAAGGGTATATGCTTCCCTGGGAGATCTTGTGATAACTAGAAGCTAAGTAAACAGGAATGGTGTCACTATTAGTGGCACTACTTCACTATCAGTGTTCACCCGCTGGTCCTTGTCAAGCGAATTCCAAGATGGCAATTTCAGTTTGGCCATCGATGACCACATGTTTAGGTTTCCCGTTTCCTGTATCCCGTCATCTACAAATGCACACTAAACTACTAGCTTCCGATTTAATCCATTTGTTCTTGTATATTAATGTTACAACATGATGTAAATATTGATAAAATAAAATATATTTAAAATAAGCCTGTCCATGTTTCTTTACACTACGGATCTCCTTCATAGCTTTAGGAATCACCTCGTTGATCAAATACTTGAACAGACAGCTCTGAAACACATCAGAGTTTTACGACTTGACAATGTTGCATTGGAAGGTGTTACTCTCGGTTTTGCAACTGACCATTCCTGGTAGGCTACTGATGATGATCAGTTTTCTCTGAAGACACTACAGCCAGGTGTTCCATATAATGTAATATGTGTGTAAGCTCGGGAGCTGTCAGACAGGACGTCTTAAGTATTGTAGCTGTTGATGCTATTCCGCTGATCCCGTCATGTCCTTTCGCTACTTTATTTAGACGACCAATGACGACCAATAGTGTGGTGCAAAATTGCGGATCTTAACCGCTAACTACGAATTTAAGTGCATGTGAATAAAATTAAACAGATTCAATACCAGGATAGTTATCTTTAGACCGGATATGCATGCAAACCTTTTATGGTAAGCATGGCTTTCACATGGAGTTTGTACAAAACTACATTAAAATCTTGCAATAATAAAGAGGGCGGCCATCCAGCGACCATTGTCTTTTTTCACGCAAAAATGTTGGTAAGTACACTATTGTTGTGCTGATATCTTCATTAATAAGGTATATAAAATGAAAAATTGGCCCCAACTAGTGTCACTACTGGTGGCCATCTTGGATTTCAATGAGTATGACGTTTTGCAACATGAGAGTGTATATGCTATTTAGAGTGTATATGCTATTTAGAATGTATATGCTATTTAGAGTGTATATGCTATTTAGAGTGTATATGCTATTTAGAGTGTATATGCTATATATACAGTCGACCGATGGATGTGTTTGTTTACTCTCGCCACGGTACAGCATATAGGCGCGCAAACACAGTCGGCCATGTACTATATATACAGTCGACCGATGGATGTGTTTGTTTACTCTCGCCACGGTACAGCATATAGGCGCGCAAACACAGTCGGCCATGTACTATATATACAGTCGACCGATGGATGTGTTTGTTTACTCTCGCCACGGTACAGCATATAGGCGCGCAAACACAGTCGGCCATGTACTATATATACAGTCGACCGATGGATGTGTTTGTTTACTCTCGCCACGGTACAGCATATAGGCGCGCAAACACAGTCGGCCATGTACTATATATACAGTCGACCGATGGATGTGTTTGTTTACTCTCGCCACGGTACAGCATATAGGCGCGCAAACACAGTCGGCCATGTACTATATATACAGTCGACCGATGGATGTGTTTGTTTACTCTCGCCACGGTACAGCATATAGGCGCGCAAACACAGTCGGCCATGTACTATATATACAGTCGACCGATGGATGTGTTTGTTTACTCTCGCCACGGTACAGCATATAGGCGCGCAAACACAGTCGGCCATGTACTATATATACAGTCGACCGATGGATGTGTTTGTTTACTCTCGCCACGGTACAGCATATAGGCGCGCAAACACAGTCGGCCATGTACTATATA
>CM026387.1:95720965-95737392 GCA_014843695.1 Archivesica marissinica | reverse complement strand
TAAGTACATGTATGTGGTATATTGTATGTATAAGTGTATGTATGTGGTATATTGTATGTATAAGTACATGTATGTGGTATATTGTATGTATAGTACATGTATGTGGTATATTGTATGTATATGTATGTGGTATATTGTATGTATAAGTACATGTATGTGGTATATTGTATGTATAAGTACATGTATGTGGTATATTGGATGTATAAGTGTATGTATGTGGTATATTGTAAGTATAAGTGTATGTATGTGGTATATTGTATGTATAAGTACATGTATGTGGTATATTGTATGTACATGTATGTGGTATATTGTATGTATATGTATGTGGTATATTGTATGTACATGTATGTGGTATTTTGTATGTACATGTATGTGGTATATTGTATGTACATGTATGTGGTATATTGTATGTATAAGTGTATGTATGTGGTATATTGTATGTATAAGTGTATGTATGTGGTATATTGTATGTATAAGTACATGTATGTGGTATATTGTATGTATAAGTACATGTATGTGGTATATTGTATGTATATGTGTATGTATGTGGTATATTGTATGTATAAGTGTATGTATGTGGTATATTGTATGTATAAGTGTATGTTATGTGTGGTATATGTATGTATAAGTGATGTATGTGGTATATGTATGTAAGTGTATGTATGTGGTATATTGTATGTATAAGTGTATGTATGTGGTATATTGTATGTATAAGTGTTGTATGTGGTATATTGTATGTATAGTGTATGTGTGTATATTGTATGTAATGTACATGTATGTGGTGTGGTATATGTGTATGTACATGTATGTGGTATATTGTATGTATAAGTGTATGTATGTGGTATATGTATGTATAGTGTATGTATGTGGTATATTGTATGTATAAGTGTATGTATGTGGTATATTGTATGTATAAGTGTATGTATGTGGTATATTGTATGTATAAGTACATGTATGTGGTATATTGTATGTATAAGTGTATGTATGTGGTATATTGTATGTATAAGTGTATGTATGTGGTATATTGTATGTATAGGTACATGTATGTGGTATATTGTATGTATATGTATGTGGTATATTGTATGTATAAGTACATGTATGTGGTATATTGTATGTACATGTATGTGGTATATTGTATGTATAAGTACATGTATGTGGTATATTGTATGTACATGTATGTGGTATATTGTATGTATAAGTACATGTATGTGGTATATTGTATGTATAATTACATGTATGTGGTATATTGTATGTACATGTATGTGGTATATTTTATGTATAAGTGTATGTATGTGGTATATTGTATGTATAAGTGTATGTATGTGGTATATTGTATGTATAAGTGTATGTATGTGGTATATTGTATGTATAAGTACATGTATGTGGTATATTGTATGTATATGTATGTGGTATATTGTATGTTATATGTATGTTGTGTATATTGTATAAGTTTTTGTATGTATATGTATGTAATTGTATGTGGTATATTGTATGTACATGTATGTGGTATATTGTATGTATATGTATGTGGTATATTGTATGTATATGTATGTGGTATATTGTATGTACATGTATGTGGTATATTGTATGTATATGTATGTGGTATATTGTATGTACATGTATGTGGTATATTGTATGTATAAGTACAGGTATGTGGTATATTGTATGTATAAGTACATGTATGTGGTATATTGTATGTATAAGTACATGTATGTGGTATATTGTATGTATATGTATGTGGTATATTGTATGTATAAGTACATGTATGTGGTATATTGTATGTATAAGTATATGTATGTGGTATATTGTATGTATAAGTGTATGTATGTGGTATATTGTATGTATAAGTACATGTATGTGGTATATTGTATGTATAAGTATATGTATGTGGTATATTGTATGTATAAGTGTATGTATGTGGTATATTGTATGTATAAGTACATGTATGTGGTATATTGTATGTATAAGTGTATGTATGTGGTATATTGTATGTATAAGTGTATGTATGTAGTATATTGTATGTATAAGTACAGGTATGTGGTATATTGTTGTATATGTATGTGGTTGTTGTTGTTGTGGTATATTGTATGTAATGTATGTGGTATATTGTATGTATAAGTACATGTATGTGGTATATTGTATGTATAAGTATATGTATGTGGTATATTGTATGTATAAGTACATGTATGTGGTATATTGTATGTATATGTATGTGGTATATTGTATGTACATGTATGTGGTATATTGTATGTACATTTATGTGGTATATTGTATGTACATGTATGTGGTATATTATATGTATAAGTGTATGTATGTGGTATATTGTATGTATAAGTACAGGTATGTGGTATATTGGATGTATAAGTGTATGTATGTGGTATATTGTATGTATAAGTGTATGTATGTGGTATATTGTATGTATAAGTACATGTATGTGGTATATTGTATGTATAAGTATATGTATGTGGTATATTGTATGTATAAGTACATGTATGTGGTATATTGTATGTATATGTATGTGGTATATTGTATGTACATGTATGTGGTATATTGTATGTACATTTATGTGGTATATTGTATGTACATGTATGTGGTATATTATATGTATAAGTGTATGTATGTGGTATATTGTATGTATAAGTACAGGTATGTGGTATATTGGATGTATAAGTGTATGTATGTGGTATATTGTATGTATAAGTGTATGTATGTGGTATATTGTATGTATAAGTACATGTATGTGGTATATTGTATGTATAAGTATATGTATGTGGTATATTGTATGTATAAGTACATGTATGTGGTATATTGTATGTATAAGTACATGTATGTGGTATATTGTATGTATAAGTACATGTATGTGGTATAATGTATGTATATGTACATGTATGTGGTATATTGTATGTATAAGTACATTTATGTGGTATATTGTATGTATAAGTACATGTATGTGGTATATTGTATGTATATGTATGTGGTATTTTGTATATATAAGTACATGTATGTGGTATATTGAATGTATATGTAAATGTATATGGTATATTGTATGTATAAGTACATTTATGTGGTATATTGTATGTATAAGTGAATGTATGTGGTATATTGTATGTATAAGTACATGTATGTGGTATATTGTATGTATAAGTGTATGTATGTGGTATATTGTATGTATATGTATGTGGTATATTGTATGTACATGTATGTGGTATATTGTATGTATAAGTACATGTATGTGGTATATTGTATGTATAAGTGTATGTATGTGGTATATTGTATGTATAAGTACATGTATGTGGTATATTGTATGTATAGTACATGTATGTGGTATATTGTATGTATAAGTGTATGTATGTGGTATATTGTATGTATAAGTGTATGTATGTGGTATATTGTATGTATAAGTACATGTATGTGGTATATTGTATGTATAAGTATGTGGTATATTGTATGTATAAGTACATGTATGTGGTATTTTGTATGTATAAGTGTATGTATGTGGTATATTGTATGTATAAGTGTATGTATGTGGTATATTGTATGTATAAGTACATGTATGTGGTATTTTGTATGTATAAGTATGTGGTATATTGTATGTACATGTATTTGGTATATTGTATGTATAAGTACATGTATGTGGTATATTGTATGTATAAGTATGTGGTATATTGTATGTATAAGTACATGTATGTGGTATATTGTATGTATAGTACATGTATGTGGTATATTGTATGTATAAGTACATGTATGTGGTATATTGTATGTATAAGTACATGTATGTGGTATATTGTATGTACATGTATGTGGTATATTGTATGTACATGTATGTGGTATATTGTATGTACATGTATGTGGTATATTGTATGTATAAGTACATGTATGTGGTATATTGTATGTATAAGTATGTGGTATATTGTATGTATAAGTGTATGTATGTGGTATATTGTATGTATAAGTATGTGGTATATTGTATGTATATGTTATATTGTTATATTTATGTTATATTTCGGGTTTTACGCCTGCATCAGCACCATTTCGGGCTATATCGCCGGCGGGCAGTTTACCTAACAATACCTTTCCTGGGCAGGCTCCAGCGGTTAACCAGTACGTGGGTGCACCAACCTCCGTAAGAAACTGCCAACTTTCTCATATAAATGAGACACGTCCTGAGCGGGGCTCGAACCCGTGACCATCAGTGATGACAGGTTACAATGGTATACAAGTCAGCGACCTTAACCACTCGACCACGGAGGCGGACTGATATTGTATGTATAAGTGTATGTATTTGGTATATTGTATGTATAAGTGTATGTATGTGGTATATTGTATGTATAAGTACATGTATGTGGTATATTGTATGTATAAGTGTATGTATGTGGTATGTTGTATGTATAAGTATGTGGTATATTGTATGTACATGTATGTGGTATATTGTATGTACATGTATGTGGTATATTGTATGTACATGTATGTGGTATATTGTATGTATAAGTATGTGGTATATTGTATGTATAAGTGTATGTATGTGGTATATTGTATGTATAAGTACATGTATGTGGTATATTGTATGTATAAGTATGTGGTATATTGTATGTATAAGTATATGTATGTGGTATATTGTATGTACATGTATGTGGTATATTGTATGTATAAGTATATGTATGTGGTATATTGTATGTATAAGTATATGTATGTGGTATATTGTATGTAATGTATGTGGTAATTGTATGTACATGTATGTGGTATATTGTATGTAATGTATGTGGTATATTGTATGTATAAGTGTATGTATGTGGTATATTGTATGTATAAGTACATGTATGTGGTATATTGTATGTATAAGTATGTGGTATATTGTATGTATAAGTGTATGTATGTGGTATATTGTATGTATAAGTACATGTATGTGGTATATTGTATGTATAAGTACATGTATGTGGTATATTGTATGTATAAGTGTATGTATGTGGTATATTGTATGTATAAGTGTATGTATGTGGTATATTGTATGTATAAGTACATGTATGTGGTATATTGTATGTATAAGTGTATGTATGTGGTATATTGTATGTATAAGTACATGTATGTGGTATATTGTATGTATAAGTGTATGTATGTGGTATATTGTATGTATAAGTATTTGTATGTGGTATATTGTATGTATAAGTACAGGTATGTGGTATATTGTATGTATAAGTGTATGTATGTGGTATATTGTATGTATAAGTACAGGTATGTGGTATATTGTATGTATAAGTGTATGTATGTGGTATATTGTATGTATAAGTGTATGTATGTGGTATATTGTATGTACATGTATGTGGTATATTGTATGTATAAATACATGTATGTGGTATATTGTATGTATAAGTGTATGTATGTGGTATATTGTATGTATAAGTACAGGTATGTGGTATATTGTATGTATAAGTACAGGTATGTGGTATATTGTATGTATAAGTGTATGTATGTGGTATATTGTATGTATAAGTACATGTATATTCTATTTAGCATACTGGTTTTATTTTGTTTCCCATATCTATCCTAGTGTTTCCCAGGTCCTAGTGTTTCCCAGGTCCTAGTTTTTCCCAGATCCTAGTGTTTCCCATATATATCCGAGTGTTTCCCAGATCCTAGTGTTTCCCAGGTCCTAGTGTTTCCCAGGTCCTAGTGTTTCCCAGGTCCTAGTGTTTCCCAGGTCCTAGTGTTTCCCAGGTACTAGTGGTTCCCAGGTCCTAGTGTATCCCAGGTCCTAGTGTTTCCCATGTCCTAGTGTTTCCCAGGTCCTAGTGTTTCCTAGGTCCTAGTGTTTCCCAGGTACTAGTGGTTCCCAGGTCCTAGTGTTTCCCAGGTCCTAGTGTTTCCCAGGTCCTAGTGTTTCCCAGGTCCTAGTTTTTCCCAGGTCCTAGTGTTTCACAGGTCCTAGTGTTTCCCAGGTCCTAGTGTTTCCCAGGTCCTAGTGTTTCACAGGTCCTAGTATTTCCCAGGTCCTAGTGTTTCCCGTGTCCTAGTGTTTCCCAGGTCCTAGTGTTTCTCAGGTCCTAGTGTTTCTTAGGTCCTAGTGTTTGCCAGGTCCTAGTGTTTCCCAGGTCCTAGTGTTTCCCAGGTCTTAGTGTTTCCCAGGTCCTAGAGTTTCCCAGGTCCTAGTGTTTCTCAGGTCCTATTGTTTCCCAGGTACTAGTGTTTCCCAGGTCCTAGTGGTTCCCAGATCCTAGTGTTTCCCAGGTACTAGTGGTTCCCAGGTACTAGTGTTTCCCAGGTCCTAGTGTTTCCCAGGTCCTAGTATTTCCCAGGTCCTAGTGTTTCCCAGATCCTAGTGTTTCCCAGGTCCTAGTGTTTCCCAGGTCCTAGTGTTTCCCGTGTCCTAGTGTTTCTCAGGTCCTAGTATTTCCCATGTCCTAGTGTTTCCCAGGTCCTAGTGTTTACCAGGTCCTAGTAGTTCACATATCCTAGTATTTCACATATCCTAGTATTTCACATATCCTAGTGTTTCACAGATCCTAGTGTTTCCCAGGTCCTAGTGTTTCCCAGGTCCTAGTATTTCCCAGGTCCTAGTGTTTCACAGATCCTAGTGTTTCCCAGGTCCTAGTGTTTCACAAGTCCTAATATTTCCCAGGTCCTAGTGTTTCACAGATCCTAGTGTTTCCCAGATCCTAGTGTTTCCCAGGTCCTAGTGTTTCCCAGGTCCTAGTGTTTCCCAGGTCCTAGTGTTTCCCGTGTCCTAGTGTTTCCCAGTTCCTAGTGTTTCACAGATCCTAGTGTTTCCCAGGTCCTAGTATTTCACATATCCTAGTATTTCACATATCTTAGTGTTTCACAGATCCTAGTATTTCACATATCCTAGTATTTCACATATCCTAGTATTTCACATATCCTAGTGTTTCACAGATCCTAGTGTTTCCCAGGTCCTAGTTGTTCCCAGGTCCTAGTTGTTCCCACGTCCTAGTGGTTACCAGGTCCTAGTGGTTTTATCATTCAACACAGCTGTCTGTGGAACAAGAGCCTGTATCTATATACATTAGTAATACTCGTATTTGTTGCATGATGTAACCAAGAATAGAACCCCACATAGTGAGAGACATTAGTTAGTTACTGCCACTGTAACGTGTAGATTGTAACGTGTAGATTGTAACGTGTATATTGTAACGTGTATATTGTAACGTGTAGATTGTAACGTGTAGATTGTAACGTGTAGATTGTAACGTGTAGATTGTAACGTGCATATTGTAACGTGTATATTGTAACGTGCATATTGTAACGTGTATATTGTAACGTGTAGATTGTAACGTGTAGATTGTAACGTGTATATTGTAACGTGTAGATTGTAACGTGTAGATTGTAACGTGTAGATTGTAACGTACATATTGTAACGTGTATATTGTAACGTGTAGATTGTAACGTGTATATTGTAACGTGTAGATTGTAACGTGTATATTGTAACGTGCATATTGTAACGTGTATATTGTAACGTGCAGATTGTAACGTGTAGATTGTAACGTGCAGATTGTAACGTGTATATTGTAACGTGTATATTGAAACATGTATATTGTAACGTGTATATTGTAACGTGTATATTGTAACGTGTAGATGATGTATTGGACCCGATCAGATACTAAATCAATAATGCTATTGAATTCATTCATACAATGTTTAAATTGATACGTGGCGACAGAGCAAACATTGAACACGTATATAAAGGATGTGTAACTGAAACTTAAAATTGACAAACACTAAACACAATGTACTTCTTTAAATACCATTAATATGTATAGTATAATGTATACATGGTGTGCGCACACTGACCTTGTGGGGGGTCAGACCATCTGGCATTTCAGTAAGTGACTAACCATGATATACACACAATAGAAGAACAGAACAGACACTTGGTGCCTCAAATGGTATAAAGATGAAGAACAGAAACGTATAAACATGCTACAGGTATAGGTGAGCTTACAGACATGCTACCAATAGCATAATACATGACATGGTCACAATAGCATAATACATGACATGATTTACAATAGCATAATACATGACATGGTCACAATAGCATAATACATGACATGGTCACAATAGCATAATACATGACATGATTTACAATAGCATAATACATGACATGGTTTACAATAGCATAATACATGACATGGTTCACAATAGCATAATACATGACATGGTTTACAATAGCATAATACATGACATGGTTTACAATAGCATAATACATGACATGGTTTACAATAGCATAATACATGACATGGTTCACAATAGCATAATACATGACATGGTTTACAATAGCATAAAACATGACATTGTCACAATAGCATAATACATGACATGGTCACAATAGCATAATACATGACATGGTCACAATAGCATAATACAATACATGGTTCACAATAGCATAATACATGACATGGTTCACAATAGCATAATACATGACATGGTTCACAATAGCATAATACATGACATGGTTTACAATAGCATAATACATGACATGGTCACAATAGCATAATACATTACATGGTTCACAATAGCATAATACATTACATGGTTCACAATAGCATAATACATGACATGGTTCACAATAGCATAATACATGACATGGTTCACAATAGCATAATACATGACATGGTTCACAATAGCATAATACCTGACATGGTCACACTAGCATAATACATGACATGGTTCACAATAGCATAATACATGACATGGTTCACAATAGCATAATACATGACATGGTTCACAATAGCATAATACATGACATGGTTCACAATAGCATAATACATGACATGGTTTACAATAGCATAATACATGACATGGTTTACAATAGCATAATACATGACATGGTTCACAATAGCATAATACATGACATGGTTTACAATAGCATAATACATGACATGGTTTACAATAGCATAATACATGACATGGTTTACAATAGCATAATACATGACATGGTTCACAATAGCATAATACATGACATGGTCACAATAGCATAATACATGACATGGTTTACAATAGCATAATACATGACATGGTTCACAATAGCATAATACATGACATGGTTCACAATAGCATGATACATGACATGGTTCACAATAGCATGATACATGACATGATTCACAATAGCATAATACATGACATGGTTCACAATAGCATAATACAGGACATGGTTCACAATATCATAATACATGACATGGTTTACAATAGCATAATACATGACATGGTTTACAATAGCATAATACATGATATGGTTCATAATAGCATAATACATGAATACTGTATTATGTATACTGTACTCCCGGATTGTACGTCGTGCATATCTAGGTCTGATATAGCCGCGGTACTCCCGGATTGTACGTCGTGCATATCTATGTATGATATACCCGCGGTACACCCGGATTGTACGTCGTGTATATCTATGTATGATATACCCGCGGTACTCCCGGATTGTACGTCGTGTATCTCTAGGTATGAATTAGCCGCGGTACTCCCGGATTGTACGTCGTGTATCTCTAGGTATGAAATAGCCGCGGTACTCCCGGATTGTACGTCGTTCATATCTAGGTATGAAATAGCCGCGGTACTCTCGGATTGTACGTCGTGCATATCTAGGTATGACATAGCCGCGGTACTCCCGGATTGTACCTCGTGCATATCTAGGTATGACATAGCCGCGGTACTCCCGGATTGTACGCATGCCAAGGTATGTACTTCTGCTCCTGAGTTCGCACCACGTGAACGCATCTTTAGCTCATCTGAAGTAAATCAAGAACTAAGGACAAGAGTAGAGAATGATTTACATTATCTCAGAGGAATTAATTAATCACAGGTACCTGGCAGCGCCATGTGCTCAAAAGTCTGCTGCTGCAATCAAAACATTCGTCGTCTGCTGTAGGAAACACATGCACAAATAGTTCGAGGCAATTACTGTACACCGCAGGGTATATGCTAGGAAATCCGGAAATTCCTCGGAACTTAGTACTCCTTATCTGAATGATAATCTTTTAAAAAAACGTGTAAATAGCTTTATCACAACAGATAGAGCATTCCAAAAAACTCGCCAAGTGAGTTCCAGACAGTGACAATATCAAACGGTTATCCAAACTCCATTGTGCTTTCTGTTACACATCAGTGTGGCACTTGTTTGTTTTACGTTTATTTATCGTCGCTACCGGTTGCCCATATGAGCGTGAAGAAATTAGTCATTTTAGATTTTTGAGGATAGTGCAATAATACAGACGGAGACCCAGACCAGAATCTCCTATGGGGTTTTATACGTGCACGGTGTAAAGCACCGACACGAGACTTCGGCTTAAAGTCCCATCTGAAAGACTGTTAATTTTATTATGGTCAGACGGTATATCGAACGTGCGATCCCTGGATTCCCAGTCCATTGTGTTACCACTGGATATCCGTCTGTATGCAACTTATTAGCTCACCTGATTTATATGTGCCGCCATCACCGCATCATCACCGCATCATCGTCTCATCATCGTCGCATCAATCACAGCATCATCGTCGCATCATCGTCGCATCATCGCCGCATCTCACTCACATAATAAATATACTCTCCAATTCTGGTTTGATTACAGTAACCACATGTTTTAGAATTCGTGGTTTATTTGAAGTATTGACATAACAGATTGGTATATATGTTGAGGACCTCATAACAGATTGGTATATATGTTGAGGGGCCTCATAACAGATTGGTATATATGTTGAGGGGCCTCATGGCAGATTGGTATATATGTTGAGGGCCTCATGACAGATTGGTATATATGTTGAGGGGCCTCATAACAGATTGGTATATATGTTGAGGACCTCATAACAGATTGGTATATATGTTGAGGGGCCTCATGGCAGATTGGTATATATGTTGAGGGCCTCATGACAGATTGGTATATATGTTGAGGGTCTCATGACAGATTGGTATATATGTTGCGGGTCGCATGACAGATTGGTATATATGTTGCGGGTCGCATGACAGATTGGTATATGTGGAGGACCGCATGACAGATTGGTATATATGTTGAGGGTCTCATGACAGATTGGTATATATGTTGAGGTGAGGGCATCATGACAGATTGGTATATATGTTGAGGGTCTCATGCCAGATTGGTATATGTGTTGAGGGTCTCATGACAGATTGGTATATATGTTGAGGGTCTCATGACAGATTGGTATATATGTTGAGGGTCTCATGACAGATTGGTATATATGTTGCGGGTCGCATGACAGATTGGTATATATGTTGAGGTGAGGGCATCATGACAGATTGGTATATATGTTGAGGGTCTCATGACAGATTGGTATATATGTTGAGGGTCTCATGACAGATTGGTATATATGTTGCGGGTCGCATGACAGATTGGTATATATGTTGCGGGTCGCATGACAGATTGGTATATATGTTGCGGGTCGCATGACAGATTGGTATATATGTTGAGGGTCTCATGACAGATTGGCATATATGTTGAGGGTCCCGTGACAGATTGGTATATGTGGAGGACTTCAATACATATATATTAGAACACATTACCTCTGTATAATTAAACATATGAAACTGTGTTTATTATAAATTGTTATAAGTTTCAGATAATTCAAAAGTGTTCAAATTGTAGAAAATAAATGTATAATCAGTCTCCCCGGTGCACGTCACTGTTAATCTCGAGAATCCGAGGCACGTTTTCCAGGACCAGCGAGTATATTGTTTGTATATTCAATGGAAACTAACAAAGACGAGGGAGAACGTTTTATTTTTGGAGGAAAACTATCAATCAATGTCTAACCAGAAAATGTTTAGTTCGTCGTACAACTAACTTGATTATGAGAGGCAAATACGATTTCTGATTGCGGGTCATCCCAAATGATTTATGGTAATCAAAGGATACATTTGATAATAAATGGAGATACTGAAATCAAATAAAAGTGACAAGTAAAACATTTCATGTATAGAAATTCAGGATTAATATAACTAGGCATACTATTGTGATGTCTGTGTATAATACCTCTTACATGGACCTACATAACAATCATCAATGCAAACAATAGTTATATGTCCGGGGATACAAACAATAGTTATATGTCCGGGGATACAAACAACAGTTATATGTCCGGGGATACAAACAACAGTTATATGTCCGGGGATACAAACAACAGTTATATGTCCGGGGATACAAACCACAGTTATATGTCCGGGGATACAAACAACAGTTATATGTCCGGGGATACAAACAACAGTTATATGTCCGGGGATACAAACAACAGTTATATGTCCGGGATACAAACAACAGTTATATGTCCGGGGATACAGACAACAGTTATATGTCCGGGGATACAAACAACAGTTATATGTCCGGGATACAAACAACAGTTATATGTCCGGGATACAAACAACAGTTATATGTCCGGGGATACAGACAACAGTTATATGTCCCGGGATACAGACAACAGTTATATGTCCGGGATACAGACAACAGTTATATGTCCGGGGATACAAACAACAGTTATATGTCCGGGGATACAGACAACAGTTATATGTCCGGGATACAAACAACAGTTATATGTCCGGGGATACAAACCACAGTTATATGTCCGGGGATACAAACAACAGTTATATGTCCGGGGATACAAACCACAGTTATATGTCCGGGGATACAAACAACAGTTATATGTCCCGGGATACAAACAACAGTTATATGTCCGGGATACAAACAACAGTTATATGTCCCGGGATACAGACAACAGTTATATGTCCGGGATACAAACAACAGTTATATGTCCGGGGATACAAACAACAGTTATATGTCCGGGGATACAAACAACAGTTATATGTCCGGGGATACAAACAACAGTTATATGTATATGTCCGGGGATACAAACAACAGTTATATGTATATGTCCGGGGATACAAACAACAGTTATATGTATATGTCCGGGATACAAACAACAGTTATATGTCCGGGATACAAACAACAGTTATATGTCCGGGGATACAAACAACAGTTATATGTCCGGGATACAAACAACAGTTATATGTCCGGGGATACAAACAACAGTTATATGTCCGGGATACAAACAACAGTTATATGTCCGGGGATACAAACAACAGTTATATGTCCGGGATACAAACAACAGTTATATGTCCGGGGATACAAACAACAGTTATATGTCCGGGATACAAACAACAGTTATATGTCCGGGGATACAAACAACAGTTATATGTCCGGGATACAAACAACAGTTATATGTCCGGGGATACAAACAACAGTTATATGTCCGGGATACAAACAACAGTTATATGTCCGGGGATACAAACAACAGTTATATGTCCGGGATACAAACAACAGTTATATGTCCGGGGATACAAACAACAGTTATATGTCCGGGATACAAACAACAGTTATATGTCCGGGGATACAAACAACAGTTATATGTCCGGGATACAAACAACAGTTATATGTCCGGGGATACAAACAACAGTTATATGTCCGGGATACAAACAACAGTTATATGTCCGGGGATACAGACAACAGTTATATGTCCGGGATACAAACAACAGTTATATGTCCGGGGATACAAACAACAGTTATATGTCCGGGGATACAAACAACAGTTATATGTCCGGGGATACAAACAACAGTTATATGTCCGGGATACAAACAACAGTTATATGTCCGGGGATACAGACAACAGTTATATGTCCGGGGATACAAACAACAGTTATATGTCCGGGGATACAAACAACAGTTATATGTCCGGGGATACAAACAACAGTTATATGTCCCGGGATACAAACAACAGTTATATGTCCGGGGATACAAACCACAGTTATATGTATATGTCCGGGGATACAAACAACAGTTATATGTATATGTCCGGGGATACAAACAACCATAGAGGTATATGTCCGGGGATACAAACAACCATAATAATAATAAAGACATTTGTACGAAGCTTACATAAGACATCTCTAATACAAATAAGGCCCTCAACATATATACAATGACAGAGAAACAACATATATACAATGACATAGAGACAACATATATACAATGACATAGAAACAACATATATACAATGACATGGAAACAACATATATACAATGACATAGAGACAACATATATACAATGACATAGAAACAACATATATACAATGACATGGAAACAACATATATACAATGACATAGAGACAACATATATACAATGACATAGAAACAACATATATACAATGACATGGAAACAACATATATACAATGACATAGAGACAACATATATACAATGACATAGAAACAACATATATACAATGACATGGAAACAACATATATACAATGACATAGAGACAACATATATACAATGACATAGAAACAACATATATACAATGACATGGAAACAACATATATACAATGACATAGAGACAACATATATACAATGACATAGAAACAACATATATACAATGACATGGAAACAACATATATACAATGACATAGAGACAACATATATACAATGACATAGAAACAACATATATACAATGACATAGAAACAACATATATACAATGACATAGAGACAACATATATACAATGACATAGAAACAACATATATACAATGACATAGAAACAACACATATACAATGACATAGAAACAACACATGTACAGTATTCAGCAATACTACTAGTACGAAAAACATCATATGTGGAAATATGGTCAATATTCGTTATGTCAAACTTCGGCTATGTCGAAGTATTTTGTTCTGTCCGACGGAATTCGACATAACGGATGAAGACTGTGCATGAAGTGATTCTTCACCGGGCAATTTTGGTTGCGTTCGTAAAACGAAGCAAGGGGCAATTTTGTTTGCGTTCGTAAAACGAAGCAAGGGGCAATTTTGTTTGCGTTCGTAACGAAGCAAGGGGCAATTTTGTTTGCGTTCGTAACGAAGCAAGGGGCAATTTTGTTTGCGTTCGTAAAACGAAGCAAGGGGCAATTTTGTTTGCGTTCGTAAAACGAAGCAAGGGGCAATTTTGTTTGCGTTCGTAAAACGAAGCAAGGGGCAATTTTGTTTGCGTTCGTAAAACGAAGCAAGGGGCAATTTTGTTTGCGTTCGTAAAACGAAGCATATATACAATGACATAGAGACAACAATTTGTCCAGGAAGATTATGTCGTACATCACAAATCAAGTGCTTGTTAACATTAATTGCGATATTTCCTGTATCTAGTCATGGCGGGTTGATTGATGGACTCTTGGAGACTATATGTGATGTTTCCAGGGTCGTCATAGAAATTGACAACCAGTAGCGAAGATAAATTAACACAAATACACAGAACCAGTGGTGAAGGCTGTTGACACCAAATCACTTGCCCCTCGCCGCTGTAGGTTCGAATCCCACTGGGGGTGTCTAATTGTTTCCAGTGAGGAAGCTATCTAGTTGACTCGCGGAAGGTCGGTGGTTCTATCAGAGAGCCCCTCCTCCACCCAGGCGGACGGTTATAATTTAAACTAAGATTCGATCTATTTACCGACTATTCAAGCATTTTTAAGCGGCTTATTATTGAGTTTATTGAGTTATGTATTCCCAGTTTTATAATTGTTTAATACCTGTACACTAATATATCACATACCACAATATTGACCATGTTATAAACAAATAAATGGATTTACAAAATGTCAACTAAAATAAGTTTTTGTCAACCCAATGCAAATGGAACTTTAAGGAGAATATACAATTGGTGTATGCCCAAACTTGCGAACACTGGACTGGGTTGAAAGTTTTTGTCATGTAATTTATACACGGCAGAATGAAATAACCAAACTTCAAGTTTACTAAAGTAAACATTTTATGAGAGACATTGTTTACACTTGAGAGGTTTTCTTCAGTTTAAATGATAAACTGATCAAGATTTCAACCAAAACAGTTTGTCCCGGGGCACTGAATACGTGGCAATGTCTAGGCGATAGAAGCGAGAGTATTGGTATTCCTGAAATAAATAACGCGGCTTCTCAAAGGTCATAAAGCGTAATACATTGTCACGAGTATTGCCGCCATAACAATGGAGAGCCGTGAAGAAATACAAACAATGCGATTAGTTTTGATCTTTTGTTGCACATTCTTTGCAATGATTTGGACATGAATGTGTCTGGCCGACTGTGTTTGCGCGCCTATATACTCTACTGTGGCGAGAGTAAACAAACACATTGTGTGTGTTTTACGCTTATTTATCGTCGCTACCGGTTACCCGTATGAGCGACGCCTCCTGAAGAGATTAGTCATTTTAGATTTTTGGAGGATAGTGCAATGATACAGACAGAGACCCATTCCAGAGTCTCCTCTGGTTCTTTTACGTGCACGGTGTAAAGCACCGACACGAGACCTCGGGTTAACGTCCCATCTGAAAGACTGTTAATTTTATTAGGGTCAGACGGGGGATCGAACC
>CM026387.1:95701054-95719965 GCA_014843695.1 Archivesica marissinica | reverse complement strand
AACAATACATAGTTCCCACAGCAGTCAAAAACACTGATAACATCTTATCTTGGCAGCCATTTTGACTGGCAAGTTTTATTAACGGCAATTTCATGATTTTACTAGTAATTCTTTAATTGCAATAACTTTATTAATTTTGGTTTCTTAATATAAAATTTGGTATGATTTTAAAGGTATTAAATTGTACTTTTTAAATATTAATTTATTTTTTGACAGTGATGTATGGATTATAAATTATAAGAACTTAACTTGCACCTATTTTTGAAAGTCTATTTTCACAGTTGAAATATTAATATACAGGTAAATTATTATGTATTCGTTATTGATATGAAATTTGTGAAATGATACAAAAAATATGTCCATTGAGAGCTTTCCAACAATGTATGAACCATGGTGATGGGATGAAAAATAAATATTTTATGAAGAAAACAAAATTACGCTACTATATATTATATATAATATCTGATCAACTTTGCCATTCAAAATGGCAGCCACAGTAGGAATGATGACGTCACACGGGAACTATGTATACTGACGCACCGAATCCCTGTGAACAATACTGATGCACCGAATCCCTGTGACAATACTGATGCACCGAATCCCTGTGAACAATACTGATGCACCGAATCCCTGTGAACAATACTGATGCACCGAATCCCTGTGAACAATACAGACGCACCAAATCCCTGTGAACAATACTGACGTACCAAATCCCTGTGAACAATACCGACGCACCGAATCACTGTGAACAATACTGACACACCAAATCCTTGTGAACAATACAGACGCACCGAATCCCTGTGAGCAATACTGACGCACCGAATTCCTGTGAACAATACAGATACACCGAATCCCTGTGAACAATACTGACGCACCAAATCCCTGTGAACAATATAGACACACCAAATCCCTGTGAACAATACAGACACACCGAATCCTGTGAACAATACTGACGTACCAAATCCCTGTGAACAATACTGACGTACCAAATCCCTGTGAACAATACCGACGCACCGAATCACTGTGAACAATACTGACACACCAAATCCTTGTGAACAATACAGACGCACCGAATCCCTGTGAGCAATACTGACGCACCGAATTCCTGTGAACAATACAGATACACCGAATCCCTGTGAACAATACTGACGCACCAAATCCCTGTGAACAATATAGACACACCAAATCCCTGTGAACAATACAGACACACCGAATCCTGTGAACAATACTGACGTACCAAATCCCTGTGAACAATACTGACGTACCAAATCCCTGTGAACAATACCGACGCACCGAATCACTGTGAACAATACTGACACACCAAATCCCTGTGAACAATACAGACGCACCGAATCCCTGTGAGCAATACTGACACACCGATTCCCTGTGAACAATACTGATGCACCGAATCCCTGTGAATAATACAGACACACCAAATCCCAGTGAACAATACTAATGCACCAAATCCATGTGAACAATACTGACACACCAAATCCCTGTGAACAATACAGACACACCAAATCCCTGTGAACGATACAGACGCACCAAATCCCTGTGAACAAAACTGATACACCAAATCTCTGTGAACAATACAGACGCACCGAATCCCTGTGAGCAATACTGATGCACCAAATTCCTGTGAACAATACTGACGCACCGAATCCCTGTGAACAATACTGATGCACCGAATCCCTGTGAACAATACTGATGCACCGAATCCCTGTGAACAATACTGATGCACCGAATCCCTGTGAACAATACAGACGCACCAAATCCCTGTGAACAATACAGATGCACCAAATCCCTGTGAACAATACTGAAACACCGAATCCCTGTGAACAATACAGATGCACCGAATCCCTGTGAACAATACAGATGCACCGAATCCCTGTGAACAATACTGACGTACCGAATCCCTGTGAACAATACTGATGCACCGAATCACTGTGAACAATACTGATGCACCGAATCCCCTGTGAATAATACAGACGCACCAAATCCCAGTGAACAATACTTTTGCACCGAATCCCTGTGAACAATACAGACGCACCAAATCCCAGTGAACAATACTGATGCACCAAATCCCTGTGAACAATACAGACGCACCAAATCCCAGTGAATAATACTGATGCACCGAATCCCTGTGAACAATACTGATGCACCGAATCCCTGTGAACAATACTGACGTACCGAATCCCTGTGAACAATACTGATGCACCGAATCCCTGTGAACAATACTGATGCACCGAATCCCTGTGAACAATACTGATGTACCGAATACCTGTGAACTATACAGACGCACCGAATCCCTGTGAACAATACAGACACACCAAATCCCTGTGAACAATACAGAGGCACCAAATCCCTGTGAACAATACAGATGCACCGAATCCCTGTGAACAATACTGATGCACCGAATCCCTGTGAACAATACAGACGCACCGAATCCCTGTGAACAATACAGACACACCAAATCCCTGTGAACAATACAGACACACCAAATCCCTGTGAGCAATACAGACGCACCAAATCCCTGTGAACAATACTGATACACCAAATCCCTGTGAACAATACTGACACACCAAATCCCGGTGAACAATACAGACACACTAAATCCCTGTGAACAATACAGACGCACCAAATCCCTGTGAACAATACTGATACACCAAATCCCTATGAACAATACAGATGCACCGAATCCCTGTGAACAATACTGACGCACCGAATCCCTGTGAACAATACTGATGCACCGAATCCCTGTGAACAATACTGACGTACCGAATCCCTGTGAACAATACTGATGCACCGAATCCCTGTGAACAATACTGATGCACCGAATCCCTGTGAATAATACAGACGCACCAAATCCCAGTGAACAATACTGATGCACCGAATCCCTGTGAACAATACAGACGCACCAAATCCCAGTGAACAATACTGATGCACCGAATCCCTGTGAACAATACTGATGCACCGAATCTCTGTGAACAATACAGATGCACCGAATCCCTGTGAACAATACAGACACACCAAATCCCTGTGAACAATACTGATACACCAAATCCTTGTGAACAATACTGATGCACCGAATCCCTGTGAACAATACTGATGCACCAAATCCCTGTGAACAATACAGACGCACCGAATCCATGTGAACAATACAGACACACCAAATCCCTGTGAATAATACAGATGCACCAAATCCCAGTGAACAATACTGATGCACCGAATCCCTGTGAACAATACAGACGCACCAAATCCCAGTGAACAATACTGATGCACCGAATCTCTGTGAACAATACAGATGCACCGAATCCCTGTGAACAATACTGATACACAAAATCCCTGTGAACAATACTGATGCACCGAATCCCTGTGAACAATACTGATGCACTGAATCCCTGTGAACAATACAGACACACCGAATCCCTGTGAACAATACAGACACACCAAATCCCTGTGAACAATACAGACACACCAAATCCCTGTGAACAATACAAACGCACCAAATCCCTGTGAACAATACTGATACACCAAATCCCTGTGAACAATACTGACACACCAAATCCCTGTGAACAATACAGACACACTAAATCCCTGTGAACAATACAGACGCACCAAATCCCTGTGAACGATACTGATACACCAAATCCCTGTGAACAATACAGACGCACCGAATCCCTGTGAACAATACTGACGCACCGAATCCCTGTGAACAATACTGATGCACCGAATCCCTGTGAGCAATACTGACATACCGAATCCCTGTGAACAATACTGATGCACCGAATCCCTGTGAACAATACTGATGCACCGAATCCCTGTGAATAATACAGACGCACCAAATCCCAGTGAACAATACAGACACACCAAATCCCTGTGAACAATACTGAAACACCGAATCCCTGTGAATAATACAGACACACCAAATCCCAGTGAACAATACTGATGCACCGAATCCCTGTGAACAATACAGATGCACCAAATCCCAGTGAACAATACTGATGCACCAAATCCCTGTGAACAATACTGATGCACAGAATCCCTGTGAACAATACAGATGCACCGAATCCCTGTGAACAATACAGACACACCAAATCCCTGTGAACAATACTGATACACCAAATCCTTGTGAACAATACTGATGCACCGAATCCCTGTGAACAATACTGATGCACCGAATCCCTGTGAATAATACAGACGCACCGAATCCCTGTGAACAATACAGACACACCAAATCCCTGTGAACAATACAGACACACCAAATCCCTGTGAACAATAGACGCACCAAATCCCTGTGAACAATACTGATACACCAAATCCCTGTGAACAATACTGACACACCAAATCCCTGTGAACAATACAGACACACCAAATCCCTGTGAACAATACAGACACACCAAATCCCTGTGAACAATACTGATACACCAAATCCTTGTGAACAATACAGATGCACCGATTCCCTGTGAACAATACTGATGCACCGAATCCCTGTGAACAATACTGACGCACCAAATCCCTGTGAACAATACTGACACACCGAATCCCTGTGAACAATACTGACGCACCGAATCCCTGTGAACAATACAGACACACCAAATCCCTGTGAACAATACTGACACACCAAATCCCTGTGAACAATACAGACACACCAAATCCCTGTGAACAATACTGATACACCAAATCCCTGTGAACAATACTGATGCACCGAATCCCTGTGAACAATACTGATGCACCGAATCCCTGTGAACAATGCAGACGCACCAAATCCCTGTGAACAATACAGACACACCAAATCCCTGTGAACAATACAGACATACCAAATCCCTGTGAACAATACTGATACACCAAATCCCTGTGAACAATACTGACACACCAAATCCCTGTGAACACTACAGACACACCAAATCCCTGTGAACAATACAGATGCACCAAATCTCTGTGAACAATACTGATACACCAAATCCCTGTGAACAATACAGACGCACCGAATCCCTGTGAACAATACAGACGCACCAAATCCCTGTGAACAATACTGACACACCAAATCCCTGTGAACAATACAGACACACCAAATCCCTGTGAACAATACTGATGCACCGAATCCCTGTGAACAATACTGATGCACCAAATCCCTGTGAACAATACAGATGCACCGAATCCCTGTGAACAATACAGACGCACTAAATCCCTGTGAACAATACAGACACACCAAATCCCTGTGAACAATACAGACTCACCAAATCCCTGTGAACAATACAGACACACCAAATCCCTGTGAACAATACTGATACACCAAATCCCTGTGAACAATACAGACACACCAAATCCCTGTGAACAATACTGATACACCAAATCCCTGTGAACAATACAGATACACCGAATCCCTGTGAGCAATACTGACGCACCAAATTCCTGTGAACAATACTGAAACACCGAATCCCTGTGAACAATACTGATGCACTGAATTCCTGTGAACAATACTGACACACCGAATCCCTGTGAACAATACTGACGCACCGAATCCCTGTGAACAATACTGATGCACCGAATCCCTGTGAACAATACTGATGCACCGAATCCCTGTGAACAATACAGACGCACCGAATCCCTGTGAACAATACAGACGCACCAAATCCCTGTGAACAATACTGAAACACCGAATCCCTGTGAACAATACAGATGCACCGAATCCCTGTGAACAATACAGATGCACCGAATCCCTGTGAACAATACTGATATACCGAATCCCTGTGAACAATACTGATGCACCGAATCCCTGTGAACAATACAGATGCACCGAATCCATGTGAACAATACAGACGCACCAAATCCCAGTGAACAATACTGATGCACCGAATCCCTGTGAACAATACAGATGCACCGAATCCCTGTGAATAATACTGATGCACCGAATCCCTGTGAACAATACTGACGTACCAAATCCCTGTGAACAATACTGACGCACCGAATCCCTGTGAACAATACTGATGCACCGAATCCCTGTGAACAATACTGACGTACCGAATCCAGGTGAACAATACTGATGCACCGAATCCCTGTGAACAATACTGATGCACCGAATCCCTGTGAACAATACAGACGCACCAAATCCCAGTGAACAATACAGACGCACCAAATCCCTGTGAACAATACTGACGCACCGAATCCCTGTGAACAATACTGATGCACCAAATCCCTGTGAACAATACTGATGCACCGCATCCCTGTGAACAATACTGATGCACCGAATCCCTGTGAACAATACTGATGCACCGAATCCCTGTGAACAATACTGACTCACCAAATCCCTGTGAACAATACTGACGCACCAAATCCCTGTGACCAATACTAGAAATAATGACAGCGGGTATCGGTGCTTGAACGATTTCTTGTCTACAGAATGATGTGGCGATACCGTTTGATCACGGCATGTATCAAACAGCTCCAAGGACTACACTTGCAACAACAATATATTTATGTTTTGTTGATAATTTCGCACGTTTTGTGTGACATTTCTAATTGAGATGTGACATGAAAAGCTTTTTACGCAGTGGAAATGACATACCACGGAAAATATAGACTGGCAATTCTATTTATGGGTATGATTAAATGTGTCGCTGCCAGATTGTCGATTATGCACTAATGTACATTACTTAACAATGTGCGTAGTAAATGAGGAAGCGGTTCGGAATCTTACCTGCATTATGCACTGGTCTGTAACCAAATATTTGTTTAAATTAGGGATGGCAATATATTGTATTCGAATATAAAATTAGCAATTTCCTTGTTTTTTTTTCTCAAATAAAATTGAACGGGCAAGATTCCTCGTCAATTTGTCATGAAAGGTTTGTGACAGATCGCCGACACGGTGGTTAATTCTGTCCACCAGAGTTTTTTGTGTGGAGATGCGCGAAATTTCTCTGTACGTTTTCATTTTGCTTTGTGAAGATGTGAGGAATTTGATTAATCCGTCTAGCGTGTACTGTATCTGAATAGCAAACAGCATTGAGCCTACAGACTGATAGATTACCCATGTAAGTCCCCACCCTACAACTGACCTTGATCTTGAAATATGGCAATTCATTGGAAAGCATAAAAGACATATTTTACTTCGCTAAGCCAACATATATCAGGGATCATTCTAGAGGGTGATGTGGGCGAAATTGTCGCCCTAGGGACCCTGACTTCGCCCTCTGGGGGCCCACTTCTCCCTAAAATGTTTTTATATTTTTTGGTTTTTACAATTTTCAAACAAAATTTTGTCTAGTAAGATACACTGGCCCATTATAAAGCACTCCTTCTATTCAAATGTTGTATTTAATGGTTGTACTGTGCATTTTAACCCTATTTTGCAGAAGTATATTAAAGAACACCATTTAAGGAAGCGATCACGCGCTTTCTCACTTCTCCCAAAAATTCTGACCTAGAATGAACCCTGATATATACAGTAAATCACACGTGACGAGACACCCTAGGAGCTATGGGCTTCTATTGTTCCAGCATTAACATGCATTATGTAGATCGTTGCAGCCAACAGCATAGAAGACTAATGTGCTGAAATTTGAAATATTGACCGATCTTATCATTATGGTGATTGTCTCACAGGCAGAAAGCACTCCTGTTCCAATATACTAAAGTGGCATATGGCTGTCTCCTAGACTTACGTCTTCTTCATGAAAATTTTGGTTCAAAATAAATATATATACGTTTGTAAACTATGGTCCAGCCTCTTCTATCATTCTCAGGTTTGCCTGACAGCTACGCAATCAATGCCATCAAGTCATCATACATTCCGATTATCGAATCCATATGTCGATCAGCTTTGTTTGGCAGTCAACAGTTCCGGCGTATTCTGCACATGAAGCAGGTACACCACGACATGCATTACGTACACAAACGTCACTCAGAGGGATCACTGTCGATCGCAAATACACTGAAAGAAAGTGCGATGTTGCGACCCATGCATACAGAACAGCTACTACCTGTCTATGGTGTCCAAAAAGCAGAGTCGGACCACCTTGTAAGGAGTAATTCATCCAGTCCCATTACCAGGTATTTATTTAAATTTAATTCCTTTCACAGGGTTTAATTCGGTATAGCCGTACATTGTATATAACCTGGGTTGGGGTTATAAAGCTTTTCTCAGATCTCAAGCTCGAGCACTAGTGATTTGATTGGTTGATTCTGAGATTTACTCGCGGCTGAACCAATCAGAAGCTTCAGTTTGAGATTTGAGAATAGGTTTATAACCTCTGACCCTGCACTTTGTAAATAACAAATAAATAGCAATAAAGACAGTTTGCATTACATATCACATAGTATTTACACCACTAATTAGTTGCTATTGTAAAATTACCACTTGGTTTGTTGCATTTACAACATGGTAAAAGCAGTAGGGCGAAGCTACTGTGAGACTGACAGAAGTGGGCGGTGCTAAGCGCTTCAAAGCTGTTCCAAAGATGAGTTTACTTTGTGTACATATGCTGTACAACAGGAAAACAGAACCCAATTATTTTTGTCATTGTATCAATAAAATGTTATATATCGCATGTTATATAGCCAGAACAACACAGGACTCACATGTTATATAGCCAGAACAACGCAGGACTCGCATGTTATATAGCCAGAACACAGGACTTACATGTTATATAGCCAGAACAACGCAGGACTCACATGTTATATAGCCAGAACACAGGACTCACACGTTATATAGCCAGAACAACACAGGACTCACATGTTATATAACCAGAACACAGGACTCGCACGTTATATAACCAGAACACAGGACTCACATGTTATATAGACAGAACACAGGACACGCATGTTATATAACCAGAACACAGGACACGCATGTTATATAGCCAGAACACAGGACTCGCATGTTATATAGCCAGAACACAGGACTCGCATGTTATATAGCCAGAACACAGGACTCACATGTTATATAGCCAGAACACAGGACACGCATGTTATATAACCAGAACAACACAGGACTCACATGTTATATAGCCAGAACATAGGGCTCACATGTTATATAGCCAGAACAACACAGGACTCACATGTTATATAGCCAGAACAACGCAGGACTCGCATGTTATATAGCCAGAACACAGGACTCACATGTTATATAGCCAGAACAACACAGGACTCACATGTTATATAGCCAGAACAACACAGGACTCGCATGTTATATAGCCAGAACAACACCGGACTCACATGTTATATAACCAGAACACAGGACTCGCATGTTATATAGCCAGAACACAGGACTTACATGTTATATAACCAGAACACAGGACTCGCATGTTATATAGCCAGAACACAGGACTCGCATGTTATATAGCCAGAACAACACAGGACTCGCATGTTATATAGCCAGAACACAGGACTCGCATGTTATATAGCCAGAACACAGGACTCACATGTTATATAACCAGAACACAGGACTCACATGTTATATAGCCAGAACAACATAGGGCTCACATGTTATATAGCCAGAACACAGGACATACATGTTATATAACCAGAACACAGGACTCGCATGGTATATAGCCAGAACACAAGACTCGCATGTTATATAGCCAGAACAACACAGGACTCACATGTTATATAGCCAGAACAACATAGGGCTCACATGTTATATAACCAGAACACAGGACTCGCACGTTATATAACCAGAACACAGGACTCACATGTTATATAGACAGAACACAGGACACGCATGTTATATAACCAGAACACAGAACACGCATGTTATATAGCCAGAACACAGGACTCGCATGTTATATAGCCAGAACACAGGACTCGCATGTTATATAGCCAGAACACAGGACTCACATGTTATATAGCCAGAACACAGGACACGCATGTTATATAACCAGAACAACACAGGACTCACATGTTATATAGCCAGAACATAGGGCTCACATGTTATATAGCCAGAACAACACAGGACTCACATGTTATATAGCCAGAACAACGCAGGACTCGCATGTTATATAGCCAGAACACAGGACTCACATGTTATATAGCCAGAACAACACAGGACTCACATGTTATATAGCCAGAACAACACAGGACTCGCATGTTATATAGCCAGAACAACACCGGACTCACATGTTATATAACCAGAACACAGGACTCGCATGTTATATAGCCAGAACACAGGACTTACATGTTATATAACCAGAACACAGGACTCGCATGTTATATAGCCAGAACACAGGACTCGCATGTTATATAGCCAGAACAACACAGGACTCGCATGTTATATAGCCAGAACACAGGACTCGCATGTTATATAGCCAGAACACAGGACTCACATGTTATATAACCAGAACACAGGACTCACATGTTATATAGCCAGAACAACATAGGGCTCACATGTTATATAGCCAGAACACAGGACATACATGTTATATAACCAGAACACAGGACTCGCATGGTATATAGCCAGAACACAAGACTCGCATGTTATATAGCCAGAACAACACAGGACTCACATGTTATATAGCCAGAACAACATAGGGCTCACATGTTATATAGCCAGAACACAGGACTCACATGTTATATAGCCAGAACACAGGACTCACACGTTATATAGCCAGAACAACACAGGACTCACATGTTATATAACCAGAACACAGGACTCGCACGTTATATAACCAGAACACAGGACTCACATGTTATATAGACAGAACACAGGACACGCATGTTATATAACCAGAACACAGGACACGCATGTTATATAGCCAGAACACAGGACTCGCATGTTATATAGCCAGAACACAGGACTCGCATGTTATATAGCCAGAACACAGGACTCACATGTTATATAGCCAGAACACAGGACACGCATGTTATATAACCAGAACAACACAGGACTCACATGTTATATAGCCAGAACATAGGGCTCACATGTTATATAGCCAGAACAACACAGGACTCACATGTTATATAGCCAGAACAACGCAGGACTCGCATGTTATATAGCCAGAACACAGGACTCACATGTTATATAGCCAGAACAACACAGGACTCACATGTTATATAGCCAGAACAACACAGGACTCGCATGTTATATAGCCAGAACAACACCGGACTCACATGTTATATAACCAGAACACAGGACTCGCATGTTATATAGCCAGAACACAGGACTTACATGTTATATAACCAGAACACAGGACTCGCATGTTATATAGCCAGAACACAGGACTCGCATGTTATATAGCCAGAACAACACAGGACTCGCATGTTATATAGCCAGAACACAGGACTCGCATGTTATATAGCCAGAACACAGGACTCACATGTTATATAACCAGAACACAGGACTCACATGTTATATAGCCAGAACAACATAGGGCTCACATGTTATATAGCCAGAACACAGGACATACATGTTATATAACCAGAACACAGGACTCGCATGGTATATAGCCAGAACACAAGACTCGCATGTTATATAGCCAGAACAACACAGGACTCACATGTTATATAGCCAGAACAACATAGGGCTCACATGTTATATAACCAGAACACAGGACTCGCACGTTATATAACCAGAACACAGGACTCACATGTTATATAGACAGAACACAGGACACGCATGTTATATAACCAGAACACAGAACACGCATGTTATATAGCCAGAACACAGGACTCGCATGTTATATAGCCAGAACACAGGACTCGCATGTTATATAGCCAGAACACAGGACTCACATGTTATATAGCCAGAACACAGGACACGCATGTTATATAACCAGAACAACACAGGACTCACATGTTATATAGCCAGAACATAGGGCTCACATGTTATATAGCCAGAACAACACAGGACTCACATGTTATATAGCCAGAACAACGCAGGACTCGCATGTTATATAGCCAGAACACAGGACTCACATGTTATATAGCCAGAACAACACAGGACTCACATGTTATATAGCCAGAACAACACAGGACTCGCATGTTATATAGCCAGAACAACACCGGACTCACATGTTATATAACCAGAACACAGGACTCGCATGTTATATAGCCAGAACACAGGACTTACATGTTATATAACCAGAACACAGGACTCGCATGTTATATAGCCAGAACACAGGACTCGCATGTTATATAGCCAGAACAACACAGGACTCGCATGTTATATAGCCAGAACACAGGACTCGCATGTTATATAGCCAGAACACAGGACTCACATGTTATATAACCAGAACACAGGACTCACATGTTATATAGCCAGAACAACATAGGGCTCACATGTTATATAGCCAGAACACAGGACATACATGTTATATAACCAGAACACAGGACTCGCATGGTATATAGCCAGAACACAAGACTCGCATGTTATATAGCCAGAACAACACAGGACTCACATGTTATATAGCCAGAACAACATAGGGCTCACATGTTATATAGCCAGAACACAGGACTTACATGTTATATAGCCAGAACACAGGACATACATGTTATATAGCCAGAACAACGCAGGACTCGCATGTTATATAGCCAGAACACAGGACTCACATGTTATATATCCAGAACACAGGACTCACATGTTATATAGCCAGAACACAGGACTCACATGTTATATAGCCAGAACACAGGACTCGCATGTTATATAGCCAGAACACAGGACTCACATGTTATATAGCCAGAACACAGGACTCACATGTTATATAGCCAGAACACAGGACTCACATGTTATATAGCCAGAACACAGGACTCACATGTTATATAGCCAGAACACAGGACTCGCATGTTATATAGCCAGAACAACACCGGACTCACATGTTATATAGCCAGAACACAGGACTCACATGTTATATAGCCAGAACAACAAAGGGCTCACATGTTATATAGCCAGAACAACATAGGGCTCACATGTTATATAGCCAGAACACAGGACTCACATGTTATATAGCCAGAACACAGGACTCACATGTTATATAACCAGAACACAGGACTCACACGTTATATAGCCAGAACAACACAGGACTCACACGTTATATAACCAGAACACAGGACTCACATGTTATATAGACAGAACACAGGACACGCATGTTATATAACCAGAACACAGGACACGCATGTTATATAGCCAGAACACAGGACTCGCATGTTATATAGCCAGAACACAGGACTTGCATGTTATATAGCCAGAACACAGGACTCACATGTTATATAGCCAGAACACAGGACACGCATGTTATATAACCAGAACAACACAGGACTCACATGTTATATAGCCAGAACATAGGGCTCACATGTTATATAGCCAGAACAACACAGGACTCACATGTTATATAGCCAGAACAACGCAGGACTCGCATGTTATATAGCCAGAACAACACAGGACTCACATGTTATATAGCCAGAACAACACAGGACTCACATGTTATATAGCCAGAACAACACAGGACTCGCATGTTATATAGCCAGAACAACACCGGACTCACATGTTATATAACCAGAACACAGGACTCGCATGTTATATAGCCAGAACACAGGACTTACATGTTATATAACCAGAACACAGGACTCGCATGTTATATAGCCAGAACACAGGACTCGCATGTTATATAGCCAGAACAACACAGGACTCGCATGTTATATAGCCAGAACACAGGACTCGCATGTTATATAGCCAGAACACAGGACTCACATGTTATATAGCCAGAACATAGGGCTCACATGTTATATAGCCAGAACAACACAGGACTCACATGTTATATAGCCAGAACAACACAGGACTCGCATGTTATATAGCCAGAACACAGGACTCGCATGTTATATAGCCAGAACACAGGACTCACATGTTATATAACCAGAACACAGGACTCACATGTTATATAGCCAGAACAACATAGGGCTCACATGTTATATAGCCAGAACACAGGACATACATATTATATAACCAGAACACAGGACTCGCATGGTATATAGCCAGAACACAAGACTCGCATGTTATATAGCCAGAACAACACAGGACTCACATGTTATATAGCCAGAACAACATAGGGCTCACATGTTATATAGCCAGAACACAGGACTTACATGTTATATAGCCAGAACACAGGACATACATGTTATATAGCCAAAACAACGCAGGACTCGCATGTTATATAGCCAGAACACAGGACTCACATGTTATATATCCAGAACACAGGACTCACATGTTATATAGCCAGAACACAGGACTCACATGTTATATAGCCAGAACACAGGACTCGCATGTTATATAGCCAGAACACAGGACTCGCATGTTATATAGCCAGAACACAGGACTCGCATGTTATATAGCCAGAACACAGGACTCACATGTTATATAGCCAGAACACAGGACTCGCATGTTATATAGCCAGAACAACACCGGACTCACATGTTATATAGCCAGAACACAGGACTCACATGTTATATAGCCAGAACACAGGACTCACATGTTATATAGCCAGAACAACATAGAGCTCACATGTTATATAGCCAGAACAACATAGGGCTCACATGTTATATAGCCAGAACACAGGACTCGCATGTTATATAGCCAGAACACAGGACTCACATGTTATATAACCAGAACACAGGACTCACATGTTATATAGCCAGAACACAGGACTCGCATGTTATATAGCCAGAACACAGGACTCGCATGTTATATAACCAGAACACAGGACTCACATGTTATATAGCCAGAACACAGGACTCGCATGTTATATAGCCAGAACACAGGACTCGCATGTTATATAACCAGAACACAGGACTCGCATGTTATATAGCCAGAACACAGGACTCGCATGTTATATAACCAGAACACAGGACTTGCATGTTACATAGCCAGAACACAGGACTCACATGTTATATAACCAGAACACAGGACTCACATGTTATATAGCCAGAACACAGGACTCGCATGTTATTTGGTTTTCTTCCACCAGGGGGAGCAGTTGGGAGTCTGATTCTCCACATATGTTCATGGGAAAAGCTCCAGAGGCAAAAGAAACAGGGTACCAGGCATACAGGACCTGTGATGATTCCGACATTCCTGGGTACCAGCAGATATACAGGTAAGCCAGATACCAGGCATACAGGAAGTTTGAGTCTGATATTCCTGGGTACCAGCAGATATACAGGTAAACCAGATACCAGGCATACAGGAAGTTTGAGTCCGATATTCCTGGGTACCAGCAGACCAGGTATGCCATAATCCCTACTGAATATCAACATCTGTTGTTGGCAGTAGAGCTATTTTTAAAACATCTGTTGTTGACAGTCATAGTTTATTTGTGCAGTCGTATAATTATTTTGGACAGACATTTTAATGTTTACTGTATCTATGTGCATATAATGCGCATGTGCTGCTACTCTCCAAGTGTTATCCTCTAGACATCTCTCTGAGTGTTATCCTCTAGACATCTCTCCAAGTGGTATCCTCTGGCATCTCTCTGAGTGTTATCCTCTGGCATCTCTCCGAGTGTTATCCTCTGGAGATGTCTCTGAGTGCTATCCTCTGGCATCTCTCCGAGTGTTATCCTCTGGCATCTCTCCGAGTGTTATCCTCTGGCATTTCTCCGAGTGTTATCCTCTGACATCTCTCCGAGTGTTATCCTCTGGCATCTCTCCGAGTGCTATCCTCTAGACATCTCTCCAAACTTATTTTTGGCAACATTTTCTTCACATTTTTTAAATAAAACGGTTATTTAGGAATAATCGATTGAGTCGATGGGGGAATTTAAGATCAAATGAAGACAATCACGATTTAGGCCGTGTTCGTTCACATGTATGCTTGTATCATATATTGTCTCTGGGATGAATTGTCATCTTTATTTACTTAAACTATTTATAGATGTTATTTTACCCAGCAGAGTTAATCGTGTTCTCTTGTGTAGCTTCACATTTGGCTGCCCGATTAGCACAGTGGTGAGTACTCATGCTTCTCACCAAAGCAACCCAGGTTCGATTCTCAGACCGGGAAGGATGTGAGATGGTACGGTCGTCATCAGCTCTTGGCTATCGTTTTAATTAAATTAAAGTTTATATTTTAGCATCGTATAAGATGAAGTATGTTGATACACAATAGCGCGCGCCTAGCTCAACTTCTGTATCAACTGTGTAAAGTTAAATTGTATTTATGTTACGATTTAACCCATTCAACCCCAAGTAACTGACATGGACTGGTGCATTCAACCCCAAGTAACTGACATGGACTGGTGCATTCAACCCCAAGTAACTGACATGGACTGGTGCATTCAACACCAAGTAACTGACATGGACTGGTGCATGACATAACCCATTCAACACCAAGTAACTGACATGGACTGGTGCATAAACCATTCAACACCAAGTAACTGACATGGACTGGTGCATGATATTAACCCATTCAACACCAAGTAACTGACATGGACTGGTGCACATTCAACACCAAGTAACTGACATGGACTGGTGCCATTCAACCCCAAGTAATTGACATGGACTGGTGCATTCAACACCAAGTAACTGACATGGACTGGTGCATTCAACCCAAGTAACTGACATGGACTGGTGCATTCAACCCCAAGTAACTGACATGGACTGGTGCATTCAACCCCAAGTAACTGACATGGACTGGTGCATTCAACCCCAAGTAACTGACACGGACTGGTGCATTCAACCCCAAGTAACTGACATGGACTGGTGCATTCATCACCAAGTAACTGACATGGACTGGTGCATTCAACCCCAAGTAACTGACATGGACTGGTGCATTCATCACCAAGTAACTGACATGGACTGGTGCATTCAACCCCAAGTAACTGACATGGACTGGTGCATTCAACCCCAAGTAACTGACATGGACTGGTGCATTCAACCCCAAGTAACTGACATGGACTGGTGCATTCAACCCCAAGTATCTGACATGGACTGGTGCATTCAACCCCAAGTAACTGACATGGACTGGTGCATTCAACCCCAAGTAACTGACATGGACTGGTGCATTCAACCCCAAGTAACTGACCATGAGACTTGTAGTTTATTGTTTTGTTAGCTACTGATTATATTTTATTATATATATACCGTCTCCGTGGCTGGAGGTCAAAGTTTCGAACCTTGTCAGGGGTTTGTTCTAATATGGCCTGTCGGTGAGCTGCCAGCTAGTTAAATAATGCTTCCGATTGCCTACCAGCCTGGCGCCTGGCATACAAGCATAGGATTCGGAAAATACTGATGTTCGTAAAAAGAGGTGTCTCATAAATCGGAAATGGCTGGCCCTTTAAATAGGGGTGACACTATAATAAACGAATGTAGGACAAAATCCCCACCGGACAATACCCCCTAGGTCAAAACCCCCTAGGTCAATACCCCCCCCACTGGACAAAACACCCACCGGACAAAACATCCACTATTCTCATTCTCAGTATTTATTGCAACAAGTAAAACATAACAATATATACATGTAACAATTTCATGTAGTGTATGATGTCCATCTTGCTTACAAGTGTATGCTGATTTTGATTCTGATTCCTCTGCATAGTTTATATATATCCCCAAATAATGATGAAGCCAGGCCATCAATTACTAGAATGGCTTCTAATGATCCCCAATTAAATAATTGTAATTGATCCAATGATCCAATTGACTAGAGAATGGCTTCCAATGATCCATAACAATTGCAATTGATAAACTATCTTCTAATGATAATTAGTTTAAACATATTTTATTCAGAAAATAACATATAAGAATAAAGTGTTACAAGAGAAATAATTTGGATTGGAAAACAATTGATCATTTGATAATTGATAATGACAATTGATCCATTGAGGCATGGATGATCCACAATTACAGTGTTAGTTGATATGAAATTCTTAGTAAAATACCTTCCTCAGTAAAAAAAGAGTTCCAAAGTTAAAAATAAGTAAATAATGTTCCAAGATATTATAAATAATATTTTTTGATAATGATGGGGGTTATGTCCATTTTTCCAATACGGCAGTGGGGGTTTTCACCTAGGTGACACTGACCAGTGGGGGTATTGACTTAGGGGGTATTGTCCGGTGGGGGTATTGTCTGGACACCATAATAAACAAACACTTTACTTTATATAGAGATTCAGGGCAGAATGGTGGCCAGGAAATTGCTAATCATTTGAAGTGTGGGGCTCAAATGGACGAGGACAGGAAGAAAGTGCAGACAGGTTTGGACTAACATATTGCTTACATCTGTTTTATCTATTTTTGTCCCGGTAAGTAAAGCTGAGCGCGATGCTCAATGTGAACCGAGACTGTCCGATTAACGCAGTGATTAGCACGCTCGCTTCTCACCAATGCAACCTGGGTTTGATCCTCGGACTGGGAAGTATGTGAGATTGTATGGTGGTCGCCAGATCGTACAAGTAGGTTTTATCCGGGTACTACGGATTCCTCCCACACAAAGTCTGGAAGTCATTGTAAAATAAATAAAGTTAATTCTAATCTGAAATGAAAGATAGCTGTCATAGGGACCATCTTGAAATGTATTTTCCACTTCTCCTCCCTCTACCTGCCTATTATTATGTTTCATGACATCAAATCACTTGCCGCTAACCACTTCATGTTCGAAACCCACTGGGGGTGTCAAATTCTATCCATTGAGGAATCTATCCAGCTGGCTTGCGGAACATCGGTAGTTCTACCCAGTTGCCTGTCCGTGTCTGAAATACTGCACGGAGGGGCACCCAGGGTCTTCCTCCACCAAACATAGCTGGAGAGTCGCCGTATGACCTAAGCTGTGGGTATGACTTTAAACCCTCAAACAATTTCATACAACCCCACCCACAGGCACCAGACACAACAAAAATAAAAAAATTTGGCCTATGGTCATATATACTGAGTCAAAAAAGAAACGATACCTGGTGTTTATGTGTCTATAATTTCAACATT
>CM026387.1:95625474-95700054 GCA_014843695.1 Archivesica marissinica | reverse complement strand
CCAAGTATACATAGTCACGACTCACGAGCCATTTACAAAGTGTGGATAATAGATACATCGCATACCATAGATCTATAGCTGATTGTGTGTGAACAAATTAGTAATTTAATAGTGCTGTTATGTAACTGGTGTCGAATTTGTTCGACTGCATTGGGGTCGAGAAATTCTTGGTCCGATATGTCTATATGTGGGACGAGTTGTTTTGAGTTCGAGATGTATTGTTTTCATCCGGATCACCATTGCCTTTTCCCTCTCACAAAGATTAAAAATGCCGTGCATGACAGTTGTGCGATGTATCGTTCCCAGGTTTGCTCAATACATCGCTCGCTCCTCAGCTCTAACGACAGCAGTACTTCCCGGGAAGATATCTAGTTACCCACTTACTCGTAAATTCTGTATGGAAGTTCCAAAACAGAAGAAAGAAACGTAAGATAATTTTTAGATATTCTGGTATCGTGACATAAGACGAATGATAAGTGTAACTGTAACATGTCTGCTAACATGTATGTATATTCCATTAATGTCAAACCCCTTGCGGGGACGTAGACATGTTTTCCTGTGCAAGCTTAGTCGACCTAAGTGGTACTAAGCAATGTGTGTGAGGTGACTTGCTCAATGACACTACATACGTGGCCTGACTGAGTATCGAACCCGGGGCGATCGATTACAAATCTGATGCTCTACCACTGGACCATGGATGCCACACGATGTCTACATCTCGCGAGGGGTTTGACATTGCAGGAAGATAGATAGATGGATAGTCTAACATGTCTACAGCCCGCGAGGGGTTTGACATTGCAGGAAGATAGATAGTCTAACATGTCTACAGCCCGCGAGGGGTTTGACATTGCAGGAAGATAGATAGTCTAACATTTCTACATCCCGCGAGGGGTTTGACATTGCAGGAAGATAGATAGTCTAACATGTCTACAGCCCGCGAGGGGTTTGACATTGCAGGAAGATAGATAGTCTAACATGTCTACAGCCCGCGAGGGGTTTGACATTGCAGGAAGATAGATAGATAGTCTAACATGTCTACAGCCCGCGAGGGGTTTGACATTGCAGGAAGATATATAGATAGTCTAATATGTCTACATCCCGCGAGGGGTTTGACATTGCAGGAAGATAGATAGATAGTCTAACATGTCTACATCCCGCGAGGGGTTTGACATTGCAGGAAGATAGATAGATAGTCTAACATGTCTACATCCCGCGAGGGGTTTGACATTGCAGGAAGATAGATAGATAGTCTAACATGTCTACATCCCGCGAGGGGTTTGACATTGCAGGAAGATAGATAGATAGTCTAACATGTCTACATCCCGCATAGGGTTTGACATTGCAGGAAGATAGATAGATAGTCTAACATGTCTACATCCCGCGAGGGGTTTGACATTGCAGGAAGATAGATAGATAAATAGTCTAACATGTCTACATCCCGCGAGGGGTTTGACATTGCAGGAAGATAGATAGATAGTCTAACATGTCTACAGCCCGCGAGGGGTTTGACATTGCAGGAAGATAGATAGATAGTCTAACATGTCTACATCCCGCGAGGGGTTTGACATTGCAGGAAGATAGATAGATAGTCTAACATGTCTACAGCCCGCGAGGGGTTTGACATTGCAGGAAGATAGATAGATAGTCTGACATGTCTACATCCTGCGAGGGGTTTGACATTGCAGGAAGATAGATAGATAGTCTAACATGTCTACATCCCGCGAGGGGTTTGACATTGCAGGAAGATAGATAGATAGATAGATAGTCCAACATGTCTACATCCCGCGAGGGGTTTGACATCGCAGGTCAACATGTACACAGAGAGGTGACAATCCGCTCACACAATATACAATTTAACATGTAAACAGAGAGGTGACAATCCACACACACAATATACAATTTAACATGTAAACAGAGAGTTGACAATCCGCACACATAATATACAATTTAACATGTATGTTAATTACTCCACTGAATCAACAGTGAGTGGGGAGACATACGTTTATTACTCCACTGAAGCAACAGTGAATGGGGGAGACATAAGTTTGTTTTCAGAAACAATCTCTAGTTTTACCTTATTCTGATAATGTGTGTGAACTCCAGCCAAGTATGTTAAGACCAGCCCAGTATGTCAATACCAGTATGTCATGACCAGCCCAGTATGTCATGACCAGTATGTCAAGACCAGCCCAGTATGTCATGACCAGCCCAGTATGTCATGTGACCAGTATGTCAAGACCAGTCCAGTATGTCAAGACCAGCCCAGTATGTCTAGACCAGTATGTCAAGACCAGCACTATGTTATGACCAGCCCAGTATGTCAAGACCAGCACTATGTTATGACCAGCCCAGTATGTCAAGACCAGCACTATGTTATGACCAGCCCAGTATGTCAAGACCAGCACTATGTTATGACCAGCCCAGATGTCAAGACCAGCACTATGTTATTACCAGCACTATGTCAAGACCAGCACTATGTTATTACCAGCACTATGTTCTTACCAGCACTATGTTATGACCAGCACTATGTTATGACCAGCACTATGTTATGACCAGCACTATGTTCAGAAACAACTATAACTGTCAAATAAAAGAGTACAAAACAAACTACTGTAATGCCCCTAAGATATTCCTCATTAAAACTACTAATCAGGACAGACAGACTGCAAGCTTATAAACTCTTCCCAAACCCAGTTCCCTATGCAGTTAAGATGATTATCTTATTCTTGTTTTATTTAAGCTTGAACCACAGGCATTTGAAGACTCGACACCAATTTTAATATTTCCGCAACTACGGCATTTAATTCCACGATATTTTTACAAAATCAATACTAGTTGCTATTATCATCATTTCCACAGAAACACGAATATCCCGGGTAACAAGGAGATGTTAGCTATGTCAAAGGCTGTATTCCAGATAGTAGCACCGCTACACCCCAGCATGACACACCTAATCCATGACCAGAAACTTCTGTCTCCTGTGAAATGTATTTAATTCTATGCGACTTTTAGCATTACCAGTGTCCTGTGGTGTTTTGTCAATATTTTATCTGTAATATTTGGTTCTGTTGATTGGTCACATCTTGCTGCATCTTGTAACATTTATACATAGAACATTTATACATAGAACATTTATACATAGAACATTCATAACATTTATATATAGAACATTTACACATAGAACATTCATGCATATACTATTTACACATAAAACACCCATAGAACATTTATACATAGAACATTCATAGAACATTTATGCATATAACATGTATACATAGAGCACAGAACATTATACATAAAACTTTTTTAACATAGAACATCATTACATAGAACATTTTACATAAAACATTTTTGCACAGAACATCTGTATGTAGAACATTTATACATAAAACATTTATACATAGAACACAGACCATTTATTCATAGAACATTTACACATGCACATTTATACATAGAACATTTATACGTACAACATTTATACATGAACATTTATACATAGAACATTTATACATAGCACATTTATACATAGAACATTTATACAGTGAACATTTATACAGTGAACAGTTATACATACAACATTTATACATTGAACATTTATACATACAACATTTATACATACAACATTTATACATACAACATTTATACATACAACAGTTATACATTGAATATTTATACATTGAACAGTTATACATACAACATTTATACGTAGAACATTTATACATACAACATTTATACATTGAACAGTTATACATACAACATTTATACATAGAACAGTTATACATAGAACATGTATACATAGAACATTTATACATTGAACATTTATACATTGAACATTTATACATTGAACATTTATACATTGAACAGTTATACATAGAACAGTTATACATTGAACAGTTATACATTGAACATTTATACATTGAACAGTTATACCTAGAACATTTATACATTGAACAGTTATACATAGAACAGTTATACATTGAACATTTATACATTGAACAGTTATACATAGAACATTTATACATTGAACAGTTATACATAGAACAGTTATACATACAACATTTATACATAGAACAGTTATACATAGAACATTTATACATTGAACAGTTATACATTGAACATTTATACATAGCACATTTATACATTGAACAGTTATACATTGAACAGTTATACATAGAACACTTATACATAGAACATGTATATATATATATAGAACATTTATACATAGAACATTTATACATAGCACATTTATACATTGAACATTTATACATTGAACATTTATACATTGAACAGTTATACATAGAACATTTATACATACAACAGTTATACATACAACAGTTATACATACAACAGTTATACATACAACAGTTATACATACAACATTTATACATACAACATTTATACATAGAACAGTTATACATAGAACATTTATACATTGAACAGTTATACATACAACATTTATACATACAACATTGAACAACTATACATAGAACATTTATACATAGAACAGTTATACATACAACATAACAGTTATACATACAACATTTATACATAGAACAGTTATACATAGAACAGTTATACATAGAACATTTATACATACAACATTTATACATACAACATTTATACATACAACATTTATACACATATATATGATTTAACTTCAGATCATTTCTTAATTTCAAAATGATAGCTTTATACAATGTAGAAGGACATGTACTTGGTCCGGTCACGATTGCGTGCTTAACCCTTTCCTTCATAGAGATTTAGGTTAATATATTATAATATCTTCATACAAACGGCAGACATTTAGCTATCATGCAGTGGATAAGTAGTCGCCATATCTATCCCACCTTCATAGATATTACTGGGACTACAAGAAATTCTGGCCTTTATTATGAACATTGGTTTGGTTACTACATTTCAATGTATGTCATATTGGTAATGTCGTCAAGAGGTGCTTCTATGAGGGAAAGGGTTAAGTAAGTTTGATGGACCATGATGGATTAAACCTTTCAAGAAATGGCATGTTTTATATATTTTCAGGGTTGCAGTGCATTTTGTTTGTATGGATGGAACTAAACTGACAGCCAATGCTAAAGTTGGAGATAATATGCTGGATGTTGTCATTGACAATGATTTAGATCTTGATGGATTTGGTTCATACATCAACAATGATTTACATGTAGATCTTGATATAATATTATTTGGTTCATACATCAACAATGATTTACATGTAGATCTTGATATAATATTATTTGGTTCATACATCAACAATGATTTACATGTAGATCTTGATATAATATTATTTGGTTCATACATCAACAATGATTTACATGTAGATCTTGATATAATATTATTTGGTTCATACATCAACAATGATTTACATGTAGATCTTGATATAATATTATTTGGTTCATACATCAACAATGATTTACATGTAGATCTTGATATAATATTATTTGGTTCATACATTGACAATGATTTAGATCTTGATAGATTTGGTTCATACATCGACAATGATTTAGATATTGATAGATGTGGACGAAATAGTCGCCCTAGGGACCTTGACTTCGCCCTCCTAACCCTAACCCACTTCTCCCTAAAAAAATATATTATTTTTTGGTTTTTACGATTTTCAAACAAAATTTTGTCTAGTAAGATACACTGGCCCATTATAAAGCACTCCTATTCAAATGTTGTATTTAATGGTTGTACTGTGCATTTTAACCCTATTTTGCAGTAGTATATTAAAGAACACAATTTAAGGAAGTGATCACGCGCTTTCCCACTTCTCCCAAAAATTCTGACCTAGAATGAACCCTGTGTCATACCACGCTGTTATATCTCACTGTGCTACAGTTGTATTGTTGGTTATATGCTTCAGGAGCATGTGAAGGGACGTTGGCGTGTTCTACTTGCCATTTGGTATTTACACAGGAAGATTATGATAAACTACGAGAGGAGCCTTCGGACGAGGAACTCGATATGTTAGATCTCGCATACGAACTGACAGACACGTACGTTCACACATTTGTTAGATTTCGCATACGAACTGACAGACATGTACGTTCACACATTTGTTAGATCTCGCATACGAACTGACAGACATGTACGTTCACACATTTGTTAGATCTCGCATACGAACTGACAGACACGTACGTTCACACATTTGTAATCACATAGAATAGACTCGGTGGTTAGTGTTATTGAATAGCTCATCCTGGAGTGATGGCCCCATCATGCCGTATTAACTATATTGTTAAATGTGACTTTAAACTCTTAGGCTCGTCTGTAACATGCCATTATGGTAAATGAATAGTTAATGCTAGCGACATGTCACAGTCTTGTTGATTCTGGTCTTTGCTAATTGCTGTCTGGTTAATTCTGGTGTTTGCTATCCACTATCTGGTTAATTCTTGTGTTTGCCAACTGCTGTCTGGTTAATTCTGGTGTGTGCTGTCTGGTTAATTCTGGTGTTTGTTGATTGATGTCTGGTTGATTCTGGTGTTTGCTGTCTGGTTGATTGTGAATGGGGTTGAGTGGATTGCTGTCTAATTGATTGTGAATGGGGTTGGGTGGATTGCTGTCTGGTTGATTATGAATGGGGTTGGGTGGATTGCTGTCTGGTTGATTGTGAATGGGGTTGGGTGGATTGCTGTCTGGTTGATTGTGAATGGGGTTGGGTGGATTGCTGTCTGGTTGATTATGAATGGGGTTGGGTGGATTGCTGTCTGGTTGATTGTGAATGGGGTTGGGTGGATTGCTGTCTGGTTGATTGTGAATGGGGTTGGGTGGATTGCTGTCTGGTTGATTGTGAATGGGGTTGGGTGGATTGCTGGCTGGTTGATTGTGAATGGGGTTTGAGTGGATTGCTGTCTGGTTGTTTTGTGAATGGGGTTGAGTGGATTGCTGTCTGGTTGATTGTCAATGGGGTTGGGTTGATTATGAATGAGGTTGAGTGGATTGCTGTCTGGTTGTTTGTGAATGGGGTTGAGTGGATTGCTGTCTGGTTGATTGTGAATGGGGTTGGGTTGATTATGAATGGGGTTAAGTGGATTGCTGTCTAGTTGATTGTGAATGGGGTTGAGTGGATTGCTGTCTAGTTGATTGTGAATGGGGTTGAGTGGATTGCTGTCTGGTTGATTGTGAATGGGGTTGGGTGGATTGCTGTCTGGTTGATTGTGAATGGGGTTGGGTGGATTGATGTCTGGTTGATTGTGAATGGGGTTGAGTGGATTGCTGTCTGGTTGTTTGTGAATGGGGTTGAGTGGATTGCTGTCTGGTTGATTGTGAATGGGGTTGGGTTGATTATGAATGAGGTTGAGTGGATTGCTGTCTGGTTGTTTGTGAATGGGGTTGAGTGGATTGCTCTCTGGTTGATTGTGAATGGGGTTGGGTTGATTATGAATGGGGTTAAGTGGATTGCTGTCTAGTTGATTGTGAATGGGGTTGAGTGGATTGCTGTCTAGTTGATTGTGAATGGGGTTGAGTGGATTGCTGTCTGGTTGATTGTGAATGAGGTTGAGTGGATTGCTGTCTGGTTGATTGTGAATGGGGTTGAGTGGATTGCTGTCTTGTTGATTATGAATGGGGTTGGGTGGATTGTGAATGGGGTTGGGTTGATTATGAATGGGGTTGAGTGGATTGCTGTCTAGTTGATTGTGAATGGGGTTGAGTGGATTGCTGTCTAGTTGATTGTGAATGGGGTTGAGTGGATTGCTGTCAGGTTGATTATGAATGGGGTTGGGTGGATTGCTGTCTTGTTGATTGTCAATGGGGTTGATTGGATTGCTGTCTGGTTGATTGTGAATGGGGTTGAGTGGATTGCTGTCTTGATGATTATGAATGGGGTTGGGTGGATTGCTGTCTGGTTGATTGTGAATGGGGTTGAGTGGATTGCTGTCTGGTTGATTGTGAATGGGGTTGAGTGGTTTGCTGTCTTGTTGATTATGAATGGGGTTGGGTGGATTGTGAATGGGGTTGGGTTGATTATGAATGGGGTTGAGTGGATTGCTGTCTAGTTGATTGTGAATGGGGTTGAGTGGATTGCTGTCTAGTTGATTGTGAATGGGGTTGAGTGGATTGCTGTCAGGTTGATTATGAATGGGGTTGGGTGGATTACTGTCTTGTTGATTGTCAATGGGGTTGATTGGATTGCTGTCTGGTTGATTGTGAATGTGGTTGAGTGGATTGCTGTCTTGTTGATTATGAATGGGGTTGGGTGGATTGCTGTCTGGTTGATTGTGAATGAGGTTGGGTGGATTGCTGTCTGGTTGTTTGTGAATGGGGTTGGGTTGATTGTGAATGGGGTTGAGTGGATTGCTGTCTGGTTGATTGTGAATGGGGTTGGGTGGATTGCTGTCTGGTTGTTTGTGAATGGGGTTGGGTGGATTGATGTCTGGTTGATTGTCAATGGGGTTGATTGGATTGCTGTCTGGTTGATTGTGAATGGGGTTGGGTTGATTATGAATGGGGTTAAGTGGATTGCTGTCTAGTTGATTGTGAATGGGGTTGAGTGGATTGCTGTCTAGTTGATTGTGAATGGGGTTGAGTGGATTGCTGTCTGGTTGATTGTGAATGAGGTTGAGTGGATTGCTGTCTGGTTGATTGTGAATGGGGTTGAGTGGATTGCTGTCTTGTTGATTATGAATGGGGTTGGGTGGATTGTGAATGGGGTTGGGTTGATTATGAATGGGGTTGAGTGGATTGCTGTCTAGTTGATTGTGAATGGGGTTGAGTGGATTGCTGTCTAGTTGATTGTGAATGGGGTTGAGTGGATTGCTGTCTTGTTGATTATGAATGGGGTTGGGTGGATTGCTGCCTGGTTGATTGTGAATGGGGTTGAGTGGATTGCTGTCTGGTTGATTGTGAATGGGTTGGGTGGATTGCTGTCTGGTTGTTTGTGAATGGGGTTGGGTGGATTGATGTCTGGTTGATTGTCAATGGGGTTGATTGGATTGCTGTCTAGTTGATTGTGAATGGGGTTGAGTGGATTGCTGTCTGGTTGATTATGAATGGGGTTGGGTGGATTGCTGTCTGGTTGATTGTGAATGAGGTTGAGTGGATTGCTGTCTGGTTGATTGTGAATGGGGTTGGGTGGATTGATGTCTGGTTGATTGTCAATGGGGTTGATTGGATTGCTGTCTGGTTGGTTGAGTGGATTGCTGTCTTGTTGATTATGAATGGGGTTGGGTGGATTGCTGTCTGGTTGATTGTGAATGAGGTTGAGTGGATTGCTGTCTAGTTGATTGTGAATAGGGTTGAGTGGATTGCTGTCTAGTTGATTGTGAATGGGGTTGAGTGGATTGCTGTCTTGTTAATTATGAATGGGGTTGGGTGGATTGTGAATGGGGTTGGGTGGATTGCTGTCTAGTTGATTGTGAATGGGATTGAGTGGATTGCTGTCTGGTTGATTGTGAATGGGGTTGGGTGGATTGCTGTTTGGTTGATTGTGAATGAGGTTGAGTGGATTGCTGTCTGGTTGATTGTGAATGGGGTTGAGTGGATTGCTGTCTAGTTGATTGTGAATGGGATTGAGTGGATTGCTGTCTGGTTGATTGTGAATGGGGTTGGGTGGATTGCTGTTTGGTTGATTGTGAATGAGGTTGAGTGGATTGCTGTCTGGTTGATTGTGAATGGGGTTGAGTGGATTGCTGTCTTGTTGATTATGAATGGGGTTGGGTGGATTGTGAATGGGGTTGAGTGGATTGCTGTCTGGTTGATTGTGAATGGGGTTGGGTGGATTGCTGTCTGGTTGATTGTGAATGAGGTTGAGTGGATTGCTGTCAGGTTGATTGTGAATGAGGTTGAGTGGATTGCTGTCAGGTTGATTGTGAATGGGGTTGGGTGGATTGCTGTCTGGTTGATTGTGAATGGGGTTGGGTTGATTGCTGTCTGGTTGATTGTGAATGGAAAGGAAAGGTGTTGTTAGGTAAACTGCCCGTCGGCGATATAGCCTGAAATGGTGCTGATGCAGGCGTAAAACCCGAAAATATAACAACATAAATTGTTCTTAGTTCCGCTTTTTAATCCAATATAACTGCAATATAAATATCTCCAATATAACTGCAATATAAATATCTCCAATATAACTGCAATATAAATATCTCCAATATAACTGCAACATAAATATCTCCAATATAACTGCAACATAAATATCTCCAATATAACTGCAATATAAATATCTCCAATATAACTGCAACATAAATATCTGCAATATAAATATCTCCAATATAACTGCAATATAAATAACTCCAATATAACTGCAACATAAATATCTGCAATATAACTGCAATATAAATATCTCCAATATAACTGCAATATAAATATCTCCAATATAACTGCAACATAAATATCTCCAATATAACTGCAATATAAATAACTCCAATATAACTGCAACATAACTGCAATATAACTGCAATATAAATAACTCCAATATAACTGCAATATAAATATCTCCAATATAACTGCATCATAAATATCTGCAATATAACTGCAATATAAATATCTGCAATATAACTGCAATATAAATATCTGCAATATAACTGCACTATAAATATCTGCAATATAACTGCAATATAAATAACTCCAATATAACTGCAATATAAATATCTGCAATATAACTGCAACATAAATATCTCAAAAATAACTCCAATATAACTCCAAGTAACCAATATTAATAAAGAAGTCAATCATAATACTCTCTGGGAACTAATAAAAGGAAGAATCAGAGACGAATCAATAAAATTTTCAAGTAGAATAAAGAAACAGAAAGACATAACTGAAAAGGAAATATTAGAAAATATTAAACGTATAGAAACAGAACTAGGGTTAAATCCAACAAATAATGACACATGTGTAAACCTTAAAAATGAGAAGGCAAAATACAATAGACTCCAAGAAGATAAAATAAAAGGGATTTTACTGAGAACTAAAGCTGAATGGGTCGAAGGTGCAGAGAAAAACACAAAATATTTCTCAAATCTTGAAAAGAAAATAGCCGAAGAGAAATCTATCAAATTAATGGAAATCAATGGAAACCTCGACTCGAACCAAACTAATGTGAAATCATATTACGAAAAACTCTACACAAATGATAGTACTATACAATTAAATGATGCATACTTTCGTGATAAAAGTATTTTACTAAATAATGAAGATAAAAATAGTTGTGAAGGTAAAATAAATGATTATGAATGTTCTATAACACTAAAAGATATGAAAAACAATAAAAGCCCCTGAACCGATGGAATGTCAGTAGAACTGTATAAGATATTCTGGAATGATATCAAAACGTATCTAATAAATTCCCTTAACTATTCATTCGATATAAATAAATTAACGGAATTACAAAAGCAAAGTAATATCACATTACTGCCTAAAAAGGATAATGATTTACATCTTGTTAGTAACTGGAGACCTATTTCGTTACTAAACATCGATTATAAATTATGTACTAAAGTTATTGCAAATCGTTTGAAATATGTGTTACCAACAATCATTAGTAGTGACCAAACAGGATTTTTAAAAAACAGCTACATTGGGGAGAACATAAGAACTTTGTAAGAAGTTATTGAATATACAAATCAAAACGATAACAAAGCAATATTATTCTTTGCGGATTTTCAAAAAGCGTTTGATAGTCTGGACCATTCATTCATGTTTAAATGTCTAAAACACTTTAACTTTGGAGATGATATAATAAAATGGGTACGGTTGTTTTACAAAGATGCAAACACCTGTATTAGTATCAATGGACATTCATCACAATTTTTCAAAATAAAAAAAGGCGTTAGACAAGGTTGTCCTCTTTCTCCATACTTATTTTTAATATGCTTGGAAATTCTATCAAGGGAAATCAACAAAAACGATAACGTTAGAGGGATCACATTATACAATACAGAAATAAAACAAACATTGTTTGCAGATGATGCTACGTATATCACTGACGGCACAAAAAGGTCTTGAAACATTAATAGAAACAATAGAAAAATTTGGAAATGTCTCTGGTCTCAAATTAAATATTTAGAAGTGTACAGCTTTAAAAATAGGTTCACTAAAGACAGCCAACATTGAATTTTGTAAAGAGAAACTTTTTTCATGGTCTTCAACGACTCCTTCAACACTTGGAATCACATTTACAAACAACTTCAGAACCGCAATTGAAATAAATTTAAACCCCAAAATAGCAGCATTAACACATTGTCTAAATAAGTGGAAACGTTGGAAGCTATCACAGATTGGCAAAATAACAGTTCTAAAAACATATGCCTTTCCTAAACTTGTTTATCCCATAACAGTTCTAAACAACCCTAGTGCAGTCATTCTCAAGGATATTAACAAAATAATGTTTGATTTTTTATGGGATACAAAATTGCTCGAAATACTATAATACAGGATTATGAGAATGGTGGACTAAGAATGATAGACATAGAATCTTTTATAACTTCTTTGAAAATAAATTGGATTAAACGTTTGTTAAACTCTACTAATGCAAAATGGAAACACATATATAATAAGCAGCTAGAATCCTTCGGAGGAACACTTTTATTTAGAAGCAATATAAATGAAAAAACATGCGAAAACTTAAATATAAAATCACGCTTTCTAAAGGAAATGATACAATCATGGTCAAAAGCCAATCTTGATAAAAATAAAATATCCATCTCTAAACAATTGTTATGGAATAATGAAAACATTAAGGATTCAAGAAAGAAAACCTTCTTTTATAATGATTGGTTTAATAATGGAGTGCAATTCATTGAACATGTGTACGATTTTCGAAATAAAACGTTTTACAATTTTCCAGTTTTTTCCAGACTTTATAATGTAAAAACCAGAGATTATCTTAAGTACCATACATTAATAAACAATATACCAAAGAAATGGAAATAGGATATGAAAAATGAAATTATGATGTATAAACCCACCAGTGCTATTACTTGATAAAATTCACACAATAAAGAAAGTGAATAAATTTATTTATGATATTTTGATAAAACAAAGAATACCCGCAAAAAGAAAAAATCACTGCAAATGGGAATATGAAATTGAAAATTTTAATCCAAACTGGGATGAAATATACACAAATTATTCTAAATATACAATTGACACAAAATTACGTGCATTTCAATACAAATACATAATGAGAATTATACCTAACAACTCTGATTTCCTTGGGACTGTTTGATTTCCCGGGACTGTTTGATTTCCTGGTGACTGTTTGATTTCCTTGGACTGTTTGATTTCCTTGGACTGTTTGATTTCCTTGGAACTGTTTGATTTCCTTGGGACTGTTTGATTTCCTTGGGACTGTTTGATTTCCTGGGACTGTTTGATTTCCTTGGGACTGTTTGATTTCCCTGGGACTGTTTGATTTCCCGGGACTGTTTGATTTCCTGGGGACTGTTTGATTTCCTTGGACTGTTTGATTTCCTTGGGACTGTTTGATTTCCTTGGGACTGTTTGATTTCCTTGGACTGTTTGATTTCCTTGGGACTGTTTGATTTCCTTGGAACTGTTTGATTTCCTTGGAACTGTTTGATTTCCCTGGGACTGTTTGATTTCCTTGGGACTGTTTGATTTCCCGGGACTGTTTGATTTCCTGGTGACTGTTTGATTTCCCTGGGACTGTTTGATTTCCTTGGGACTGTTTGATTTCCCGGGACTGTTTGATTTCCTGGTGACTGTTTGATTTCCCGGGACTGTTTGATTTCCTTGGGACTGTTTGATTTCCTTGGAACTGTTTGATTTCCTTGGAACTGTTTGATTTCCCTGGGACTGTTTGATTTCCTTGGGACTGTTTGATTTCCCGGGACTTGTTTGATTTCCTTGGACTGTTTGATTTCCCGGGACTGTTTGATTTCCTTGGAACTGTTTGATTTCCTTGGGACTGTTTGATTTCCCGGGACTGTTTGATTTCCTCGGGACTGTTAGAGTTCCTTGGGACTGTTTGATTTCCTCGGGACTGTTAGAGTTCCTTGGGACTGTTTGATTTCCTCGGGACTGTTAGAGTTCCTTGGGACTGTTTGATTTCCTTGGGAACTGTTTGATTTCCTTGGGACTGTTTGATTTCCTTGGAACTGTTTGATTTCCTTGGGAACTGTTTGATTTCCTTGGGACTGTTTGATTTCCTCGGGACTGTTAGAGTTCCTTGGGACTGTTTGATTTCCTTGGGAACTGTTTGATTTCCTTGGGACTGTTTGATTTCCTTGGGAACTGTTTGATTTCCTTGGGACTGTTTGATTTCCCTGGGACTGTTTGATTTCCTTGGGACTGTTTGATTTCCTGGGAACTGTTTGATTTCCTTGGGACTCTTTGATTTATAAACATTATCGTTTCAGGTCGAGACTTGGTTGTCAGATCATTGTAACAAAGGATATGGAAGGTCTCACGGTACGGATACCAGCCGGTGTGGCAGACGCTAGGGACCCATAACATTTATGACTGTTAGGCCTCGTTAAGTTACTCAGTCGAGATCCGTGTACATGTATTCATATTTTTATGAATCACATTTGGAATGATATACAATGTACATGTATTACATTGCAATATATTTTTTATTTTGATGTACAAATTTAAACATATATTTTAATATACACATTTATTTTAGCTTGATTGTGAAACAAGTTCTTACAACATTATTCTAATCATTCTCTATGCCTCCTTCCTGATGGAATCCATCGCCATGCAGGAGAGAGAAGAGTGCATCTAAGTGTTGTGTATAAAGACACAACCGCCGTGGTTCAGACACATCATGTCATACTTCATTTATCAGCCATACATTGTATATAATTATGTTTGAAGCCATACATTGTATATAATTATGTTTGAAGCCATACATTGTATATAATTATGTTTGAAGCCATACATTGTATATAATTATGTTTGAAGCCATACATCGTATATAATTATGTTTGAAGCCAAAATCTGTTCAAAAATATGTCCACACTTTCGTTTCTTCACCAGTATCGAATGGTCACTGTCATTAAGGCCTAGCCCACAGTTGCCAATATAGAATAGTCGCTGTCAATTAGGCCTAGCCTAGCCCCCCCCCCAGTTGCCAGTATAGAATAGTCGCTGTCAATAAGGCCTAGCCCCCCGTTGCCAGTTTGGACACGTCATTTGAATCGTCGGTATTGGCAAAGAATAAGTCAGTGAGTTTTAGTTACTTCACTATTGCATCGTACTGAAGACACGCAATCAGTGAGTTTTAGTTACTTCACTATTGCATCGTACTGAAGACACGCAATCAGTGAGTTTTAGTTACTTCACTATTGCATCGTTCTGAAGACATGCAATCAGTGAGTTTTAGTTACTTCACTATTGCATCGTTCTGAAGACACGCAATCAGTGAGTTTTAGTTGCTTCACTATTGCATCGTACTGAAGACACGCAATCAGTGAGTTTTAGTTGCTTCACTATTGCATCGTACTGAAGACACGCAATCAGTGAGTTTTAGTTGCTTCACTATTGCCTTGTTCTGAAGACATGCAAATCAGTAATAAACAAAATATTGTAAACATTCCAATACACGACGTAGATTCCAGGAAAATGAGATGAATATAGTATAATGACCAATTGATAGTGAGTTCTTGTGATATAGACGTCTGATACATGCTGACACGATATGTTCCTTTTCAGAATGGTGAGATTACACTGTATGCGAGTGTCCAATGCAGTATGCGAGTCCCATGCAGTATGCTAGTGTCCCATGCAGTATGTGAGTGTCCCTTGCAGTCCCGTGCAGTCCCGTGCAGTATGCTAGTGTCCCATGCAGTATGCGAGTCCCATGCAGTATGCTAGTGTCCCATGCAGTATGCTAGTGTCCCATGCAGTATGCTAGTGTCCCATGCAGTATGCTAGTGTCCCATGCAGTATGCTAGTGTCCCATGAGGTATGCTAGTGTCCCATGCAGTATGCTAGTGTCCCATGCAGTATGCTAGTGTCCCATGCAGTATGCTAGTGTCCCATGCAGTATGCAAGTGTCCCATGCAGTATGCTAGTGTCCCATGCAGTATGCTAGTGTCCCATGCAGTATGCAAGTGTCACATGCAGTATGCTAGTGTCCCATGCAGTATACAAGTGTCCCATGCAGTATGCTAGTGTCCCATGCAGTATGCTAGTGTCCCATGCAGTATGTGAGTGTCCCTTGCAGTCCCGTGCAGTATGCGAGTGTTGCGTACAGTATGCTAGTGTCCCATGCAGTATGCTAGTGTCCCATGCAGTATGCTAGTGTCCCATGCAGTATGCTAGTGTCCCATGCAGTATGCTAGTGTCCCATGCAGTATGCAAGTGTCCCATGCAGTATGCTAGTGTCCCATGCAGTATGCTAGTGTCCCATGCGGTATGCTAGTGTCCCGTGCAGTATGCAAGTGTCCCGTGCAGTATGCAAGTGTCCCATGCAGTATGCTAGTGTCCCATGCAGTATGATAGTGTCCCATGCAGTATGATAGTGTCCCATGCAGTATGCTAGTGTCCCATGCAGTATGTGAGTGTCCCGTGCAGTATGCGAGTGTTGCGTACAGTATGTGAATGTCCTGTGCAGTATGTGAGTGTCTATTGACAAGCAACACTGCTAACAAAGGTTCTATTGACAAGCAACTCTGCTCACAAAGGATCTATTGACAAGTAACTCTGCTCACAAAGGTTCTATTGACAAGCAACACTGCTCACAAAGGATCTATTGACAAGTAACTCTGCTCACAAAGGATCTATTGACAAGCAACACTGCTCACATACTAATTTGCATACAGTGTTCTATTAATTTAGAAATTATGATCACGTGACTAGAATGTGAATGACTGCAGTAAATGCTGAACGGTTTTTAGCCAAATTCGGGATAATATTTTCTAAAAAAAAGACTTGGTTAATCGAAAATGATTTTATTATTTTCAAATACATTTTTTGTCTATTTGTTTACTGAGACACTTTGTGTAATATTGAATAGTAGAAGTTGTTGAGAAACAGAAATATGTTGACTCTGTGATGACTTGCAATGTTTGATATATGATACAATGATAGCGCAGTGGATGCGAGTTCGCTTCAGGTGCGAAAGGTCCGGAGTTCGAGCCCCGCTGGAGCCGTTACGATTGTGCCCTTAGGCAAGACATTTAAATTCCACGTTGCCTCTTCTCTCTCCCTCGTGGCGATGGATTCCATCAGGAATGAGGTCTCGAGAGTGATTAATATAAGTTGAAAGAACTTGTTTCCCAATCGAGCTAAAATAAATTAGTATAATGTATACAATTACATGTATATGTGTTTCAACATGTACTCCATCGGAACTGTGTCCGAGTACTCGAGTATCGAAATTGCTACTCGTTCCCATCCTTAATTTTTATATTTTTGAAATGCGTAATTGATCAGACTTTTTGACTTTGATGCATTGAAAACATTAATGTACACAACTGTCATACGTTTGCACAATCTGGCAATTTTAACACATTGCGTCCTCAGATATTCAATCTTAGTTCAATCTATCGTATAATGAAAGTAGACCCCCATTCTGTATGCTCTATATTCAAATCATAACTTGACAAAACTGATTATTCCCGCATTTCCAAACTTCAAAAAGTTGAACCTCCTTAGAACAACAACCTCACTACAACAACCAATCTTGGGTGTATCCGGATGGTGTTTGCTCTGGAGAGGTTTGACTGTAATACATATCAATTAATTATGCATGCTTACATAAGCCAACGTCTGATTTACAAGAACTGTTGTTATGTAGAGAACAGTAATTTGGCAGAGCAAATTGTAATATGTTGTAGCCATGGCAACGGATATAGTAAACAACTTATTTGTAGAACTGAATCCGGTACCTGTAGAACTGAATCCGGTACCTGTAGAACTGAATCCGGTACCTGTAGAACTGAATCTGGTACCTGTAGAACTGAATCCGGTACCTGTAGAACTGAATCCGGTACCTGTAGAACTGAATCCGGTACCTGTAGAACTGAATCCGGTACCTGTAGAACTGAATCTGGTACCAATAGAACTGAATCTGGTACCAGTAGAACTGAATCCGGTACCTGTAGAACTGAATCTGGTACCTGTAGAACTGAATCTGGTACCTGTAGAACTGAATCCGGTACCTGTAGAACTGAAACCGATACCAATAGAACTGAATCCGGTACCAGTAGAACTGAATCTGGAATCTGTAGAACGGAATCCGATACCTGTAGAACTGAATCCGATACCGGTAGAACTGAATCCGGTACTGGTAGAACTGAATCCAGTACGAATAGAACTGAATCCGGTACCAGTAGAACTGAATCCGGTACCGGTAGAACTGAATCCGGTACCTGTAGAACTGAATCCGGTACCTGTAGAACTGAAACCGATACCAATAGAACTGAATCCGGTACCAGTAGAACTGAATCTGGAATCTGTAGAACGGAATCCGATACCTGTAGAACTGAATCCGATACCGGTAGAACTGAATCCGGTACTGGTAGAACTGAATCCAGTACGAATAGAACTGAATCCGGTACCAGTAGAACTGAATCCGGTACCGGTAGAACTGAATCCGGTACCTGTAGAACTGAATCCGGTACCTGTAGAACTGAAACCGATACCAATAGAACTGAATCCGGTACCAGTAGAACTGAATCTGGAATCTGTAGAACGGAATCCGATACCTGTAGAACTGAATCCGATACCGGTAGAACTGAATCCGGTACTGGTAGAACTGAATCCAGTACGAATAGAACTGAATCCGGTACCAGTAGAACTGAATCCGGTACCGGTAGAACTGAATCCGGTACCTGTAGAACTGAATCCGGTACCTGTAGAACTGAATCCGGTACCTGTAGAACTGAATCCGGTACCCTGTAGAACTGAATCTGGTACCTGTAGAACTGAATCCAGTACCGGTAGAACTGAATCCGGTACCTGTAGAACTGAATCTGGTACCTGTAGAACTGAATCTGGTACCTGTAGAACTGAATCTGGTACCTGTAGAACTGAATCCGGTACCAGTAGAACTGAATCTGGTACCTGTAGAACTGAATCCGGTACCTGTAGAACTGAAACCGATACCAATAGAACTGAAACCGGTACCAGTAGAACTGAATCTGGAATCTGTAGAACGGAATCCGATACCTGTAGAACTGAATCCGGTACCTGTAGAACTGAATCCGGTACCTGTAGAACTGAATCCGGTACCTGTAGAACTGAATCCGGTACCTGTAGAACTGAATCTGGTACCTGTAGAACTGAATCCGGTACCTGTAGAACTGAATCCGGTACCTGTAGAACTGAATCCGGTACCTGTAGAACTGAATCCGGTACCAGTAGAACTGAATCCGGTACCTGTAGAACTGAATCCGGTACCTGTAGAACTGAATCCGTACCTGTAGAACTGAATCCGGTACCTGTAGAACTGAATCCGGTACCTGTAGAACTGAATCCGGTACCAGTAGAACTGAATCTGGAATCTGTAGAACGGAATCCGATACCTGTAGAACTGAATCCGGTACCACCTGTAGAACTGAATCCGGTACCTGTAGAACTGAATCCGGTACCGGTAGAACTGAATCTGGTACCTGTAGAACTGAATCCGGTACCTGTAGAACTGAATCCGGTACCAGTAGAACTGAATCCGGTACCTGTAGAACTGAATCTGGTACCTGTAGAACTGAATCTGGTACCTGTAGAACTGAATCCGGTACCTGTAGAACTGAATCCAGTACCAATAGAACTGAATCCGGTACCAGTAGAACTGAATCTGGAATCTGTAGAACGGAATCCGATACCTGTAGAACTGAATCCGATACCTGTAGAACTGAATCCGATACCGGTAGAACTGAATCCGGTACTGGTAGAACTGAATCCAGTACCAATAGAACTGAATCTGGTACCTGTAGAACTGAATCCGGTACCTGTAGAACTGAATCTGGTACCTGTAGAACTGAATCTGGTACCTGTAGAACTGAATCTGGTACCTGTAGAACTGAATCTGGTACCTGTAGAACTGAATCCGGTACCAGTAGAACTGAATCTGGTACCTGTAGAACTGAATCCGGTACCTGTAGAACTGAATCCGGTACCTGTAGAACTGAATCCGGTACCTGTAGAACTGAATCCGGTACCAGTAGAACTGAATCCGGTACCTGTAGAACTGAATCCGGTACCTGTAGAACTGAATCCGTACCTGTAGAACTGAATCCGGTACCTGTAGAACTGAATCCGGTACCTGTAGAACTGAATCCGGTACCAGTAGAACTGAATCTGGAATCTGTAGAACGGAATCCGATACCTGTAGAACTGAATCCGGTACCACCTGTAGAACTGAATCCGGTACCTGTAGAACTGAATCCGGTACCGGTAGAACTGAATCTGGTACCTGTAGAACTGAATCCGGTACCTGTAGAACTGAATCCGGTACCAGTAGAACTGAATCCGGTACCTGTAGAACTGAATCTGGTACCTGTAGAACTGAATCTGGTACCTGTAGAACTGAATCCGGTACCTGTAGAACTGAATCCAGTACCAATAGAACTGAATCCGGTACCAGTAGAACTGAATCTGGAATCTGTAGAACGGAATCCGATACCTGTAGAACTGAATCCGATACCTGTAGAACTGAATCCGATACCGGTAGAACTGAATCCGGTACTGGTAGAACTGAATCCAGTACCAATAGAACTGAATCTGGTACCTGTAGAACTGAATCCGGTACCTGTAGAACTGAATCTGGTACCTGTAGAACTGAATCTGGTACCTGTAGAACTGAATCTGGTACCTGTAGAACTGAATCTGGTACCTGTAGAACTGAATCCGGTACCAGTAGAACTGAATCTGGTACCTGTAGAACTGAATCCGGTACCTGTAGAACTGAATCCGGTACCAGTAGAACTGAATCCGGTACCAGTAGAACTGAATCTGGTACCTGTAGAACTGAATCCGGTAAAAGGTAAAAGTGTGTTACTTGGAAATACAGCATTTGTTTGTTGAGTTAACGGACATATTATGATGTATATGTTACCCAGGTTATACCTGGAACACGTTTGAAGGGGCATTGTTTTGTCATATTTGTTTTAAAAATCAACTGTTAAATAATAAAAAGTGTATATTTGACATTTTCTGTTTTGTTTTGAGTTGGGGGAGGGGATCTGGCACCGCAAACAGTAGATTTCTTACAGTATTTTATGTGTATGTTTTTTTACTCTTAAAGTCGGGCTTGACTGTGATTAAGACTCTTGTCTTAAAGCAGCATTACATCATAATAAAGGATGTTTTGGGTAAAATATAAATACTAATATGTGTGTGTTTACAAAAATAGAAATAGTCGCTCAGAAACGATAAAATTCCAATAAATTTAAACCGTCGTATACGCGAATTTGTTTATCAACACACGAAATGTAAACACACACGCGCATGCGTGAAACAACAGAGGATGTAGAAAACAACATATATATTTTGAACATCTTCCTCTAATGTCGAACCCCTCGCGGGGATGTAGAAATGTCCCTAAAAGACTTAGCTAACAGAGGTATGAATCAACATGTCAAGTAATTTAATTAAAAAGACAACGTGGGACAAATGGGGACGATGCATTCCAAATGTGCGGACGATGCGTTTCGGTTGTCACTCTGTTCCAACTCTGTACCATACTACACACATTACCACTCAATTATTGGAGCAAGGGAACATTGAACTTTACCGTGGCCACCATTGTCACCAGACTTGTCTCCGATAGAACATTTATGGGATAACTTAGACCGTCGTGTAAGACTCCGTCAGCCTGCGACGTTACACCAACTGAGGGATATTCTGCGTCAGGAGTGGAACAATATTAACCAATATGAGATTCTGACACTTATTCGTTCCATGCGACGGCGATGCATTGCAGTGAGAGATGCCAATGGAGGTCATACACGGTATTGACTAGTGTGTGAATATTCCACTTGACCCCTTGGTCACAAAGGACGCCACAACGTAACAGATATGATTGTATGATCGAATTTTAAACTTGTAGCATTGTCTCATATGTTTCAATCTCGGTACACGAAATTTCAGATGAATTATTTATTTAGTAATTAAAATACATATATGTTTATACCATGTATCATTTCTTATTTGACTCAGTATATTAATGTGGTACGGTTTGACAAAAACAGCATTACTTTACTTGGCTCTGTACTTAATTTTGTAACGCTTGTTAAATCTGTATCGTTTTATATGTTTGGCAACTGTGTCTTAAACTCCTCCACCTCAAACTGTTAAAGGTACATGGCCGGGGTTACATTTGTTTTGTATGCATTTGTCTTGTAGATTGTTAAATCATTTCACACATTGTCATCATGGATCTGTTAGAGTAATCACTTTGCTAGTTAGTAATCACTTTGCTAGTTAGTGTACAATATACATTGAAATCTGATATATGTCAGGCATTACAGCCGTATTCATACTATGTTAATTAATCTGAGTGGCGGTTTTTTGGCCACCCAGATATGTCATTTCGGTAAAACATTCGTTGTATTACATACTGTTTGTTTCATTTAACTCTACGGTTTTACGGCATTAAAATAAATGCCCTATTTTCATTCAAATCATGTGTTGTGTTTTACCTTGTTCCATACGAGTTCGACCTAGCCTGTATCCTCAACCCTGACCATGTACAATACATAAATGTTTATACCATGTATCATTTCTTATTTGACTCAGTATATTAATGTGGTACGGTTTGACAAAAACAGCATTACTTTACTTGGCTCTGTACTTAATTTCGTAACGCTTGTTAAATCTGTATCGTTTTATATGTTTGGCAACTGTGTCTTAAACCGGACCCCATTGTACCGGACTAGGCCACGTGGTTATATACACGTTACTTCCCGGTGCTTCGTTGTATGCATGACGGTATTGTTTCCCAGTTCCGTATTAGCATTGTACCGGACTAGGCAACGTTATATACACGTTACTTCCGGTGCTTCGTTGTATGCATGACGGTATTGTTTCCCAGTTCCGTATTAGCATTGTGCCGGACTAGGCCATGTGGTTATATACATGTTACTTCCGGTGCTTCGTTGTATGCATGACGGTATTGTTTCCCAGTTCCGTATTAGCATTGTGCCGGACTAGGCCATGTGGTTATATACACGTTACTTCCGGTGCTTCGTTGTATGCATGACGGTATTGTTTCCCAGTTCCGTATTGGCATTGTACCGAACTAGACCATGTGGTTATATACACGTTACTTCCGGTGCTTCGTTGTATGCATGATGGTATTGTTTCAGGGTTCCCTCTGTCAGAATTTTTGTGTACGCCAATTCTGTCGCCAATTGAAACAAATGGAGCCAATTTGAAAAACGCACCTTAAACAGCTCAAATAATGAGATTGAGTTACTTGTGTAGGTACATGTCCAGTGTAGTCTATCATAACACTCGGATTGAGTTACTTGTGTAGGTACATGTCCAGTGTCGTCTCTCATAACACTCGGATTGAGTTACTTGTGTAGGTACATGTCCAGTGTCATCGTTCACAACACTCGGATTGAGTTACTTGTGTAGGTACATGTCCAGTGTCATCGTTCATAACACTCGGATTGAGTTACTTGTGTAGGTACATGTCCAGTGTAGTCTATCACAACACTCGGATTGAGTTACTTGTGTAGGTACATGTCCAGTGTCGTCTCTCACAACACTCGGATTGAGTTACTTGTGTAGGTACATGTTGTCCAGTGTCATCTATCACAACACTCGGATTGAGATACTTGTGTAGGTACATGTTCAGTGTCGTCTCTCACAACACTCGGATTGAGTTACTTGTGTAGGTACATGTCCAGTGTAGTCTATCACAACACTCGGATTGAGTTACTTGTGTAGGTACATGTCCAGTGTCGTCTCTCACAACACTCGGATTGAGTTACTTGTGTAGGTACATGTCCAGTGTCATCGTTCACAACACTCGGATTGAGTTACTTGTGTAGGTACATGTCCAGTGTCATCGTTCATAACACTCGGATTGAGTTACTTGTGTAGGTACATGTCCAGTGTAGTCTATCACAACACTCGGATTGAGTTACTTGTGTAGGTACATGTCCAGTGTCGTCTCTCACAACACTCGGATTGAGATACTTGTGTAGGTACATGTTCAGTGTCGTCTATCACAACACTCGGATTGAGTTACTTGTGTAGGTACATGTTGTCCAGTGTAGTCTCATAACACTCGGATTGAGTTACTTGTGTAGGTACATGTCCAGTGTAGTCTCTCACAACACTCGGATTGAGTTACTTGTGTAGGTACATGTTGTCCAGTGTCGTCTATCACAACACTCGGATTGAGTTACTTGTGTAGGTACACGTCCAGTGTCGTCTATCACAACACTCGGATTGAGTTACTTGTGTAGGTACATGTTGTCCAGTGTAGTCTCTCACAACACTCGGATTGAGTTACTTGTGTATGTACATGTTGTCCAGTGTCATCTTTCACAACACTCGGATTGAGATACTTGTGTAGGTACATGTCCAGTGTCATCTATCACAACACTCGGATTGAGTTACTTGTGTAGGTAAATGTTGTCCAGTGTAGTCTATCACAACACTCGGATTGAGTTACTTGTGTAGGTACATATCCAGTGTCGTCTCTCACAACACTCGGATTGAGTTACTTGTGTAGGTACATGTCCAGTGTCATCGTTCAAACACTCGGATTGAGTTACTTGTGTAGGTACATGTCCAGTGTAGTCTATCACAACACTCAGATTGAGTTACATGTGTAGGTACATGTCCAGTGTAGTCTCTCACAACACTCGGATTGAGTTACTTGTGTAGGTACATGTCCAGTGTCGTCTATCACAACACTCGGATTGAGTTACTTGTGTAGGTACATGTTGTCCAGTGTAGTCTCTCACAACACTCTGATTGAGTTACTTGGGTAGGTACATGTTGTACAGTGCCATCTCTCACAACACTCGGATTGAGTTACTTGGGTAGCTACATGTTGTCCAGTATCATCTCTCACAACACTCGGATTGATTTACTTGTGTAGGTACATGTTGTTCAGTGTCATCTCTAACAACACTCGGATTGAGTTACTTGTGTAGGTACATGTCCAGTGTCATCGTTCACAACACTCGGATTGAGTTACTTGTGTAGGTACATGTCCAGTGTCATCGTTCACAACACTCGGATTGAGTTACTTGTGTAGGTACATGTCCAGTGTAGTCTATCACAACACTCAGATTGAGTTACCTGTGTAGGTACATGTCCAGTGTAGTCTCTCACAACACTCGGATTGAGTTACTTGTGTAGGTACATGTTGTCCAGTGCCATCTCTCACAACACTCGGTTTGAGTTACTTGGGTAGGTACATGTTGTCCAGTGTCATCTCACAACACTCGGATTGAGTTAATTGTGTAGGTACATGTTGTTCAGTGTCATCTCTCTCAACACTCGGATTGAGTTACTTGTGTAGGTACATGTCCAGTGTCATCTCTAACAACACTCGGATTGAGTTACGTATGTAGGTACATGTCCAGTGTCATCGTTCACAACACTCGGATTGAGTTACTTGTGTAGGTACATGTCCAGTGTCATCGTTCACAACACTCGGATTGAGTTACTTGTGTAGGTACATGTCCAGTGTAGTCTCTCATAGTACTCGGATTGAGTTACCGTTGTAGGTACATGTCCAGTGTAGTCTCTCACAACACTCGGATTGAGTTACTTGGGTAGGTACATGTTGTCCAGTGCCATCTCTCACAACACTCGGTTTGAGTTACTTGGGTAGGTAAATGTTGTCCAGTGTCATCTCACAACACTCGGATTAAGTTACTTGGGTAGGTACATGTTGTCCAGTGTCATCTATCACAACACTCGGATTGAGTTACTTGTGTAGGTACATGTTGTTCAGTGTCATCTCTCACAACACTCGGATTGAGTTACTTGTGTAGGTACATGTCCAGTGTAGTCTATTACAACACTCGGATTGAGTTACTTGTGTAGGTACATGTCCAGTGTAGTCTATCACAACACTCGGATTGAGTTACTTGTGTAGGTACATATCCAGTGTCATCTCTCACAACACTCGGATTGAGTTACTTGTGTAGGTACATGCCCAGTGTAGTCTATCACAAGACTCGGATTGAGTTACTTGTGTAGGTACATGCCCAGTGTAGTCTATCACAACACTCGGATTGAGTTACTTGTGTAGGTACATGTTATCCAGTGTAGTCTCATAACACTCGGATTGAGTTACTTTTGTAGGTACATGTCCAGTGTAGTCTCTCACAACACTCGGATTGAGTTACTTGTGTAGGTACATGTCCAGTGTAATCTCTCAAAACACTCGGATTGAGTTACTTGTGTAGGTACATGTTGTCCAGTGTAGTCTCTCACAACACTCGGATTGAGTTACTTGGGTAGGTACATGTTGTCCAGTGTCATCTCACAACACTCGGATTGAGTTACTTGTGTAGGTACATGTTGTTCAGTGTCATCTCTCACAACACTCGGATTGAGTTACTTGTGTAGGTACATGTCCAGTGTAGTCTATCACAACAGTCGGATTGAGTTACTTGTGTAGGTACATGTCCAGTGTCGTCTCTCACAACACTCGGATTGAGTTACTTGTGTAGGTACATGTCCAGTGTAGTCTATCACAACACTAGGATTGAGTTACTTGTGTAGGTACATGTTGTCCAGTGTAGTCTCATAACACTCGGATTGAGTTACTTGTGTAGGTACATGTCCAGTGTAGTCTCTCACAACACTCGGATTGAGTAACTTGTGTAGGTACATGTCCAGTGTAGTCTATCAAAACACTCGGATTGAGTTACTTGTGTAGGTACATGTCCAGTGTCGTCTATCACAACACTCGGATTGAGTTATTTGTGTAGGTACATGTTATCCAGTGTCGTCTCTCACAACACTCGGATTGAGTTACTTGTGTAGGTACATGTTATCCAGTGTCGTCTCTCACAACACCCGGATTGAGTTACTTGTGTAGGTACATGTTGTCCAGTGTAGTCTATCACAACACTCGGATTGAGTTACTTGTGTAGGTACATGTTGTCCAGTGTCCTCTCTCACAACACTCGGATTGAGATACTTGTGTAGGTACATGTCCAGTGTCATCTGTCACAACACTCGGATTGAGTTACTTGTGTAGGTAAATGTTGTCCAGTGTAGTCTATCACAACACTCGGATTGAGTTACTTGTGTAGGTACATGTCCAGTGTCGTCTCTCACAACAATCGGATTGAGTTACTTGTGTAGGTACATGTCCAGTGTAGTCTATCACAACACTCGGATTGAGTTACTTGTGTAGGTACATGTCCAGTGTCGTCTCTCACAACAATCGGATTGAGTTACTTGTGTAGGTACATGTCCAGTGTCGTCTATCACAACAATCGGATTGAATTACTTGTGTAGGTACATGTCCAGTGTAGGTCTCATAACACTCGGATTGAGTTACCTGTGTAGGTACATGTCCAGTGTAGTCTCTCACAACACTCGGATTGTGTTACTTGTGTAGGTACATGTCCAGTGTCATCGTTCACAACACTCGGATTGAGTTACTTGTGTAGGTACATGTCCAGTGTCGTCTATCACAACACTCGGATTGAGTTACTTGTGTAGGTACATGTTATCCAGTGTCGTCTCTCACAACACTCGGATTGAGTTACTTGTGTAGGTACATGTTGTCCAATGTCGTCTATCACAACACTCGGATTGAGTTACTTGTGTAGGTACATGTTGTCCAGTGTCGTCTCTCACAACACTCGGATTGAGTTACTTGAGTAGGTACATGTTATCCAGTGTCGTCTATCACAACACTCGGAGTGAGTTACTTGTGTAGGTACATGTTGTCCTGTGTAGTCTATCACAACATTCGGATTCAGTTACTTGTGTAGGTACATGTCCAGTGTCGTCTCTCACAACACTCGGATTGAGTTACTTGTGTAGGTGCATGTTGTCATGTGTCGTCTCTCACAACACTCGGATTGAGTTACTTGTGTAGGTACATGTTATCCAGTGTCGTCTCTCACAACACTCGGAGTGAGTCACTTGTGTAGGTACATTTTGTCATGTGTCGTCTCTCACAACACTCGGATTGAGTTACTTGTGTAGGTACATGTCCAGTGTAGTCTATCACAACACTAGGATTGAGTTACTTGTGTAGGTACATGTTGTCCAGTGTAGTCTCATAACACTCGGATTGAGTTACTTGTGTAGGTACATGTCCAGTGTAGTCTCTCACAACACTCGGATTGAGTAACTTGTGTAGGTACATGTCCAGTGTAGTCTATCAAAACACTCGGATTGAGTTACTTGTGTAGGTACATGTCCAGTGTCGTCTATCACAACACTCGGATTGAGTTATTTGTGTAGGTACATGTTATCCAGTGTCGTCTCTCACAACACTCGGATTGAGTTACTTGTGTAGGTACATGTTATCCAGTGTCGTCTCTCACAACACCCGGATTGAGTTACTTGTGTAGGTACATGTTGTCCAGTGTAGTCTATCACAACACTCGGATTGAGTTACTTGTGTAGGTACATGTTGTCCAGTGTCCTCTCTCACAACACTCGGATTGAGATACTTGTGTAGGTACATGTCCAGTGTCATCTGTCACAACACTCGGATTGAGTTACTTGTGTAGGTAAATGTTGTCCAGTGTAGTCTATCACAACACTCGGATTGAGTTACTTGTGTAGGTACATGTCCAGTGTCGTCTCTCACAACAATCGGATTGAGTTACTTGTGTAGGTACATGTCCAGTGTAGTCTATCACAACACTCGGATTGAGTTACTTGTGTAGGTACATGTCCAGTGTCGTCTCTCACAACAATCGGATTGAGTTACTTGTGTAGGTACATGTCCAGTGTCGTCTATCACAACAATCGGATTGAATTACTTGTGTAGGTACATGTCCAGTGTAGGTCTCATAACACTCGGATTGAGTTACCTGTGTAGGTACATGTCCAGTGTAGTCTCTCACAACACTCGGATTGTGTTACTTGTGTAGGTACATGTCCAGTGTCATCGTTCACAACACTCGGATTGAGTTACTTGTGTAGGTACATGTCCAGTGTCGTCTATCACAACACTCGGATTGAGTTACTTGTGTAGGTACATGTTATCCAGTGTCGTCTCTCACAACACTCGGATTGAGTTACTTGTGTAGGTACATGTTGTCCAATGTCGTCTATCACAACACTCGGATTGAGTTACTTGTGTAGGTACATGTTGTCCAGTGTCGTCTCTCACAACACTCGGATTGAGTTACTTGAGTAGGTACATGTTATCCAGTGTCGTCTATCACAACACTCGGAGTGAGTTACTTGTGTAGGTACATGTTGTCCTGTGTAGTCTATCACAACATTCGGATTCAGTTACTTGTGTAGGTACATGTCCAGTGTCGTCTCTCACAACACTCGGATTGAGTTACTTGTGTAGGTGCATGTTGTCATGTGTCGTCTCTCACAACACTCGGATTGAGTTACTTGTGTAGGTACATGTTATCCAGTGTCGTCTCTCACAACACTCGGAGTGAGTCACTTGTGTAGGTACATTTTGTCATGTGTCGTCTCTCACAACACTCGGATTGAGTTACTTGTGTAGGTACATGTTGTCCAGTGTAGTCTATCACAACATTCGGATTCAGTTACTTGTGTAGGTACATGTTCAGTGTAGTCTATCACAACACTCGGATTGAGTTACTTGTTTAGGTACATGACCAATGTCGTCTCTCACAACACTCGGATTCAGTTACTTGTGTAGGTACATGTCCAGTGTCGTCTCTCACAACACTCGGATTGAGTTACTTGTGTAGGTACATGTTGTCCAGTGTCGTCTCTCACAACACTCGGATTGAGTTACTTGTGGTGTAGGTACATGTTGTACAGTGTAGTCTCTCACAACACTCGGATTGAGTTACTTGTGTAGGTACATGTTGTCCAGTGTAGTCTCTCAAAACACTCGGATTGAGCTACTTGTGTAGGTACATGTCGAATGTCGTATCTCACAACACTCGGATTGAGTTCCTTGTGTAGGTACATGTTGTCCAGTGTCGTCTCGCACAACACTCGGATTGATTTACTTGTGTAGGTACATGTTGTCCAGTGTCATCTATCACAACACTCGGATTGAGTTACTTGTTTAGGTACATGTTATCCAGTGTCGTATATCACAATACTCGGATTGAGTTACTTGTGTAGGTACATGTTCAGTGTCATCTCTCACAACACTCGGATTGAGTTACTTGTGTAGGTAAATGTTGTCCAGTGTCATTTCTCACAACACTCGGATTGAGTTACTTGTGTAGGTACATGTTGTCCAGTGTCATCTATCACAACACTCGGATTGAGTTACTTGTTTAGGTACATGTTATCCAGTGTCGTATATCACAACACTCGGATTGAGTTACTTGTGTAGGTACATGTTATCCAGTGTCGTCTCTCACAACACTCGGATTGAGTTACTTGTGTAGGTAAATGTTTTCCAGTGTAGTCTATCACAACACTCGGATTGAGTTACTTGTGTAGGTACATTTCCAATGTCGTCTATCACAACACTCGGATTGAATTACTTGTGTAGGTACATGTCCAGTGTCATCGTTCACAACACTCTGATTGAGTTACTTGTGTAGGTACATGTCCAGTGTAGTCTCATAACACTCGGATTGAGTTACCTGTGTAGGTACATGTCCAGTGTAGTCTCTCACAACACTCGGATTGAGTTACTTGTGTAGGTATATATCCAGTGTCGTCTATCACAACATTCGGATTGAGTTACTTGTGTAGGTACATGTCCAGTGTCATCGTTCACAACACTCGGATTGAGTTACTTATGTAGGTACATGTCCAGTGTCGTCTATCACAACACTCGGATTGAGTTACTTGTGTAGGTACATGTTATCCAGTGTCGTCTCTCACAACACTCGGATTGAGTTACTTGTGTAGGTACATGTTGTCCAATGTCATCTATCACAACACTCGGATTGAGTTACTTGTGTAGGTACATGTTGTCCAGTGTCGTCTCTCACAACACTCGGATTGAGTTACTTGTGTAGGTACATGTTGTCCAGTGTCGTCTCTCACAACACTCGGATTGAGTTACTTGTGGTGTAGGTACATGTTGTACAGTGTAGTCTCTCACAACACTCGGATTGAGTTACTTGTGTAGGTACATGTTGTCGAGTGTAGTCTCTCACAACACTCGGATTGAGCTACTTGTGTAGGTACATGTCGAATGTCGTATCTCACAACACTCGGATTGAGTTCCTTGTGTAGGTACATGTTGTCCAGTGTCGTCTCGCACAACACTCGGATTGATTTACTTGTGTAGGTACATGTTGTCCAGTGCTCTATCACAACACTCGGATTGAGTTACTTGTTAGGTACATGTCCAGTGTCGTATCTCACAACACTCGGATTGAGTTACTTGTGTAGGTACATGTTCAGTGTCATCTCTCACAACACTCGGATTGAGTTACTTGTGTAGGTAAATGTTGTCCAGTGTCATCTCTCACAACACTCGGATTGAGTTACTTGTGTGGGTACATGTTGTCCAGTGTCATCTATCACAACACTCGGATTGAGTTACTTGTTTAGGTACATGTTATCCAGTGTCGTATATCACAACACTCGGATTGAGTTACTTGTGTAGGTAAATGTTGTCCAGTGTCATCTCTCACAACACTCGGATTGAGTTACTTGTGTGGGTACATGTTGTCCAGTGTCATCTATCACAACACTCGGATTGAGTTACTTGTTTAGGTACATGTTATCCAGTGTCGTATATCACAACACTCGGATTGAGTTACTTGTGTAGGTACATGTTCAGTGTCATCTCTCACAACACTCGGATTGAGTTATTTGTGTAGGTAAATGTTGTCCAGTGTAGTCTATCACAACACTCGGATTGAGTTACTTGTGTAGGTACATGTCCAATGTCGTCTAGCACAACACTCGGATTGAATTACTTGTGTAGGTACATGTCCAGTGTCATCGTTCACAACACTCTGATTGAGTTACTTGTGTAGGTACATGTCCAGTGTAGTCTCATAACACTCGGATTGAGTTACCTGTGTAGGTACATGTCCAGTGTAGTCTCTCACAACACTCGGATTGAGTTACTTGTGTAGGTATATATCCAGTGTCGTCTATCACAACACTCTGATTGAGTTACTTGTGTAGGTACATGTCCAGTGTCATCGTTCACAACACTCGGATTGAGTTACTTGTGTAGGTACATGTTATCCAGTGTCGTCTCTCACAACACTCGGATTGAGTTACTTGTGTAGGTACATGTTGTCCAATGTCATCTATCACAACACTCGGATTGAGTTACTTGTGTAGGTACATGTTGTCCAGTGTCGTCTCTCACAACACTCGGATTGAGTTACTTGTGTAGGTACATGTTATCCAGTGTCGTCTCTCACAACACTCGGAGTGAGTTACTTGTGTAGGTACATGTTGTCCTGTGTCGTCTCTCACAACACTCGGATTGAGTTACTTGTGTAGGTACATGTTGTCCAGTGTCGTCTCTCACAACACTCGGATTGAGGTACTTGTGTAGGTACATGTTATCCAGTGTCGTCTCTCACAACACTCGGAGTGAGTCACTTGTGTATGTACATGTTGTCATGTGTCGTCTCTCACAACACTCGGATTGAGTTACTTGTGTAGGTACATGTTGTCCAGTGTAGTCTATCACAACATTCGGATTCAGTTACTTGTGTAGGTACCTGTTCAGTTTAGTCTATCACAACACTCTGATTGAGTTACTTGTGTAGGTACATGACCAATGTCGTCTCTCACAACACTCGGATTCAGTTACTTGTGTAGGTACATGTCGAGTGTCGTCTCTCACAACACTCGGATTCAGTTACTTGTGTAGGTACATGTTGTCCAGTGTCGTCTCTCACAACACTCGGATTGAGTTACTTGTGGTGTAGGTACATGTTGTACAGTGTAGTCTCTCACAACACTCGGATTGAGTTACTTGTGTAGGTACATGTTGTCCAGTGTAGTCTCTCACAACACTCGGATTGAGCTACTTGTGTAGGTACATGTCGAATGTCGTCTCTCACAACACTCGGATTGAGTTCCTTGTGTAGGTACATGTTGTCCAGTGTCGTCACGCACAACACTCGGATTGAGTTACTTGGGTAGGTACACGTTGTCCAGTGCCATCTCTCACAACACTCGGATTGATTTACTTGTGTAGGTACATGTTGTCCAGTGTCATCTATCACAACACTCGGATTGAGTTACTTGTTTAGGTACATGTTATCCAGTGTCGTATATCACAACACTCGGATTGAGTTACTTGTGTAGGTACATGTTCAGTGTCATCTCTCACAACACTCGGATTGAGTTACTTGTGTAGGTAAATGTTGTCCAGTGTCATCTCTCACAACACTCGGATTGAGTTACTTGTGTAGGTACATGTTGTCCAGTGTAGTCTATCACAACACTCGGATTGAGTTACTTGTGTAGGTACATTTCCAGTGTAGTCTATCACAACACTCGGATTGAGTTACTTGCGTAGGTACATGTTGTCCAGTGTCATCTCTCACAACACTCGGATTGATTTACTAGGGTAGGTAAATGTTGTCCAGTGTCATCTCTCACAACACTCGGATTGAGTTACTTGTGTAGGTACATGTTGTCCAGTGTAGTCTCTCACAACACTCGGATTGAGTTACTTGTGTAGGTACATTTCCAGTGTAGTCTCTCACAACACTCGGATTGAGTTACTTGGGTAGGTACATGTTGTTCAGTGCCATCTCTCACAACACTCGGATTGAGTTAGATGTGTAGGTACATGTTGTCCAGTGCCATCTATCACAACACTCGGATTGAGTTACTTGTGTAGGTACATGTCCAGTGTCGTCTATCACAACACTAGGATTGAGTTACTTGTTTAGGTACATGTTGTCCAGTGTAGTCTCTCACAACACTCGGATTGAGTTACTTGTGTAGGTATATGTTGTCCAGTGTAGTCTATCACAACACTCGGATTGAGTTACTTGTGTAGGTACATGTCCAATGTCGTCTATCACAACACTCGGATTGAATTACTTGTGTAGGTACATGTCCAGTGTCATCGTTCACAACACTCTGATTGAGTTACTTGTGTAGGTACATGTCCAGTGTAGTCTCATAACACTCGGATTGAGTTACCTGTGTAGGTACATGTCCAGTGTAGTCTCTCACAACACTCGGATTGAGTTACTTGTGTAGGTATATATCCAGTGTCGTCTATCACAACACTCGGATTGAGTTACTTATGTAAGTACATGTCCAGTGTCGTCTATCACAACACTCGGATTGAGTTACTTGTGTAGGTACATGTTATCCAGTGTCGTCTCTCACAACACTCGGATTGAGTTACTTGTGTAGGTACATGTTGTCCAATGTCATCTATCACAACACTCGGATTGAGTTACTTGTGTAGGTACATGTTGTCCTGTGTCGTCTCTCACAACACTCGGATTGAGTTACTTGTGTAGGTACATGTTGTCCAGTGTAGTCTATCACAACACTCGGATTGAGTTACTTGTGTAGGTACATGACCAATGTCGTCTCTCACAACACTCGGATTCAGTTACTTGTGTAGGTACATGTCGAGTGTCGTCTCTCACAACACTCGGATTGAGTTACTTGTGTAGGTACATGTTGTCCAGTGTCGTCTCTCACAACACTCGGATTGAGTTACTTGTGGTGTAGGTACATGTTGTACAGTGTAGTCTCTCACAACACTCGGATTGAGTTACTTGTGTAGGTACAAGTTGTCCAGTGTAGTCTCTCACAACACTCGGATTGAGCTACTTGTGTAGGTACATGTCGAATGTCGTCTCTCACAACACTCGGATTGAGTTCCTTGTGTAGGTACATGTTGTCCAGTGTCGTCACGCACAACACTCGGATTGAGTTACTTGGGTAGGTACATGTTGTCCAGTGCCATCTCTCACAACACTCGGATTGATTTACTTGTGTAGGTACATGTTGTCCAGTGTCATCTATCACAACACTCGGATTGAGTTACTTGTTTAGGTACATGTTATCCAGTGTCGTATATCACAACACTCGGATTGAGTTACTTGTGTAGGTACATGTTCAGTGTCATCTCTCACAACACTCGGATTGAGTTACTTGTGTAGGTAAATGTTGTCCAGTGTCATCTCTCACAACACTCGGATTGAGTTACTTGTGTAGGTACATGTTGTCCAGTGTCGTCTATCACAACACTCGGATTGAGTTACTTGTGTAGGTACATGTCCAGTGTCGTCTATCACAACACTCGGATTGAGTTACTTGTGTAGGTACATGTTATCCAGTGTCATCTCTCACAACACTCGGATTGAGTTACTTGTGTAGGTACATGTTGTCCAATGTCATCTATCACAACACTCGGATTGAGTTACTTGTGTAGGTACATGTTGTCCAGTGTCGTCTCTCACAACACTCGGATTGAGTTACTTGTGTAGGTACATGTTATCCAGTGTCGTCTCTCACAACACTCGGAGTGAGTTACTTGTGTAGGTACATGTTGTCCAGTGTAGTCTATCACAACACTCGGATTGAGTTACTTGTGTAGGTACATGACCAATGTCGTCTCTCACAACACTCGGATTCAGTTACTTGTGTAGGTACATGTCGAGTGTCGTCTCTCACAACACTCGGATTGAGTTACTTGTGTAGGTACATGTTGTCCAGTGTCGTCTCTCACAACACTCGGATTGAGTTACTTGTGGTGTAGGTACATGTTGTACAGTGTAGTCTCTCACAACACTCGGATTGAGTTACTTGTGTAGGTACAAGTTGTCCAGTGTAGTCTCTCACAACACTCGGATTGAGCTACTTGTGTAGGTACATGTCGAATGTCGTCTCTCACAACACTCGGATTGAGTTCCTTGTGTAGTTACATGTTGTCCAGTGTCGTCACGCACAACACTCGGATTGAGTTACTTGGGTAGGTACATGTTGTCCAGTGCCATCTCTCACAACACTCGGATTGATTTACTTGTGTAGGTACATGTTGTCCAGTGTCATCTATCACAACACTCGGATTGAGTTACTTGTTTAGGTACATGTTATCCAGTGTCGTATATCACAACACTCGGATTGAGTTACTTGTGTAGGTACATGTTCAGTGTCATCTCTCACAACACTCGGATTGAGTTACTTGTGTAGGTAAATGTTGTCCAGTGTCATCTCTCACAACACTCGGATTGAGTTACTTGTGTGGGTACATGTTGTCCAGTGTCATCTATCACAACACTCGGATTGAGTTACTTGTTTAGGTACATGTTATCCAGTGTCGTATATCACAACACTCGGATTGAGTTACTTGTGTAGGTACATGTTCAGTGTCATCTCTCACAACACTCGGATTGAGTTACTTGTGTAGGTAAATGTTGTCCAGTGTCATCTCTCACAACACTCGGATTGAGTTACTTGTGTAGGTACATGTTGTCCAGTGTAGTCTCTCACAACACTCGGATTGAGTTACTTGTGTAGGTACATTTCCAGTGTAGTCTCTAACAACACTCGGATTGAGTTACTTGGGTAGGTACATGTTGTCCAGTGCCATCTCTCACAACACTCGGATTGAGTTAGATGTGTAGGTACATGTTGTCCAGTGCCATCTATCACAACACTCGGATTGAGTTACTTGTGTAGGTACAGTCCAGTGTCGTCTCTCACAACACTCGGATTGAGTTAGATGTGTAGGTACATGTTGTCCAGTGCCATCTATCACAACACTCGGATTGAGTTACTTGTGTAGGTACATGTCCAGTGTCGTCTATCACAACACTCGGATTGAGTTACTTGTGTAGGTATATATCCAGTGTCGTCTATCACAACACTCGGATTGAGTTACTTATGTAAGTACATGTCCAGTGTCGTCTATCACAACACTCGGATTGAGTTACTTGTGTAGGTACATGTTATCCAGTGTCGTCTCTCACAACACTCGGATTGAGTTACTTGTGTAGGTACATGTTGTCCAATGTCATCTATCACAACACTCGGATTGAGTTACTTGTGTAGGTACATGTTGTCCAGTGTCGTCTCTCACAACACTCGGATTGAGTTACTTGTGTAGGTACATGTTATCCAGTGTAGTCTATCACAACACTCGGATTCAGTTACTTGTGTAGGTACATGTTGTCCAGTGTCGTCTCTCACAACACTCGGATTGAGTTACTTGTGTAGGTACATGTTGTCCAGTGTCGTCTCTCACAACACTCGGATTGAGTTACTTGTGTAGGTACATGTTATCCAGTGTCGTCTCTCACAACACTCGGAGTGAGTCACTTGTGTAGGTACATGTTGTCATGTGTCGTCTCTCACAACACTCGGATTGAGTTACTTGTGTAGGTACATGTTGTCCAGTGTAGTCTATCACAACATTCGGATTCAGTTACTTGTGTAGGTACCTGTTCATAGTCTATCACAACACTCGGATTGAGTTACTTGTGTAGGTACATGACCAATGTCGTCTCTCACAACACTCGGATTCAGTTACTTGTGTAGGTACATGTCGAGTGTCGTCTCTCACAACACTCGGATTGAGTTACTTGTGTAGGTACATGTTGTCCAGTGTCGTCTCTCACAACACTCGGATTGAGTTACTTGTGGTGTAGGTACATGTTGTACAGTGTAGTCTCTCACAACACTCGGATTGAGTTACTTGTGTAGGTACAAGTTGTCCAGTGTAGTCTCTCACAACACTCGGATTGAGCTACTTGTGTAGGTACATGTCGAATGTCGTCTCTCACAACACTCGGATTGAGTTCCTTGTGTAGGTACATGTTGTCCAGTGTCGTCACGCACAACACTCGGATTGAGTTACTTGGGTAGGTACATGTTGTCCAGTGCCATCTCTCACAACACTCGGATTGAGTTACTTGTGTAGGTACATGTTGTCCAGTGTAGTCTCTCACAACACTCGGATTGAGTTACTTGTGTAGGTACATTTCCAGTGTAGTCTATCACAACACTCGGATTGAGTTACTTGCGTAGGTACATGTTCCAGTGTCATCTCTCACAACACTCGGATTGATTTACTAGTGTAGGTAAATGTTGTCCAGTGTCATCTCTCACAACACTCGGATTGAGTTACTTGTGTAGGTACATGTTGTCCAGTGTAGTCTCTCACAACACTCGGATTGAGTTACTTGTGTAGGTACATTTCCAGTGTAGTCTATCACAACACTCGGATTGAGTTACTTGCGTAGGTACATGTTGTCCAGTGTCATCTCTCACAACACTCGGATTGATTTACTAGGGTAGGTAAATGTTGTCCAGTGTCATCTCTCACAACACTCGGATTGAGTTACTTGTGTAGGTACATGTTGTCCAGTGTAGTCTCTCACAACACTCGGATTGAGTTACTTGTGTAGGTACATTTCCAGTGTAGTCTCTAACAACACTCGGATTGAGTTACTTGGGTAGGTACATGTTGTCCAGTGCCATCTCTCACAACACTCGGATTGAGTTAGATGTGTAGGTACATGTTGTCCAGTGCCATCTATCACAACACTCGGATTGAGTTACTTGTGTAGGTACATGTCCAGTGTCGTCTATCACAACACTCGGATTGAGTTACTTGTGTAGGTATATATCCAGTGTCGTCTATCACAACACTCGGATTGAGTTACTTATGTAAGTACATGTCCAGTGTCGTCTATCACAACACTCGGATTGAGTTACTTGTGTAGGTACATGTTATCCAGTGTCGTCTCTCACAACACTCGGATTGAGTTACTTGTGTAGGTACATGTTGTCCAATGTCATCTATCACAACACTCGGATTGAGTTACTTGTGTAGGTACATGTTGTCCAGTGTCGTCTCTCACAACACTCGGATTGAGTTACTTGTGTAGGTACATGTTATCCAGTGTCGTCTCTCACAACACTCGGAGTGAGTTACTTGTGTAGGTACATGTTGTCCTGTGTCGTCTCTCACAACACTCGGATTGAGTTACTTGTGTAGGTACATGTTGTCCAGTGTAGTCTATCACAACATTCGGATTCAGTTACTTGTGTAGGTACATGTCCAGTGTCGTCTCTCACAACACTCGGATTGAGTTACTTGTGTAGGTGCATGTTGTCCTGTGTCGTCTCTCACAACACTCGGATTGAGGTACTTGTGTAGGTACATGTTATCCAGTGTCGTCTCTCACAACACTCGGAGTGAGTCACTTGTGTATGTACATGTTGTCATGTGTCGTCTCTCACAACACTCGGATTGAGTTACTTTTGTAGGTACATGTTGTCCAGTGTAGTCTATCACAACATTCGGATTCAGTTACTTGTGTAGGTACATGTTCAGTGTAGTCTATCACAACACTCTGATTGAGCTACTTGTTTAGGTACATGTCGAATGTCGTCTCTCACAACACTCGGATTGAGTTCCTTGTGTAGGTACATGTTGTCCAGTGTCGTCTCGTACAACACTCGGATTGAGTTACTTGGGTAGGTACATGTTGTCCAGTGCCATCTCTCACAACACTCGGATTGATTTACTTGTGTAGGTACATGTTATCAAGTGTCGTATATCACAACACTCGGATTGAGTTACTTGTGTAGGTACATGTTCAGTGTCATCTCTCACAACACTCGGATTGAGTTACTTGTGTAGCTAAATGTTGTCCAGTGTCATCTCTCACAACACTCGGATTGAGTTACTTGTGTAGGTACATGTTGTCCAGTGTAGTCTCTCACAACACTCGGATTGAGTTACTTGTGTAGGTACATTTCCAGTGTAGTCTATCACAACACTCGGATTGAGTTACTTGGGTAGGTACATGTTGTCCAGTGTCATCTCTCAACACTCGGATTGATTTACTAGGGTAGGTACATGTTGTCCAGTGTAGTCTCTCACAACACTCGGATTGAGTTACTTGGATAGGTACATGTTGTCCAATGCCATCTCTCACAACACTCGGATTGAGTTAGATGTGTAGGTACATGTTGTCCAGTGCCATCTATCACAACACTCGGATTGAGTTACTTGTGTAGGTACATGTCCGGTGTCGTCTATCACAACACTCGGACTGAGTTACTTGTTTAGGTACATGTTGTCTAGTGTCGTCTATCACAACACTCGGATTGAGTTACTTGTGTAGGTACATGTTGTCTAGTGTCGTCTATCACAACACTCGGATTGAGTTACTTGTGTAGGTACATGTCCAGTGTCGTCTCTCACAACACTCGGATTGAGTTACATGTGTAGGTACATGTTGTCTAGTGTCGTCTATCACAACACTCGGATTGAGTTACTTGTGTAGGTACATGTCCAGTGTCGTCTCTCACAACACTCGGATTGAGTTACTTGTGTAGGTACATGTCCAGTGTCGTCTGTCACAACACTCGGATTGAGTTACTTGTGTAGGTACATGTTGTCCAGTGTCGTCTCTCACACAACACTCGGATTGATTTACTTAGGTAGGTACATGTTGTCCAGTATCATCTATCACAACACTCGGATTCAGTTACTTGTGTAGGTACATGTTGTCCAGTGTCATCTATCACAACTCTCGGATTGAGTTACTTGTGTAGGTACATGTTGTCCAGTGTCGTCTATCACAACACTCGGATTGAGTTACTTGTATAGGTACATGTTGTTCAGTGTCGTCTATCATAACACTCGGATTGAGTTACTTGTGTAGGGACATGTCCAGTGTAGTCTCTCACAACACTCAGATTGAGTTACTTGTGTAGGTACATGTTGTCCAGTGTCGTCTATCACAACACTCAGATTGAGTTACTTGTGTAGATTCATGTTGTAAATCGAAAGATTAAAATGTTTATGCAAAAATAGATGATTTTTTAAATAAACTAAACTACTATGCTGAAACATGGAAATAGAGACGATCGTCTGCCACTTAGAATATCTCAGTGTGCAGAATATCGTTAAGCTTAGTAAATGTATATTGTGACATTAATTGAATGCACGGATTCTGTGACCCAAACCTTTTATTGATAATAATGTACACGTATGTGGAGTATCTGTGACCCAAACCTTTTATTGACAATAATGTACAAGTTTGGTGAGTATCTGTGACCCAAACCTTTTATTGATAATAATGTACAAGTTTGGTGAGTATCTGTGACCCAAACCTTTTATTGATAATAATGTACAAGTTTGGTGAGTATCTGTGACCCAAACCTCTTATTGATAATAATGTACACGTTTGTGGATTATCTGTGACCCAAACCTTTTATTGACAATAATGTACACGTTTTGTGAGTATCTGTGACCCAAACCTTTTATTGACAATAATGTACAAGTTTGTGGAGTATTTGTGACCCAAACCTTTTATTGAGAATAATGTACAAGTTTGTGGAGTATCTGTGACCCAAACCTTTTATTGATAATAATGTACAAGTTTTGTGAGTATCTGGAGTACATGCAGTATAGAAAGAGGTAACATTTATTTCAACAATTATTTGAAGGATCATTTGCCTTTTGATTGCTGTACATGTTGACGAAGTCCTGGTAAGACTGCAGAAAGCCGGTCCTCATGAACACGGCAAGTCGTGGATCTAGGGTCCAGGCAGTGTACGGGTTGTATCCCGGTATCGGATGAACTGGATCAGTGAGTTTGCCTGCAGTACTCTGGTCCGTTGAATAAACAATGTTGGTTGGATGACTATCCTGGGGTTTTCCACCAACTGGTACAGAGACTGGTAATGTGGACTTCTTGGCATCACTCGGACAGATATGCTGCCTCATTTTATGTAAACTATCGGATTGGTCATAACGTCGTTGTAAATCTTCCTCAGTCGTATTCAACAATGCCTTCGTTGTATCTTCAGATGGGGCGCATGGTAGTGTCGTCTGTATGTTGTCAGCAAGTCCATTTCCGGCTGCATCCCGCGGCAATGTATCATCTGTAGTTCCAGAAACAACCTGCCATTCAAAAAAATAACAATTTAATAAATAATGTACTGAAATGTATGTATTTGTACACAGTTGTATGTAGGTGTACATAGTTGTATGTAGGTGTACACAGTTGTATATAGGTGTACACAGTTGTATGTATTTGTACACAGTTGTATGTATTTGTACACAGTTGTATGTATTTGTACACAGTTGTATGTATTTGTACACAGTTGTATATAGTTGTACACAGTTGTATGTATTTGTACACAGTTGTATGTATTTGTACACAGTTGTATATAGGTGTACACAGTTGTGTATAGTTGAACACAGTTGTATGTATTTGTACACAGTTGTATGTATTTGTACACAGTTGTATATAGGTGTACACAGTTGTATGTAGGTGTACACAGTTGTATATAGGTGTACACAGTTGTATGTAGGTGTACACAGTTGTATGTATTTGTAAACAGTTGTATGTATTTGTACACAGCTGTATGTAGCTGTACCCAGTTGTATGTATTTGTACACAGTTGTATATAGGTGTACACTGTTGTATGTATTTGTACACAGTTGTATATAGGTGTACACAGTTGTATGTATTTGTACACAGTTGTATGTATTTGTACACAGTTGTATGTATTTGTACACAGTTGTATATAGGTGTACACAGTTGTATGTATTTGTACACAGTTGTATGTATTTGTACATAGTTGTATGTATTTGTACACAGTTGTATGTATTTGTACACAGTTGTATGTAGGTGTACACAGTTGTATGTAGGTGTACATAGTTGTATGTAAGTGTATACAGTTGTATGTATTTGTACACAGTTGTATGTATTTGTACACAGTTGTATGTAGGTGTACACAGTTGTATGTAGGTGTACATAGTTGTATGTAGGTGTATACAGTTGTATGTATTTGTACACAGTTGTATATAGTTGTACACAGTTGTATATAGGTGTACACATTTGTATATAGGTGTACACCGTTGTATATAGGTGTACACAGTTGTGTATAGTTGTACACATGTGTATATAGGTGTACACAGTTGTATGTAGGTCTACACAGTTATATGTATTTGTACACAGTTGTATGTATTTGTACACAGTTGTATGTAGGTGTACACAGTTGTATATAGGTGTACACAGTTGTATGTATTTGTACACAGTTGTATGTAGGTGTACACAGTTGTATGTCTTTGTACACAGTTATATGTATTTGTACACAGTTGTATGTATTTGTACACAGTTGTATGTATTTGTACACAGTTGTATGTAGGTGTACACAGTTGTATATATGTGTACACAATTGTATATAGGTGTACACAGTTGTATATAGTTGTACACAGTTGTATGTATTTGTACACAATTGTATGTATTTGTACACAGTTGTATGTAGGTGTACACCGTTGTATATATTTGTTGTGCACAGTTGTATATAGGTGTACACAGTTGTATATAGTTGTACACAGTTGTATGTATTTGTACACAGTTGTATATAGGTGTACACAGTTGTATATAGTTGTACACAGTTGTATGTATTTGTACATAGTTGTATATAGGTGTACACAGTTGTATATAGTTGTACACAGTTGTATGTATTTGTACACAGTTGTATGTATTTGTACACAGTTGTATATAGGTCTACACAGTTGTATATAGTTGTATGTATTTGTACACAGTTGTATATAGGTGTACACAGTTGTATATAGGTGTACACAGTTGTATGTATTTGTACACAGTTGTATGTAATTGTACACAGTTGTATGTATTTGTACACAGTTGTATGTATTTGTATACAGTTGAATATAGGTGTACACAGTTGTTTGTAGGTGTACACAGTTGTATATAGGTGTACACAGTTGTATGTAGGTGTACACAGTTGTATGTAGGTGTACATAGTTGTATGTAAGTGTATACAGTTGTATGTATTTGTACACAGTTGTATGTATTTGTACACAGTTGTATGTAGGTGTACACAGTTGTATATAGGTGTACACAGTTGTATATAGGTGTACACAGTTGTACATAGATGTACACAGTTGTATGTATTTGTACACAGTTGTATGTATTTGTACACAGTTGTATGTATTTGTACACAGTTGTATGTAGGTGTACACCGTTGTATATAGGTGTACACAGTTGTATATAGGTGTACACAGTTGTATATAGTTGTACACAGTTGTATGTATTTGTACACAGTTGTATGTAGGTGTACACAGTTGTATATAGTTGTACACAGTTGTATATAGTTGTACACAGTTGTATGTATTTGTACACAGTTGTATGTATTTGTACACAGTTGTATGTAGGTGTACACCGTTGTATATATTTGTTGTGCACAGTTGTATATAGGTGTACACAGTTGTATATAGTTGTACACAGTTGTATGTATTTGTATACAGTTGTATGTATTTGTACACAGTTGTATATAGTTGTACACAGTTGTATATAGGTGTACACATTTGTATATAGGTGTACACCGTTGTATATAGGTGTACACAGTTGTATATAGTTGTACACATGTGTATATAGGTGTACACAGTTGTATGTAGGTCTACACAGTTATATGTATTTGTACACAGTTGTATGTATTTGTACACAGTTGTATGTAGGTGTACACAGTTGTATATAGGTGTACACAGTTGTATGTCTTTGTACACAGTTATATGTATTTGTACACAATTTGTACACAGTTGTATGTATTTGTACACAGTTGTATGTATTTGTACACAGTTGTATGTAGGTGTACACAGTTGTATATATGTGTACACAATTGTATATAGGTGTACACAGTCGTATATAGTTGTACACAGTTGTATGTATTTGTACACAGTTGTATGTATTTGTACACAGTTGTATGTAGGTGTACACCGTTGTATATATTTGTTGTGCACAGTTGTATATAGGTGTACACAGTTGTATATAGTTGTACACAGTTGTATGTATTTGTACACAGTTGTATATAGGTGTACACAGTTGTATATAGTTGTACACAGTTGTATGTATTTGTACATAGTTGTATATAGGTGTACACAGTTGTATATAGTTGTACACAGTTGTATGTATTTGTACACAGTTGTATGTATTTGTACACAGTTGTATATAGGTCTACACAGTTGTATATAGTTGTATGTATTTGTACACAGTTGTATATAGGTGTACACAGTTGTATATAGGTGTACACAGTTGTATGTATTTGTACACAGTTGTATGTAATTGTACACAGTTGTATGTATTTGTACACAGTTGTATGTATTTGTATACAGTTGAATATAGGTGTACACAGTTGTTTATAGGTGAACACAGTTGTATATAGGTGTACACAGTTGTATGTATTTGTATACAGTTGTATATAGGTGTACACAGTTGTATGTATTTGTACACAGTTGTATATAGGTGTACACAGTTGTATGTATTTGTACACAGTTGTATGTAGGTGTACACAGTTGTATATAGGTGTACACAGTTGTATATAGGTGTACACAGTTGTACATAGATGTACACAGTTGTATGTATTTGTACACAGTTGTATGTATTTGTACACAGTTGTATGTATTTGTACACAGTTGTATGTAGGTGTACACCGTTGTATATAGGTGTACACAGTTGTATATAGGTGTACACAGTTGTATATAGTTGTACACAGTTGTATGTATTTGTACACAGTTGTATGTAGGTGTACACAGTTGTATATAGTTGTACACAGTTGTATATAGGTGTACACAGTTGTATGTATTTGTACACAGTTGTATGTATTTGTACATAGTTGTATGTATTTGTACACAGTTGTATGTATTTGTACACAGTTGTATGTAGGTGTACACAGTTGTATGTAGGTGTACATAGTTGTATGTAAGTGTATACAGTTGTATGTATTTGTACACAGTTGTATGTATTTGTACACAGTTGTATGTAGGTGTACACAGTTGTATGTAGGTATACATAGTTGTATGTAGGTGTATACAGTTTTTTAATTTTACACAGTTGTATATAGTTGTACACAGTTGTATATAGGTGTACACAGTTGTATGTAGGTGTACACAGTTGTATGTATTTGTACACAGTTGTATGTATTTGTACACAGTTGTATGTAGGTGTACACATTTGTATATAGGTGTACACCGTTGTATATAGGTGTACACAGTTGTATATAGTTGTACACATGTGTATATAGGTGTACACAGTTGTATGTAGGTCTACACAGTTATATGTATTTGTACACAGTTGTATGTATTTGTACACAGTTGTATGTAGGTGTACACAGTTGTATGTATTTGTAGACAGTTGTATATAGGTGTACACAGTTGTATATAGGTGTACACAGTTGTATGTATTTGTACACAGTTGTATATAGGTGTACACAGTTGTATATAGTTGTACACAGTTGTATGTATTTGTAGACAGTTGTATATAGGTGTACACAGTTGTATATAGGTGTACACAGTTGTATGTATTTGTACACAGTTGTTTGTATTTGTACACAGTTGTATGTAGGTGTACACAGTTGTATGTATTTGTACACAGTTGTATGTATTTGTAAACAGTTGTATGTATTTGTACACAGCTGTATGTAGGTGTACCCAGTTGTATGTATTTGTACACAGTTGTATATAGGTGTACACAGTTGTATGTATTTGTACACAGTTGTATATAGGTGTACACAGTTGTATGTATTTGTACACAGTTGTATGTATTTGTACACAGTTGTATGTATTTGTACACAGTTGTATATAGGTGTACACAGTTGTATGTATTTGTACACAGTTGTATGTATTTGTACACATTTGTATATAGGTGTACACCGTTGTATATAGGTGTACACAGTTGTATATAGTTGTACACATGTGTATATAGGTGTACACAGTTGTATGTAGGTCTACACAGTTATATGTATTTGTACACAGTTGTATGTATTTGTACACAGTTGTATGTAGGTGTACACAGTTGTATATAGGTGTACACAGTTGTATGTAGGTGTACACAGTTGTATGTATTTGTACACAGTTGTATGTATTTGTACACAGTTGTATGTAGGTGTACACATTTGTATATAGGTGTACACCGTTGTATATAGGTGTACACAGTTGTATATAGTTGTACACATGTGTATATAGGTGTACACAGTTGTATGTAGGTCTACACAGTTATATGTATTTGTACACAGTTGTATGTATTTGTACATAGTTGTATGTAGGTGTACACAGTTGTATATAGGTGTACACAGTTGTATGTCTTTGTACACAGTTATATGTATTTGTACACAGTTGTATGTATTTGTACACAGTTGTATGTATTTGTACATAGTTGTATGTATTTGTACACAGTTGTATGTATTTGTACACAGTTGTATGTAGGTGTACACAGTTGTATGTAGGTGTACATAGTTGTATGTAAGTGTATACAGTTGTATGTATTTGTACACAGTTGTATGTATTTGTACACAGTTGTATGTAGGTGTACACAGTTGTATGTAGGTGTACATAGTTGTATGTAGGTGTATACAGTTTTTTAATTTTACACAGTTGTATATAGTTGTACACAGTTGTATATAGGTGTACACAGTTGTATGTAGGTGTACACAGTTGTATGTATTTGTACACAGTTGTATGTATTTGTACACAGTTGTATGTAGGTGTACACATTTGTATATAGGTGTACACCGTTGTATATAGGTGTACACAGTTGTATATAGTTGTACACATGTGTATATAGGTGTACACAGTTGTATGTAGGTCTACACAGTTATATGTATTTGTACACAGTTGTATGTATTTGTACACAGTTGTATGTAGTTGTACACAGTTGTATGTATTTGTACACAGTTGTATGTATTTGTACACAGTTGTATATAGGTGTACACAGTTGTATGTAGTTGTACACAGTTGTATGTATTTGTACACAGTTGTATATAGGTGTACACAGTTGTATATAGTTGTACACAGTTGTATGTATTTGTACACAGTTGTATATAGGTGTACACAGTTGTATATAGGTGTACACAGTTGTATGTATTTGTACACAGTTGTATGTATTTGTACACAGTTGTATGTATTTGTACACAGTTGTATGTATTTGTACACAGTTGTATGTATTTGTACACAGTTGTATATAGGTGTACACAGTTGTATGTATTTGTACACAGTTGTATATAGGTGTACACAGTTGTATGTATTTGTACACAGTTGTATATAGGTGTACACAGTTGTATGTATTTGTACACAGTTGTATGTATTTGTACACAGTTGTATGTATTTGTACACAGTTGTATATAGGTGTACACAGTTGTATGTATTTGTACACAGTTGTATGTATTTGTACATAGTTGTATGTATTTGTACACAGTTGTATGTATTTGTACACAGTTGTATGTAGGTGTACACAGTTGTATGTAGGTGTACATAGTTGTATGTAAGTGTATACAGTTGTATGTATTTGTACACAGTTGTATGTATTTGTACACAGTTGTATGTAGGTGTACACAGTTGTATGTAGGTGTACATAGTTGTATGTAGGTGTATACAGTTGTATGTATTTGTACACAGTTGTATATAGTTGTACACAGTTGTATATAGGTGTACACATTTGTATATAGGTGTACACCGTTGTATATAGGTGTACACAGTTGTATATAGTTGTACACATGTGTATATAGGTGTACACAGTTGTATGTAGGTCTACACAGTTATATGTATTTGTACACAGTTGTATGTATTTGTACATAGTTGTATGTAGGTGTACACAGTTGTATATAGGTGTACACAGTTGTATGTCTTTGTACACAGTTATATGTATTTGTACACAGTTGTATGTATTTGTACACAGTTGTATGTATTTGTACACAGTTGTATGTAGGTGTACACAGTTGTATATATGTGTACACAATTGTATATAGGTGTACACAGTTGTATATAGTTGTACACAGTTGTATGTATTTGTACACAGTTGTATGTATTTGTACACAGTTGTATGTAGGTGTACACCGTTGTATATATTTGTTGTGCACAGTTGTATATAGGTGTACACAGTTGTATATAGTTGTACACAGTTGTATGTATTTGTACACAGTTGTATATAGGTGTACACAGTTGTACACAGTTGTATGTATTTGTACATAGTTGTATATAGGTGTACACAGTTGTATATAGTTGTACACAGTTGTATGTATTTGTACACAGTTGTATGTATTTGTACACAGTTGTATATAGGTCTACACAGTTGTATATAGTTGTATGTATTTGTACACAGTTGTATATAGGTGTACACAGTTGTATATAGGTGTACACAGTTGTATGTATTTGTACACAGTTGTATGTAATTGTACACAGTTGTATGTATTTGTACACAGTTGTATGTATTTGTATACAGTTGTATATAGGTGTACACAGTTGTATGTATTTGTACACAGTTGTATATATGTGTACACAGTTGTATGTATTTGTACACAGTTGTATGTAGGTGTACACAGTTGTATATAGGTGTACACAGTTGTATATATGTGTACACAGTTGTACATAGATGTACACAGTTGTATGTATTTGTACACAGTTGTATGTATTTGTACACAGTTGTATGTATTTGTACACAGTTGTATGTAGGTGTACACCGTTGTATATAGGTGTACACAGTTGTATATAGGTGTACACAGTTGTATATAGTTGTACACAGTTGTATGTATTTGTACACAGTTGTATGTAGGTGTACACAGTTGTATATAGTTGTACACAGTTGTATATAGGTGTACACAGTTGTATGTATTTGTACACAGTTGTATGTATTTGTACATAGTTGTATGTATTTGTACACAGTTGTATGTATTTGTACACAGTTGTATGTAGGTGTACACAGTTGTATGTAGGTGTACATAGTTGTATGTAAGTGTATACAGTTGTATGTATTTGTACACAGTTGTATGTATTTGTACACAGTTGTATGTAGGTGTACACAGTTGTATGTAGGTGTACATAGTTGTATGTAGGTGTATACAGTTCTTTTAATTTTACACAGTTGTATATAGTTGTACACAGTTGTATATAGGTGTACACAGTTGTATGTAGGTGTACACAGTTGTATGTATTTGTACACAGTTGTATGTATTTGTACACAGTTGTATGTAGGTGTACACATTTGTATATAGGTGTACACCGTTGTATATAGGTGTACACAGTTGTATATAGTTGTACACATGTGTATATAGGTGTACACAGTTGTATGTAGGTCTACACAGTTATATGTATTTGTACACAGTTGTATGTATTTGTACACAGTTGTATGTAGGTGTACACAGTTGTATGTATTTGTAGACAGTTGTATATAGGTGTACACAGTTGTATATAGGTGTACACAGTTGTATGTATTTGTACACAGTTGTATATAGGTGTACACAGTTGTATATAGTTGTACACAGTTGTATGTATTTGTAGACAGTTGTATATAGGTGTACACAGTTGTATATAGGTGTACACAGTTGTATGTATTTGTACACAGTTGTATATAGGTGTACACAGTTGTATGTATTTGTATACAGTTGTATATAGGTGTACATAGTTGTATGTATTTGTATACAGTTGTATGTATTTGTACACAGTTGTATGTAGGTGTACACAGTTGTATGTATTTGTACACAGTTGTATGTAGGTGTACACAGTTGTATGTATGTATACAGTTGATGTATGTACACAGTTGTATGTATTTGTACACAGTTGTATGTAGGTGTACACAGTTGTATGTATGTACACAGTTGTATGTAGGTGTACACAGTTGTATGTATTTGTACACAGTTGTATGTAGGTGTACACAGTTGGAATTATTTGTATACAGTTGAATGTAGGTGTACACAGTTGTATGTAGGTGTACACAGTTGGATGTATTTGTATACAGTTGTATGTAGGTATACACAGTTGGATGTATTTGTATACAGTTGTATGTAGGTGTACACAGTTGTATGTAGGTGTACACAGTTGTATGTAGGTGTACACAGTTGTATGTTTTTATACACAGTTGTATGTAGGTGTACACAGTTATATATATTTATACACAGTTGTATATAGGTGTACACAGTTGTATGTAGGTGTATACAGTTGTATGTAGGTGTACACAGTTGTATGTATTTGTATACAGTTGTATGTATTTGTACACAGTTGTATATAGGTGTACACAGTTGTATATAGGTGTACACAGTTGTATATAGGTGTACACAGTTGTATGTATTTGTACACAGTTGTATGTATTTGTATACAGTTGTATGTATTTGTACACAGTTGTATATAGGTGTACACAGTTGTATATAGTTGTACACAGTTGTATATAGGTGTACACAGTTGTATATAGTTGTACACAGTTGTATATAGGTGTACATAGTTGTATATAGGTGTACACAGTTATATGTATTTGTACACAGTTGTATGTATTTGTACACAGTTGTATATAGTTGTACACAGTTGTATGTATTTGTACACAGTTGTATGTATTTGTATACAGTGTATGTATTTATACACAGTTGTATGTATTTGTAAACAGTTGTATGTATTTTGTACATAGTTGTATGTAGGTGTATACATTTGTATATAGGTGTACACAGTTGTATATAGGTGTACACAGTTGTATATAGGTATACACCGTTGTATATAGGTGTACACAGTTGTATATAGGTGTACATAGTTGTATATAGGTGTAAACAGTTGTATATAGGTGTACACAGTTGTATATATGTGTCAACAGTTGTATGTATTTGTACACAGTTGTATATAGGTGTACACAGTTGTATATAGGTGTACACAGTTGTATATAGGTGTACACAGTTGTATATAGGTGTACACAGTTGTATATAGGTGTACATAGTTGTATATAGGTGTACACAGTTGTATATAGGTGTACATAGTTGTATATAGGTGTAAACAGTTGTATATAGGTGTACACAGTTGTATATAGGTGTAGACAGTTGTATATAGGTGTACACAGTTGTATATAGGTGTACATCGTTGTATATAGGTGTAAACAGTTGTATATAGGTGTACACAGTTGTATATATGTGTCAACAGTTGTATGTATTTGTACACAGTTGTATATAGGTGTACACAGTTGTATATAGGTGTACACAGTTGTATATAGGTGTACACAGTTGTATATAGGTGTACACAGTTGTATATAGGTGTACATAGTTGTATATAGGTGTAAACAGTTGTATATAGGTGTACACAGTTGTATATAGGTGTAAACAGTTGTATATAGGTGTACACAGTTGTATATAGGTGTACACATTTGTATATATGTGTAAACAGTTGTATGTATTTGTACATAGTTGTATATAGGTGTACACAGTTGTATGTATTTGTACACAGTTGTATGTATTTGTACACAATTGTATATAGTTGTACACATGTGTATATAGGTCTACACAGTTGTATATAGTTGTACACAGTTGTATATAGGTGTACACAGTTCTATGTATTTGTACACAGTTGTATATAGTTGTACACAGTTGTATATAGTTGTACACAGTTGTATGTATTTGTACACACTTGTATATAGTTGTACACATGTGTATATAGGTGTACACAGTTGTATATAGGTGTACACAGTTATATGTATGTGTACACAGTTGTATGTATTTGTACACAGTTGTATGTATTTGTACACAGTTGTATATAGGTGTACATAGTTGTATGTATTTGTACACAGTTGTATATAGGTGTACACAGTTGTATGTAGGTGAACACAGTTGTATATAGGTGTACACAGTTGTATGTATTTGTACACAGTTGTATGTATTTGTACACAGTTGTATATAGCTGTACACAGTTGTATATAGTTGTATATTGTTGTATATAGTTGTATATAGTTGTATATAGTTGTATTGCACACTCTCCGGCTATGTCGCTTGCACACTCGCCGGCTATGTAGCATGCACTCTCCGGCTATGTAGCATGCACTCTCCGGCTATGTAGCATGCACACTCTCCGGCTATGTAGCATGCACACTCTCCGGCTATGTAGCTTGCACTCTCCGACTATGTAGCTTGCACTCTCCGGCTATGTAGCATGCACACTCTCCGGCTATGTAGCATGCACACTCTCCGGCTATGTAGCATGCACTCTCCGGCTATGTAGCATGCACACTCTCCGGCTATGTAGCATGCACACTCTCCGGCTATGTAGCTATGCACACTCTCCGGCTATGTAGCATGCACACTCTCCGGCTATGTAGCATGCACACTCTCCGGCTATGTAGCTTGCACTCTCCCGGCTATGTAGCATGCACACTCTCCGGCTATGTAGCATGCACACTCTCCGGCTATGTAGCTTGCACTCTCCGGCTATTGTAGCATGCACACTCTCCGGCTATGTAGCATGCACACTCCGACTATGTAGCATGCACACTCCGACTATGTAGCATGCACACTCCGACTATGTAGCATGCACACTCCGGCTATGTAGCATGCACTCTCCGGCTATGTAGCATGCACTCTCCGGCTATGTAGCATGCACACTCCGGCTATGTAGCATGCACTCTCCGGCTATGTAGCATGCACTCTCCGGCTATGTAGCATGCACACTCCGGCTATGTAGCATGCACACTCCGGCTATGTAGCATGCACTCTCCGGCTATGTAGCTTGCACACTACGGCTATGTAGCTTGCACACTCCGGCAATGTAGCTTGCACACTCCGGCTATGTAGCTTGCACTCTCCGGCTATGTAGCATGCACACTCTCCGGCTATGTAGCTTGCACTCTCCGGCTATGTAGCATGCACACTCTCCGGCTATGTAGCATGCACTCTCCGGCAATGTAGCTTGCACACTCCGGCAATGTAGCTTGCACATTCCGGCTATGTAGCTTGCACATTCCGGCTATGTAGCTTGCACTCTCCGGCTATGTAGCATGCACACACTCCGGCTATGTAGCTTGCACTCTCCGGCTATGTAGCATGCACACTCTCCGGCTATGTAGCTTGCACTCTCCGGCTATGTAGCATGCACACTCTCCGGCTATGTAGCATGCACTCTCCGGCAATGTAGCTTGCACACTCCGGCAATGTAGCTTGCACATTCCGGCTATGTAGCTTGCACTCTCCGGCTATGTAGCATGCACACACTCCGGCTATGTAGCATGTACTCTCGTGCTATGTAGCATGCACACTCCGGCTATGTAGCATATACTCTCGTGCTACGTAGCATGCACTCTCCGGCTATGTAGCATGCACTCTCCGGCTATGTAGCATGCACTCTCGTGCTATGTAGCATGCACTCTCCGGCTATGTAGCATGCACTATCGTGCTATGTAGCATGCACACTCCGGCTATGTAGCATGTACTCTCGTGCTATGTAGCATACACTCTCCGGCAATGTAGCTTGCACACTCCGGCAATGTAGCTTGCACACTCCGGCTATGTAGCTTGCACTCTCCGGCTATGTAGCATGCACACATTCCGGCTATGTAGCATGTACTCTCATGCTATGTAGCATGCACACTCCGGCTATGTAGCATGTACTCTCGTGCTATGTAGCATGCACTCTCCGGCTATGTAGCATGCACTCTCCGGCTATGTAGCATGCACTCTCGTGCTATGTAGCATGCACTCTCCGGCTATGTAGCATGCACTCTCGTGCTATGTAGCATGCACACTCCGGCTATGTAGCATGTACTCTCGTGCTATGTAGCATGCACTCTCCGGCTATGTAGCATGCACTCTCCGGCTATGTAGCATGTACTCTCGTGCTATGTAGCATGCACTCTCCGGCTATGTAGCATGTACTCTCGTGCTATGTAGCATGTACTCTCGTGCTATGTAGCATTCACTCTCCGGCTATGTAGCATGCACTCTCCGGCTATGTAGCATGTACTCTCGTGCTATGTAGCATGCACTCTCCGGCTATGTAGCATGCACTCTCCGGCTATGTAGCATGTACTCTCGTGCTATGTAGCTTGCACACTCCGACTATGTAGCATGCACTCTCGTGCTATGTAGCATGTACTCTCGTGCTATGTAGCATGTACTCTCGTGCTATGTAGCATGCACACTCCGGCTATGTAGCTTGCACTCTGCGGCTATGTAGCTTGCACACTCCGACAATGTAGCATGCACTCTCCGGCTATGTAGCTTGCACTCTCCGGCTATGTAGCTTGCACTCTGCGGCTATGTAGCTTGCACTCTGCGGCTATGTAGCTTGTATACTCTCCGGCTATGTAGCTTGCACACTCCGGCAATGTAGCTTGCACACTCCGGCAATGTAGCATGCACTCTCCGACTATGTAGCTTGCACTCTCCGGCTACGTAGCTTGCACTCTCCGGCTATGTAGCTTGCACTCTGCGGCTATGTAGCTTGCACACTCTCCGGCTATGTAGCTTGCACACGCTCTGGCTATGTAGCTTGCACACTCCGGCTATGTAGCTTGCACTCTCCAGCTATGTAGCTTGCACTTTCCAGCTATGTAGCTGCACTTTCCAGCTATGTAGCTTGCACTCTCCGGCTATGTAGCTTGCACTCTCCGGCTATGTATCTTGCACACTATCCGGCTATGTAGCTTGCACACTCTCCGGCTATGTAGCATGCACTCTCTGGCTATGTAGCTGCACTCTCCAGCTATGTAGCTTGCACTTTCCAGCTATGTAGCTGCACTTTCCGCCTATGTAGCTGCACTCTCTGGCTATGTAGCTTGCACTCTCATACTATGTAGCTTGCACTCTCTGGCTATGTAGCTGCACTCTCCAACTATGTAGCTTGCACTCTCTCCGGCTATGTAGCTTGCACTCTCCGGCTATGTAGCTTGCACTCTCCGGCTATGTAGCATGCACACTCTCCGGCTATGTCGCTTGCACACCCTCCGGCTATGTAGCTTGCACTCTCCAGCTATGTAGCATGCACACTCTCCGGCTATGTAGCATGCACTCTCCGTCTATGTAGCTTGCACTCTCCGGCTATGTCGCTTGCACACTCTCTGGCTATGTAGCTTGCACTCTCCAGCTATGTAGCTTGCACACTCTCCGGCTATGTAGCTTGCACTCTCCAGCTATGTAGCATGCACTCTCCGGCTCCAAATCAATAAAATGACTGCTATTCTTCTGGCAGGGAGAGGGGAGAGGGGAGAGGGGAAGGTGGATGGAGGGATGTGGGACGACGATATGTTAGCGTATATAAAACAACCCCAGACAAACCTGTATCGTGGCCAGTGTACCAACACAACAATTGTTTTGCAGGGCTGCCTGGTCCAGTTCCACTGACAAACGAATACGTTTTCTCTTCTCCATGTGTGGGTGTTCGCCGGATCCTAGTGTTATATAAATAAATAACACGTGTACAACACGATACTACCATTCTCTACTGGCGAGCGACCGATCCAACACAGTGCCATGGGCGAGCAGATCTTTATAAACAAGAAACCAACAATATACTACACATGTGGGGCTGTGTAAACTATCTAAACCAGATACATTTGGGGCTGTGTAAACTAAATAAACAAGATACATTTGGGGTTGTGTAAACTATCTTCACCAGATACATTTGGGGTTGTGTAAACTATCTAAACCAGATACATGTGGGGTTGTGTAAACTTAATAAACAAGATACATTTGGGGATGTGTAATCGGATACATTCCCTGCAAGAAAGTGGATCATTAGACATACTTTGATATGGTGCAACCCATGTATTCAAATAGAATTACTAAGCATGTTCTAAGATTATTAAAGGGTGGAAATAATGTAACAAGATAATGTACATACGGTAGATCTAATGTAACACGATAATGGATATACGGTAGATCTAATGTAACAAGATAATGGATATACGGTAGATCTAATGTAACAAGATAATGGATATACGGTAGATCTAATGTAACAAGATAATGTACATTCGGTAGATCTAATGTAACACGATAATGTACATATGGTAGATCTTATATAAGACGGCGATGATGGAGCGTGTGTCCCTTGTCGCAAGGTCGACAACCAGAAGATCCCAGAATCCTACGCTGCTGCTGCTGCGAGATGTGCCCCGACTGTCGCGGTGCTGTGGGGATCGGCTGGATTCATGTGAAAAGTTCTATAAGTGAGCACAAGCAAATGAATACAGTCATCACTAAATATTGACCAATGACTGACTGACACCAAGAACACTGTTGCCCGAATTATAATTGGCAGCCATTATTTACGAGTCAACAAAACAATAAATTGTTTTATAAAGTACAATGTGCGTCTGATTTGACATAATTTATTTACTCAATATTTAAGACTTCAATTACCCGGTATCGACCCTTACCTAAACGTAATCATTAAAATCTGTCGATATAACACAGAAACGGGAAATTATATGTTTGCATTGTAAATGAGGCTACTGGAACAGTCGTGTATATTCGGAAATTATAAACAGTGTAATCGTGCCTGTTCGGCGATTTCTGAAAGAATTCCGTTTCTATATTTAGCGATAGTATCGTTTAGAGAAGACTTGTCGTTCTTCAAATTTACACCCTGAAAAAGTAGGGTGTAAGTAGATGGTGCTACGATCGGATATCAAGTCATTTTGCCAGAAGTTAAAATGGGAAAAATTAACAGACTGGAACCCAGGCAGTTATTTAGCAATGCCGCTATCAAACAGATCAAACACACCATATTTTAAAATTATGTATTACCAACATATATATGTCGTTTCTATATCTTATTTCGTCACATCTTGGGGTTTCTACTATGCTGGAAACCACATTTACGCTTAGCCAGGGTAATGTGCCCCTGTGTTACTGGTAATATGTCGTGCAAGATTCACCTTTACCTGACAAGACAAATACATCCTTCATCCACTGTACGACGTCTGATTTATCCTCTGTTTCCAGGCTGTTCAGCACACACTTGATCTTCTCGATCGCTTCTCCAACTGCACCGGTAGACGGCGCTTTAATAGGCATGGCGGCTGAAAACAAACAATACAAGACATGAAAATAATGAATACTCTACCTGGTGTTCCTTCAACATATATGTGTACACTGTTTAGTATATATATGTGTACACTGTTTAGTATGTATGTGTACACTGTTTAGTATATATGTGTACACTGTTTAGTATATATGTGTACACTGTTTAGTATATATGTGTACACTGTTTAGTATATATATATGTACACTGTTTAGTATGTATGTGTACACTGTTTAGTATATATGTGTACACTGTTTAGCATATATATGTACACTGTTTAGTATATATGTGTACACTGTTTAGTATATATATGTACAATGTTTAGTATGTATGTGTACACTGTTTAGTATATATGTGTACACTGTTTAGTATATATGTGTACACTGTTTAGTATATATGTGTACACTGTTTAGTATATATATATGTACACTGTTTAGTATGTATGTGTACACTGTTTAGTATATATGTGTACACTGTTTAGCATATATATGTACACTGTTTAGTATATATGTGTACACTGTTTAGTATATATATGTGTACACTGTTTAGTATATATGTATGTGCACTGTTTAGTATATATGTATGTACACTGTTTAGTATATATGTGTACACTGTTTAGTATATATATGTACACTGTTTAGTATATATGTGTACACTGTTTAGTATATATGTGTACACTGTTTAGTATATATGTGTATACTGTTTAGTATATATGTGTATACTGTTTAGTATATATGTGTACGCTGTTTAGTATATATGTGTACACTGTTTAGTATATATATGTATACTGTTTAGTATATATGTGTATACTGTTTAGTATATATGCATGTACACTGTTTAGTATATATATGTACACTGTTTAGTATATATATGTACACTGTTTAGTATATATGTGTACACTGTTTAGTATATATATGTACACTGTTTAGTATATATGCATGTACACTGTTTAGTATATATATGTACACTGTTTAGTATATATATGTACACTGTTTAGTATATATGTGTACACTGTTTAGTATATGTATGTACACTGTTTAGTATATATATGTACACTGTTTAGTATATATGTGTACACTGTTTAGTATATGTATGTACACTGTTTAGTATATATGTGTACACTGTTTAGTATATATGTGTACACTGTTTAGTATATATATGTACACTGTTTAGTATATATATGTACACTGTTTAGTATATATATGTACACTGTTTAGTATATATGTGTACACTATTTAGTATATATATGTACACTGTTTAGTATATATATGTACACTGTTTAGTATATATGTGTACACTGTTTAGTATATATATGTACACTGTTTAGCATATATGTGTACACTGTTTAGCATATATGTGTACACTGTTTAGTATATATGTGTACACTGTTTAGTATATATGTGTACACTGTTTAGTATATATGTGTACACTGTTTAGTATATATATGTACACTGTTTAGTATATATATGTACACTGTTTAGTATATATGTGTACACTGTTTAGTATATGTATGTACACTGTTTAGTATATATGTGTACACTGTTTAGTATATATGTGTACACTGTTTAGTATATATATGTACACTGTTTAGTATATATATGTACACTGTTTAGTATATATATGTACACTGTTTAGTATATATGTGTACACTGTTTAGTATATGTATGTACACTGTTTAGTATATATGTGTACACTGTTTAGTATATATGTGTACACTGTTTAGTATATATATGTACACTGTTTAGCATATATGTGTACACTGTTTAGCATATATGTGTACGCTGTTTAGTATATATGTGTACATTGTTTAGTATATATGTGTACACTGTTTAGTATATATGTGTACACTGTTTAGTATATATGTATGTACACTGTTTAGTATATATATATGTACATTGTTTAGTATATATGTGTACACTGTTTAGTATATATGTGTACACTGTTTAGTATATATATGTACACTGTTTAGTATATATATGTACACTGTTTAGTATATATGTGTGTACACTGTTTAGTATATATGTGTGTACACTGTTTAGTATATATGTGTGTACACTGTTTAGTATATATGTGTACACTGTTTAGTATATATATGTACACTGTTTAGTATATATGTGTACACTGTTTAGTATATATGTGTACACTGTTTAGTATATATATATGTACACTGTTTAGTATATATGTGTACACTGTTTAGTATATATGTGTACACTGTTTAGTATATATATGTACACTGTTTAGTATATATATGTACACTGTTTAGTATATATGTGTGTACACTGTTTAGTATATATGTGTGTACACTGTTTAGTATATATGTGTACACTGTTTAGTATATATGTGTACACTGTTTAGTATATATGTGTACACTGTTTAGTATATATATGTACACTGTTTAGTATATATATGTACACTGTTTAGTATATATGTGTGTACACTGTTTAGTATATATGTGTGTACACTGTTTAGTATATATGTGTACACTGTTTAGTATATATATGTACACTGTTTAGTATATATGTGTACACTGTTTATTATATATGTGTACACTGTTTAGTATATATATATGTACACTGTTTAGTATATATGTGCACACTGTTTAGTATATATGTGTACACTGTTTAGTATATGTGTACACTGTTTAGTATATATATATGTGTACGCTGTTTAGCATATATGTGTACACTGTTTAGTATATATATATGTGTACACTGTTTAGTATATATATATGTGTACACTGTTTAATATATATATATGTGTACACTGTTTAGATATATTATGTGTACACTGTTTAGTATATATATATGTGTACACTGTTTAGTATATATATATGTGTACACTGTTTAGTATATATATATGTGTACACTGTTTAGTATATATATATGTGTACACTGTTTAGTATATATATATGTGTACACTGTTTAGTGTATATATATGTGTACACTGTTTAGTATATATATATGTGTACACTGTTTAATATATATATGTACACTGTTTAGTATATATATGTACATTGTTTAGTATATATGTGTACACTGTTTAGTATATATGTGTACACTGTTTAGTATATATGTGTACGCTGTTTAGTATATATGTGTATACTGTTTAGTATATATATGTACGCTGTTTAGTATATATATGTACACTGTTTAGTATATATGTGTACACTGTTTAGCATATATGTGTACACTGTTTAGCTTATATGTGTACACTGTTTAGCTTATATGTGTACACTGTTTAGTATATATGTGTACACTGTTTGGCATATATGACGTGCACGTGTAAGTAAAGTTGTATCGCCATTATCGAAAGGTGGAGATGTCGCATTGTTTGTAAAGAGTTTATGATTATAAAAATATGCATTTTATTATATATTTCCCTACACAGTAATTATAAATTGTCTCTACAGGACATCGGCAACCGGTCTCTACAGGAATGTGAATCAAGTAGTGTCGTACTCTACCTCTACATGTCATCAGCAATCGGGCTCTACCGGAATGTGAATCAAGTAGTGTCGTACTCTACCTCTACATGTCATCAGCAACCGGGCTCTACCGGAATGTGAATCAAGTAGTGTCGTACTCTACCTCTACATGTCATAAAAAACAGGTCATCCTCGTGATAACGTCGCGTAGGGTGTGAAACACGTCGGCCAACTACCGGACACACACACGTGGCCATATAGGTGCATGGAGGTGAGTTTGATACGCTCAAACATCACCAGTGGAAACCGTACGCGTTACGCGGTCATAGCGGACGAGACCGTACGTCGTATAGTATAATTGAGGGATGCCACCTCTGCATGGACAGTTGATATTAGGCATTTTATTCCCATACAGCCGATACATATATGGATATTGGACGTATCTTATCATCATAACGTTATCTCGTATACTTCCACTTACTTACGCCAATAATACAAGTGTAGAACTTAATTTAGTATGTCTATTTGTCTAGTACTCAACGTAAAGCCAGCCATTTGTTTCTCGAAGTCTCCATAGCTACATTGGGTTGCACCATCTACAACCAGCTTACACACCGTGTGTGGGTGGATAGACGGATGGAAAACATAGCTACATTGGGTTAACCGACAGTTGCACAATCTACAGCCAGCTTACACACCGTGTATGGGTGGATAGACGGATGGAAAACATAGCTACATTGGGTTAACCGACAGTTGCACCATCTACAGCCAGCATACACACCGTGTGTGGGTGGATAGACGGATGGAAAACATAGCTACATTGGGTTGCACCATCTACAGCCAGCATACACACCGTGTATGGGTGGATAGACGGATGGAAAACATAGCTAGTACCAATGTCCTTTCTTATCTAAGCAATCATATCTCTCGGCATATTGGTCACTGGTTCAATCTTCTGATCTCAACTACACATACTCTACCCTTCACACAATGTAAAACATAATTCTAGAGATCTCCGTTCTTCCTTCAGTATATCGGGAGTGGAACCCGTGAAATGCACTACAGTCTACACCCGCTATGTCAAAGACGGTTATGTCGAATTATCCGGTTATCTCTAAGTCGGATCAAAGTCTATTTTCAGACATTATCATTTTACATATAACTGGCTCCGTTTATATCGAATTTCGTTAAGTCAAACTTCGGTTATGTCGAAGTATTTTGTTCGGTCCGACGGAATTCGACATCACGTATGTAAACTGTATTTGCTTTTGGCCCATGACAGTCACAGATTGACGTATCCGACTCCCCTGTAGTTCGCTCATCGATGCGTTGCATGATGGACATCGGCTGTCGATCGGTTGTTTCTTCTTGTAAGTTGAAACACCTAACCGCTTACTACTGTACTGTGCAAACTACTTATTTCTTAGACAAACTATGCTCAAACAAAACCCATGTGCTCAGTAACAGCGGAAAACCTACTGCATTGCAACTACAAACTATATTTTGAACAAATGTGTTATCCTGAAGGTGCAGCACGGACAGCTATATTCCAATAAGGGTGCGAGATAGAGTGAATTGGCAGGTGGTATCCATGGCAACAAAATCACAGGATGCTTTTCTGTGATGTTTGCACGTGTGTGCGTTTTTATATAATCCTTTATAACAATAGCAGCGTGGTGATCTTATACTCGTGCTGATCTCATACAATATTGTAGGAAACTCGTGCTGATCTCATACAATACTGTAGGAAACTCGTGCTGATCTCATACACTATTGTAGGTACTCGTGCTGATCTCATACAATATTGTAGGTACTCGTGCTGATCTCATACAATATTGTAGGAAACTCGTGCTGATCTCATACAATATTGTAGGAAATTCGTGCTGATCTCATACAATATTGTAGGAAACTCGTGCTGATCTCATACAATATTGTAGGAAACTCGTGCTGATCTCATACAATATTGTAGGAAACTCGTGCTGATCTCATACAATATTGTAGGAAACTCGTGCTGATCTCATACAATATTGTAGGAAACTCGTGCTGATCTCATACAATATTGTAGGAAACTCGTGCTGATCTCATACAATACTGTAGGAAACTCGTGCTGATCTCATACAATATTGTAGGTACTCGTGCTGATCTCATACAATACTGTAGGAAACTCGTGCTGATCTCATACAATATTGTAGGAAACTCGTGCTGATCTCATACAATACTGTAGGAAACTCGTTTACACTCGTGCTGATCTCATACAATAGTGTAGGAAACTCGTTTACACTCGTGCTGATCTCATACAATAGTGTAGGAAACTCGTTTACACTCGTGCTGATCTCATACAATACTGTAGGAAACTCGTTTACACTCGTGCTGATCTCATACAATAGTGTAGGAAACTCGTTTACACTCGTGCTGATCTCATACAATATTGTAGGAAACTCGCTTACACTCGTGCTGATCTCATACAATATTGTAGGAAACTCGTTTACACTCGTGCTGATCTCATACAATATTGTAGGAAACTCGTTTTGGAATGTTGATATTAAATCTCGCCAATGGGCTCGATAAAGAGTATATTTCAAATCTCATTAAAAAAAATATGGTATGAAATCACCACTCATGTAAGATCCTATATATATATATATATATATATATATATAATGTCAGTTTAAATAATAACTGTAAACATGTGTAAACTAAACACTAAGTAAATACAAAAATGTATATCCAAATAAGTTACTAGGTTGTGTTATTTCATATTCTTTAATACATAATGCATTTACATCCATGTGAGTCGCAGGCCCGAAGACGTGCATGAATATCGTATATATGGTGTAATAAAGATACGGCATGCCAGAATGTGCTCATCCTTACAGTTGTTCCCGAGTAGATAACTTACCGTCTGTACAGTTGTTCCCGAGTAGATAACTTACCTTCTGTACAGTTGTTCCCGAGTAGATAACTTACCTTCTGTACAGTTGTTCCCGAGTAGATAACTTACCTTCTGTACAGTTGTTCCCGAGTAGATAACTTACCTTCTGTACAGTTGTTCCCGAGTATATAACTTACCTTCTGTACAGTTGTTCCCGAGTAGATAACGTACCTTCTGTACAGTTGTTCCCGAGTAGATAACTTACCTTCTGTACAGTTGTTCCCGAGTATATAACTTACCTTCTGTACAGTTGTTCCCGAGTAGATAACTTACCTTCTGTACAGTTGTTCCCGAGTAGATGACTTACCTTCTGTACAGTTGTTCCCGAGTAGATAACTTACCTTCTGTACAGTTGTTCCCGAGTAGATAACTTACCTTCTGTACAGTTGTTCCCGAGTAGATAACTTACCTTCTGTACAGTTGTTCCCGAGTATATAACTTACCTTCTGTACAGTTGTTCCCGAGTAGATAACGTACCTTCTGTACAGTTGTTCCCGAGTAGATAACTTACCTTCTGTACAGTTGTTCCCGAGTATATAACTTACCTTCTGTACAGTTGTTCCCGAGTAGATAACTTACCTTCTGTACAGTTGTTCCCGAGTAGATGACTTACCTTCTGTACAGTTGTTCCCGAGTAGATAACTTACCTTCTGTACAGTTGTTCCCGAGTAGATAACTTACCTTCTGTACAGTTGTTCCCGAGTAGATAACTTACCTTCTGTACAGTTGTTCCCGAGTAGATAACTTACCTGCTGGAACGTTGTTGTGCCGAGTAGATAACTTACCTTCTGTACAGTTGTTCCCGAGTAGATAGTTTACCTTCTGTACAGTTGTTCTCGAGTAGATAACTTACCTTCTTTACAGTTGTTCCCGAGTAGATAACTTACCTTCTGTACAGTTGTTCCCGAGTAGATAACTTACCTTCTGTACAGATGTTCCCGAGTAGATAACTTACCTTCTGTACAGTTGTTCCCGAGTAGATAACTTGCCTTCTGTACAGTTGTTCCCGAGTAGATAACTTACCTTCTGGAACGTTGCTGTGCCGAGTAGATAACTTACCTTCTGGAACGTTGCTGTGCCGAGTAGATAACTTACCTTCTGGAACGTTGCTGTGCCGAGTAGATAACTTACCTTCTGGAACGTTGCTGTGCCGAGTAGATAACTTACCTTCTGGAACGTTGCTGTGCCGAGTAGATAACTTACCTTCTGGAACGTTGCTGTGCCGAGTAGATAGCTTACCTTCTGGAACGTTGCTGTGCCGAGTAGATAGCTTACCTTCTGGAACGTTGCTGTGCCGAGTAGATAACTTACCTTCTGTACAGTTGTTCCCGAGTAGATAACTTACCTTCTGGAACGTTGCTGTGTCGTGACGTCTGCTCCGTGTGGATCTCACAAGTACTATCCAAATCCGCGGTTTTTGCAACACTTTGAGTACTTTCAATGTTATCCGTTACAAACTGACTGCTACCTGGCGGGTATATTTCGGGCGTTCTTGTGTCCTTGTTTTCAGTTTCTGAAAAGGCACGTTTAGTAAGACTGGTATAATCCGGATCTCTTGGTTGAAACATGTCTGATGAATAAGTAGGACCATGGCATAGGGTGCCAGTAATATCTCTGATCATCCTTACAAGGTCATTCAATGTGTTGACTCCCATCGCAAATGGTTTGAACCACGGTTGTTGGAGCGATTCGTGCACTGGTGTCGCAATCCCCAGATAAAGGGGGCTATCTGGGGACATCATATTGTCTGGACGTCTTCGACGGTAGAGTTTGTATATAGATAAAGGGTCCCATGGAGATGTTTCCGGGGACTGAGCGAGAATCTTATAACCGGAAATGCCATTAAGCGGCTGACGACAATACTCGTATCCAGGAAGTGGCTCATAGCACAGGTATTCAGCGTTAGCAGCCGACATCTTGAGCGCAATATCTCCCCATAGCAGCTGTTTGTGTTCGCTTGCCTTTCGTATCTTCAGATGTACGACAAGGGCAAAGCAGAGTGCGTTTACTACAGCAGACGGATTGTGTGGTCCAAATTCTTTTGCAAGATATAGCTGATTCAGTCGCTGCGCGGTATTCATAGCGAACTCTTCCGTCTTTGAGGTTTTATCAGACCTCGCCATGTCTCGCAGTAGTTTCTGTCGTTCTTTTAGCATGCTTCTAGTGCTGGAGAACTCGACGCCTCTCGTTAGTGATGTGGGATAATCCCTGGTCCTCAGGTACCGTTCTATGCTACACAGCATCCCTCGCAGACTGGCTGGCTCGTATTCGCTCCCGTCATGCTTTTTGATGACTGAAAAATACGTTGCTAGGTGACGATCGAGTTCGTCTGCAGAAATTGTCTCCGGTTCCCGGGGTTCATCTATAGAGACAAGATAGGACAAAAAAATCCGCATATCCGTTTCTGTTTTCCTTTTAGTGTTTTTATTTTCGGTGAGACATACATCAAATTCGTCGTCTGCGTTCTCGTGCACTGTTGCAGTTCTCTGGGAACATTTTAAACGAGCATACTCCATTTTGAATTATGAATACTATTGCGGTGTGGTCCAAACCGATATTATGTACTACAGTGCAAATGTTGCGGGTATAACGAGTTATTACTTTAACAGTTATTCAGCTATTAATATCAAACCTCCGTCAGAATATCAGTTAAATTTGATAGCAGTTTGTTTTTAAGGAGCGTTAAGGGTCATAACTGATAGCACAATTTGGCAACGTTCTCACCGAAATATCATATAAAAGTTATTATAAAACCAAATTAGAACAAGTTAATGCATAATCTACAAACTTATCTAACAGGACTTCATCTCGAGCATTTGTTTTTATATCAACTGTATTTTTTTGGGATTGGGATACGTTTCATAGCGATCCCCCCCCCCCCCTGGTTGATCTGGGAAGTATATTGCAAGATACAGACGATATTCCAGAAGCATCCATGGTAGTGGTGTATAGCACTGGTACATAATACCATGCCTGGAAGTGGTGTATAGCACTGGTACATAATACCATGTCTGGAAGTGGTGTATAGCACTGGTACATAATACCATGTCTGGAAGTGGTGTATAGCACTGGTACATAATACCATGTCTGGAAGTGGTGTATAGCACTGGTACATAATACCATGTCTGGAAGTGTGTGGTGTATAGCACTGGTACATAATACCATGTCTGGAAGTGGTGTATAGCACTGGTACATAATACCATGTCTGGAAGTGGTGCATAGCACTGGTACATAATACCATATATGGAAGTGGTGTATAGCACTGGTACATAATACCATGTCTGGAAGTGTGTGGTGTATAGCACTGGTACATAATACCATGTCTGGAAGTGGTGTATAGCACTGGTACATAATACCATGTCTGGAAGTGGTGTATAGCACTGGTACATAATACCATGTCTGGAAGTGTGTGGTGTATAGCACTGGTACATAATACCATGTCTGGAAGTGTGTGGTGTATAGCACTGGTACATAATACCATGTCTGGAAGTGTGTGGTGTATAGCACTGGTACATAATACCATGTCTGGAAGTGTGTGGTGTATAGCACTGGTACATAATAACATGTATGGAAGTGGTGCATAGCACTGGTACATAATACCATGTCTGGAAGTGGTGTATAGCATTGGTACATAATACCATGTCTGGAATTGGTGTATAGCACTGGTACATAATACCATGCCTGGAAGTGTGTGGTGTATAGCACTGGTACATAATAACATGTATGGAAGTGGTGTATAGCACTGGTACATAATACCATGTATGGCGGTGGTGTATAGCACTGGTACATAATACCATGTCTGGAAGTGGTGTATAGCACTGGTACATAATACCATGTCTGGAAGTGGTGTATAGCACTGGTACATAATACCATGTATGGAAGTGGTGTATAGCACTGGTACATAATACCATGTATGGAAGTGGTGTATAGCACTGGTACATAATACCATGTCTGGAAGTGGTGTATAGCACTGGTACATAATACCATGTCTGGAAGTGGTGTATAGCACTGGTACATAATACCATGTCTGGAAGTGTGTGTATAGCATTGGTACATAATACCATGTCTGGAAGTGTGTGGTGTATAGCACTGGTACATAATACCATGTCTGGAAGTGGTGTATAGCACTGGTACATAATACCATGCCTGGAAGTGTGTGTGTATAGCATTGGTACATAATACCATGTCTGGAAGTGTGTGATGTATAGCACTGGTACATAATACCATGCCTGGAAGTGGTGCTGTATAGCATTGGTACATAATACCATGTCTGGAAGTGGTGTATAGCACTGGTACATAATACCATGTCTGGAAGTGGTGTATAGCACTGGTACATAATACCATGTCTGGAAGTGGTGTATAGCACTGGTACATAATACCATGTCTGGCGGTGGTGTATAGCACTGGTACATAATACCATGTCTGGAAGTGGTGTATAGCACTGGTACATAATAGCATGTCTGGAAGTGGTGTATAGCACTGGTACATAATACCATGTATGGAAGTGGTGTTTAGCACTGGTACATAATACCATGCCTGGAAGTGGTGTATAGCATTGGTACATAATACCTTGTCTGGAAGTGGTGAATAGCACTGGTACATAATACCATGTCTGGAAGTGTGTGGTGTATAGCACTGGTACATAATACCTTGTCTGGAAGTGGTGAATAGCACTGGTACATAATACCATGTCTGGAAGTGTGTGGTTTATAGCACTGGTACATAATACCATGTATGGAAGTGGTGTATAGAACTGGTACATAATACCATGTCTGGAAGTGTGTGGTGTATAGCACTGGTACATAATACCATGTATGGAAGTGGTGTATAGCACTGGTACATAATACCATGTCTGGAAGTGTGTGGTGTATAGCACTGGTACATAATACCATGCCTGGAAGTGGTGTATAGCACTGGTACATAATACCATGTATGGAAGTGGTGTATAGCACTGGTACATAATACCATGTCTGGAAGTGTGTGGTGTATAGCACTGGTACATAATACCATGTCTGGAAGTGTGTGGTGTATAGCACTGGTACATAATACCATGTCTGGAAGTATGTGGTGTATAGCACTGGTACATAATACCATGTCTGGAAGTGTGTGGTGTATAGCACTGGTACATAATACCATGTCTGGAAGTGTGTGGTGTATAGCACTGGTACATAATACCATGTCTGGAAGTGGTGTATAGCACTGGTACATAATACCATGTCTGGAAGTGGTGTATAGCACTGGTACATAATACCATGTCTGGAAGTGGTGTATAGCACTGGTACATAATACCATGTCTGGAAGTGGTGTATAGCACTGGTACATAATACCATGTATGGAAGTGGTGTTTAGCACTGGTACATAATACCATGTATGGATGTGGTGTATAGAACTGGTACATAATACCATGTCTGGAAGTGTGTGGTGTATAGCACTGGTACATAGTACCATGTATGGAAGTGCTGTATAGCACTGGTACATAATACCATGTCTGGAAGTGTGTGGTGTATAGCACTGGTACATAATACCATGCATGGAAGTGGTGTATAGCACTGGTACATGATACCATGTATGGAAGTGGTGCATAGCACTGGTACATAATACAATGTCTGGAAGTGTGTGATGTATAGCACTGGTACATAATACCATGTATGGAAGTGTGTGGTGTATAGCACTGGTACATAATACCATGTCTGGAAGTGTGTGGTGTATAGCACTGGTACATAATACCATGTCTGGAAGTGTGTGGTGTATAGCACTGGTACATAATACCATGTCTGGAAGTGTGTGGTGTATAGCACTGGTACATAATACCATGTCTGGAAGTGGTGTATAGCACTGGTACATAATACCATGTCTGGAAGTGGTGTATAGCACTGGTACATAATACCATGTCTGGAAGTGGTGTATAGCACTGGTACATAATACCATGTCTGGAAGTGGTGTATAGCACTGGTACATAATACCATGTCTGGAAGTGGTGTATAGCACTGGTACATAATACCATGTCTGGAAGTGGTGTATATCACTGGTACATAATACCATGCATGTAAATGTGTGGTGTATAGCACTGGTACATAATACCATGTATGGAAGTGGTGTATAGCACTGGTACATAATACCATGTCTGGAAGTGGTGCATAGCACTGGCACATAATACCATGTCTGGTAGTGGTGAATAGCACTGGTACATAATACCATACCTGGAAGTGGTGTATAGCATTGGTACATAATACCATGCCTGGAAGTGGTGTATAGCACTGGTACATAATTTACCATATCTGGTAATGTGTGGTGTGAAGCAATGGTACATAATACCATGTCTGGAAGTGGTGTATAGCACTGGTACATAATACCATGTCTGGAAGTGTGTGGTGTATAGCACTGGTACATAATACCATGTCTGGAAGTGTGTGGTGTATAGCACTGGTACATAATACCATGTCTGGAAGTGGTGTATAGCACTGGTACATAATACCATGCCTGGAAGTGGTGTATAGCACTGGTACATAATACCATGTCTGGAAGTGTATGGTGAATAGCACGGGTACATAATACCATGTCTGGAAGTGGTGTATAACATTGGTACATAATAGCTTGTCTGGAAGTGTGTGGTGTATAGCACTGGTACATAATAACATGTCTGGTAGTGGTGTATAGCACTGGTACATAATACCATGTCTGGAAGTGTGTGGTGTATAGCACTGTTACATAATACCATGTCTGGAAGTGGTGTATAGCACTGGTACATAATACCATGTCTGGAAGTGGTGTATAGCACTGGTACATAATACCATGTCTGGAATTGGTGTATAGCACTGGTACATAATACCATGCCTGGAAGTGTGTGGTGTATAGCACTGGTACATAATACCATGTATGGAAGTGGTGTATAGCACTGGTACATAATACCATGTATGGAAGTGGTGTATAGCACTGGTACATAATACCATGTCTGGAAGTGGTGTATAGCACTGGTACATAATACCATGTATGGAAGTGGTGTATAGCACTGGTACATAATACCATGTATGGAAGTGGTGTATAGCACTGGTACATAATACCATGTCTGGAAGTGGTGTATAGCACTGGTACATAATACCATGTCTGGAAGTGGTGTATAGCACTGGTACATAATACCATGCCTGGAAGTGTGTGGTGTATAGCACTGGTACATAATACCATGTCTGGAAGTGTGTGGTGTATAGCACTGGTACATAATACCATGTCTGGAAGTGGTGTATAGCACTGGTACATAATACCATGTCTGGAAGTGGTGTATAGCACTGGTACATAATAGCATGTCTGGAAGTGGTGTATAGCACTGGTACATAATACCATGTATGGAAGTGGTGTTTAGCACTGGTACATAATACCATGCCTGGAAGTGGTGTATAGCATTGGTACATAATACCTTGTCTGGAAGTGGTGTATAGCACTGGTACATAATACCATGTCTGGAAGTGTGTGGTGTATAGCACTGGTACATAATACCATGTCTGGAAGTGGTGTATAGCACTGGTACATAATACCATGTCTGGAAGTGTGTGGTTTATAGCACTGGTACATAATACCATGTATGGAAGTGGTGTATAGCACTGGTACATAATACCATGTCTGGAAGTGGTGTATAGCACTGGTACATAATACCATGTCTGGAAGTGTGTGGTGTATAGCACTGGTACATAATACCATGCCTGGAAGTGGTGTATAGCACTGGTACATAATACCATGTATGGAAGTGGTGCATAGCACTGGTACATAATACCATGTCTGGAAGTGTGTGGTGTATAGCACTGGTACATAATACCATGTCTGGAAGTGTGTGGTGTATAGCACTGGTACATAATACCATGTCTGGAAGTGGTGGTGTATAGCACTGGTACATAATACCATGTCTGGAAGTGGTGTATAGCACTGGTACATAATACCATGTCTGGAAGTGGTGTATAGCACTGGTACATAATACCATGTCTGGAAGTGGTGTATAGCACTGGTACATAATACCATGTCTGGAAGTGGTGTATAGCACTGGTACATAATACCATGCCTGGAAGTGGTGTATAGCATTGGTACATAATACCATGCCTGGAAGTGGTGTATAGCACTGGTACATAATACCATGTATGGAAGTGGTGTTTAGCACTGGTACATAATACCATGTATGGAAGTGGTGTATAGCACTGGTACATAATACCATGTCTGGAAGTGTGTGGTGTATAGCACTGGTACATAATACCATGCCTGGAAGTGGTGTATAGCACTGGTACATAATACCATGTCTGGAAGTGTGTGGTGTATAGCACTGGTACATAATACCATGCCTGGAAGTAGTGTATAGCACTGGTACATAATACCATGTCTGGAAGTGTGTGGTGTATAGCACTGGTACATAATACCATGTCTGGAAGTGGTGTATAGCACTGGTACATAATACCATGTCTGGAAGTGGTGTATAGCACTGGTACATAATACCATGTCTGGAAGTGGTGTATAGCACTGGTACATAATACCATGTCTGGAATGTGTGGTGTATAGCACTGGTACATAATACCATGTCTGGAAGTGTGTGGTGTATAGCACTGGTACATAATACCATGTATGGAAGTGGTGTATAGCACTGGTACATAATACCATGTCTGGAAGTGTGTGGTGTATAGCACTGGTACATAATACCATGTATGGAAGTGGTGTATAGCACTGGTACATAATACCATGTATGGAAGTGGTGCATAGCACTGGTACATAATACCATGTCTGGAAGTGTGTGTGTATAGCACTGGTACATAATACCATGTATGGAAGTGTGTGTGTATAGCACTGGTACATAATACCATGTCTGGAAGTGTGTGGTGTATAGCACTGGTACATAATACCATGTCTGGAAGTGTGTGGTGTATAGCACTGGTACATAATACCATGTCTGGAAGTGTGTGGTGTATAGCACTGGTACATAATACCATGTCTGGAAGTGGTGTAGAGCACTGGTACATAATACCATGCCTGGAAGTGGTGTATAGCACTGGTACATAATACCATGTCTGGAAGTGGTGTATAGCACTGGTACATAATACCATGTCTGGAAGTGGTGTATAGCACTGGTACATAATACCATGTCTGGAAGTGGTGTATAGCACTGGTACATAATACCATGCTGAAGAACACACAAAACAATGTAAATGTGTGGTGTATAGCACTGGTACATAATACCATGTATGGAAGTGGTGTATAGCACTGGTACATAATACCATGTCTGGAAGTGGTGCATAGCACTGGCACATAATACCATGTCTGGAAGTGTGTGATAGCACTGGTACATAATACCATGACTGGAAGTGGTGTATAGCATTGGTACATAATACCATGCTGGAAGTGGTGTATAGCACTGGTACATAATTACCATATCTGGTAATGTGTGGGTGAAGCAATGGTACATAATACATTCTGGAAGTGGTGTATAGCACTGGTACATAATACCATGTCTGGAAGTGTGTGGTGTATAGCACTGGTACATAATACCATGTCTGGAAGTGGTGTATAGCACTGGTACATAATACCATGTCTGGAAGTGTGTGGTGTATAGCACTGGTACATAATACCATGTCTGGAAGTGGTGTATAGCACTGGTACATAATACCATGTCTGGAAGTGTGTGGTGTATAGCACTGGTACATAATACCATGTCTGGAAGTGGTGTATAGCACTGGTACATAATACCATGTCTGGAAGTGTGTGGTGTATAGCACTGGTACATAATACCATGTCTGGAAGTGGTGTATAGCACTGGTACATAATACCATGTCTGGAAGTGTGTGGTGTATAGCACTGTTACATAATACCATGTCTGGAAGTGGTGTATAGCACTGGTACATAATACCATGTCTGGAAGTGTGTGGTGTATAGCACTGTTACATAATACCATGTCTGGAAGTGGTGTATAGCACTGGTACATAATACCATGTCTGGAAGTGTGTGGTGTATAGCACTGTTACATAATACCATGTCTGGAAGTGGTGTATAGCACTGGTACATAATACCATGTCTGGAAGTGGTGTATACCACTGGTACATAATACCATGCCTGGAAGTGGTGTATAGCATTGGTACATAATACCATGTCTGGAATTGGTGTATAGCACTGGTACATAATACCATGTCTGGAAGTGTGTGGTGTATAGCACTGGTACATAATAACATGTATGGAAGTGGTGCATAGCACTGGTACATAATACCATGTATGGCAGTGGTGTTAGCCTGGTACATAATACCATGTCTGGAAGTGGTGTATAGCACTGGTACATAATACCATGTATGGAAGTGGTGTATAGCACTGGTACATAATACCATGTATGGAAGTGGTGTATAGCACTGGTACATAATACCATGTCTGGAAGTGGTGTATAGCACTGGTACACAATACCATGTCTGGAAGTGGTGTATAGCACTGGTACATAATACCATGCCTGGAAGT